>JAJEJO010053932.1:0-132604 GCA_020662805.1 Glaucomys volans
GGGGGCGAGGGCTGGGCACCGACCTCCTCACGGTTCTAGGGCCCTACGCATGGGCCCTCAGACCTTTCAGACCTTCGGCGGGGCGGGGTCACTCCTTGCCTGGGGTGTCCCACCCAGGGGCCCTCTGAGACTGTGCAGCCATTGCACCCTTCAGACTTTGCGGGACGTATGGCACCACGGTCAAAGCTAGGGACCCTGGCCCTAGCCCGCAATCCCCTCTTGAGCCTGTTTACATAGATCTTTCCTAAACAGTTCCTTCCCCCTAAACACCATCGGGTGCATCCGGGCGCCGACTGATGGCCACAGGTCCAAGCTGTTCCTGGGCAGGGCCAGCCCCCTCATCTGGAGCCATCTGGCAGTCACAAGGGTGGGGTGGATTTTGTGATACTGCAGAGGCATCATGGTTGTTTATTCAGTCTTCCCCACCTCACAACCCTAATGCCATTCTCCTGGACAGAACCTGAGCAGGGGCCACAGGTCCCTCTGCGTCCTGGCCCAGACCGCAGGCTTGGAAGGGTGTCAGTGGAAGACCCAGGGACTCCTCCCTGAGACTGGATGCCCCTTGGGAAGCCCCAGCACCCTGCCCAAGCTCAGGATAGGCCCGATGCACAGGCCCACCTCCTGCAGGAAATCCCACCCTCCAGTGCCAGTGCTGCTATCACTTAAGGTGGACCGGCATCGGAGAATGAGGTCGTCTGAAACGTGGACAAGGGGGCTGGGCAACTGCATTGGATGCTCCTGCCCAAACCTTGTCAAGTTCTACTGCCTCCCTAGCAAGGTCCTAGTCACTCCAAAATGCCCCGTGTCCTCTGCTCTGAAACCCATTAGAGCCCTCCCCAGATGGGAATCCAGTGGGGTGGAAATGGGGGGGCGCACGCGGGCGGCTGCCCTCATCCTCCCTGGCCTAGAGCATCTGCTCCTCCACAGCCGGGACCCAGTGCCCAGCTACCTCCTCCCTGCCACACCATCACAAGCCTGGGGTCTTTGCCTTGTGAGCATTATGAAGCACCTAACAAGCTCCTTGGGGAAGGGCTGGATGTTAGAGGACCAAGGCCCTTAATGTGGACAGATATCCAACCGAAATGTTATTAGGTTTTCTCCCAAACTTCTGCAGGGTGTCCCACTCCAGGAGGCCCAGCACAGGGTCCTACCAGCACTAATGGGGACCACACTGATGAGCAGAGACCCCTCTACCTGACCTGACACCCCCTCAACTCAGCTTTCAGGTGGCCTCAACTGGAATCTCAGGGCTGGGAACACATTCCAGATAAACAACACCCAACCCATGACTTTGCCTTTGTTTCTGCCCTTCTGCACTCAGAATACAAAGGCTCAGACCCTGCCCTCCATCAGGAGGGGGCCCCCTCCTTGCAGTAGCTCCATGTGACACACCCACTACATCAGTCCCTCTGGATCCAGGTCTGACTTCACCAGGGCACTTACCTTCCCCCACTGGCTGGACAGCCATGCAGAAAAATGTCAGAACACATTATGGGGAGAAACAGTGTTTGGATTCCTTATTAATGCAGGTAAGTGGGAAGAGAGGGGTCCAGAAGACAACCCAGTGAGGTAAGCCACAGTATTTACCTCTACCAGCAGGGCCAGACAAAGCAATGGGGCCAGCAGTTGGGAACCTGTGGCACTGTAAGGACGAAACAGGTCTCACTCACCAGTGTTGCTCCTCAGTCCACCACTCAAGTCCTCAGGGAAAGGGAAAATGAACCAAATGGGCACTTCCTCAGTCAACCCAGCATAGAGACCTGAGATATACAGCTATCTATACAGCTATAGTCCCTTATTAGCAGTTTTGCTTTCAATGGTTTGTTACATGCAATCCAGAAATGTTAAATGGAAAATTCCATGATGAGGTTTAAATTGTGGGTTTGGAATAGCATGATGCAATTTTGTGCCATCCCGATCCAAACAGCTTATGTGAATTATTCCTTCACCCAATATATCCACACTGTATCTACTACCCCAATCATATGACTCTTAGAGTAGCCCTCTAGGTTATCAGATCCCGTCCTGGAATTGCAGTGCTTTTGTTCAAATAACCCTTATTTAATAATGACCCCAAAGTACAAGAGTAGTAATGCTGGCAATTCTGGCATGTCAAAGAGAAGTTGTGAAGTTCTTCCTGTAAATGAATAGGTGAGTTTTCTACCTAATTAGGAAAGAAAAAAATGAAGTTGCTAAGATATTCAGTATACTTATTTTGACGTCATGTTCACTTAACTATTACTGTATAATCTGCTTTTTCAGTGGTTAATCTTTTATTATGCCTAACTAAACTTTACCATAAATATGCATGTGTGTGTGTGTCTTTGTGTGTATATTAATGGTATATTCAATATTGAGGTTTCAGGCATCCAATGGGGGGGTGGTCTTGGCGCATACCTGGAACATAGATTACCATACATTGATGCATTCCTCACATGATTCCCTAACATCTATTAGGACATCCTTTGCTTCTGCCAAAGGAAGATCACCTGGAAACACGTCAGGCTGGGCAGTGTGCACCCTTATTTAACCTACACCATGGCCAGCAGGCTGTGCTGACTCAATCCCCCTTCATGTTTCCCTTTGAGAACTTCCTGCAGTGTCACAAGCTATTTCCTTTAACGTGCCCCATGATACAACCTGAGCAGAGGATAGTAGTGTCCCCCAGCCATTCTGAGGGGTCTTTCTGCTACCAGGAACACCCCTTGGAAACACTTCTCCCATCCCAAGATGAAGGAAATTAGCTGGAGGATTACTGGAACCCAAAGCAAAGACAATGTGGAGGGCTTCCTTCAAGGATGATCAAGGCATGGTATGCAACATATCCATCTGACTCCTGGGCGTGTAAGGTTTCAAGGGAGTGCAAATAGCACAGAGGTTCCACCTATGATTTACAGCACGACAATTCTACTGCACTAGGACTTCATGGTTGCTGTGGGCAATCCTCAACTCCTCCTGAGGTGGAGCCCCACTAAGTTGCTACTAATGTGCTGGAGGTAACTCACAATGTTCCTATCAGATAAGACACAGCTCAGGCAGTCTTCAGGTGGGGTTTTAAAACACGAGCAGCTGATTCCCAGAGAAATGAAGAACTGGTGTTTAAACAGGACATACACCCACCAGGCAGGACCAAGCACACAGGAAGGTCAGACAGAACAGCCAGTAGGAGATACCACTGACAGATGAAGAGAGCAAGGAGTGACAGTTCAAGTGTGGCAGATGTCCACACTGCACTTCTGGTAGATGTTAAGGGCAAATTTGCCACAAGTCATGACTGAGTCCCTCTTATGCCCAATCTGGAGGTCAGGTCCTAGCTCAATCCTGCCCCATGGTGAGCAGGGCTGGCACAACTCCTCAGAGCCTTGTCTCTTGGTCACCTCAGACACATTATGACAGTCAGGACATGCTTTAAAAAAGCCTCTCTTGTACACCAAAACCCCCTTAAGAAACTGACTGCCGAGAACCTGTTACAAAGAGCACGCATTAAAACACCTCTTTATTTAAAGCTATTGCAGATGCTCACAATCCAAACAAGGCTCACTTTAGATTACAAGTTCAGGAGGTCCAGAGTTGAGAGTTTGCTCCAGGTAGTGAGGTATCTGATTGGGTTTCCCACAGGAGGGATGGAGGACTAAACCCCATTTGGCAAGGACCATGCCCACCACTCTGCAAACAGGGGCCAACCAAAACTAATCTTGGCCAAAGTCTGGAGACCAACTCAGTTGTCTATCGCTCGTCTAAACCAAAGCCAGGGTACTTATGTGGTCTTTCCTCCAAACACACACACAAACACATACACACACACACACACATCCTACCTATCCCTCACAACAGTGCAAAGCAACAGCTGTTCAGGCCTAAAGAGGAGGCAAAACACACCTCAGCCCCATGCACCAGCCCTTGCCCCAGCACTGGCTGACACACCATGCCTGCAATGGTTAACAGCAGCTCAAGCTCTCCAAGGCCCACAAGACACACAACCTCAGCAAAGCATGGTGTCTTCCAAGATACAGCATGTGGCAACATCAAGACCCACCATCATAGCCGCAGGCAGACCTGGACATGCATACTAAAAAGGGCTCAGGCCAGCACCCCCAGAAGCTGGCCGGGACCAAAAGTGCCCATAGCACTGTCCACACATATGCAGTCCTGCCACCTGATCCAGGTTTCAAATGCATTTTTTATTCACTATTTTTGATGACTATAAATAAGTGTTTCCACTATGGAAAAGAAAGTTAGCACAGTACATTTTCATGACTGGGGAATGGATTTTCTCAAGTCATCTTCAATAGGGTAAAAACTTAAGAAAAAAACCCGAATGTTGGAATTCAGTTCTTTATATAAAGTCCCTTATGAAAACATAACAGAATAAAAATAAACCCAAAAGGAGGGGCAGGGCAAAATTAAAAAAGAAAAAGAAGAAAAAGAAAAAGAAATTAAGACAACTCATTGCTTCTCCGATTTCTCCTCAGTCTCCTCTCCAGGCTCCTTGTTCTCCTCCTTCACAGAAAGAGCTTCCAGCTTTTCAGTCACTTTTTCAGCATTATCATTTTTGCCCAGTCCTACTAAAAAAGAGAGCACAGTAAGAAAACCAAAGTCCAGTTCATTAGATTATGCTGCCTCCTCCACCAGGCCCAGAGCATAGGGGATATGTCATCCCTGAATACTGCCCACTAATCTCCCCAGCTGGGCCCAGAGGCTCTGAGCAAACACTGCTGGCCACTCTCACTGGGCTACTGAGTGACATATGGTCACTTACTAACATAGCCATTGTCTGCCCTGAGAACCAGGAGACAAAGTCCTACAAGAGAAAATGAGGATCATGCCAAAGCACCAGGTAGGTTCCATATGTTGTGACTCAACTGCCCACCTGAACCTGACTGATGTAAGGTCATGAGCACGATTTCAGGAGGCCCACCAGGAAGCATCCTGTGTTCCCAGGCAGCTGCATTGCCCCTGACAGATTCAGGCATCCACAGCACCCTGGAATGTTTCTTTAGCAGACTGAAAAAGCACCTGCCTGGGGCTGCAGCTGGGTGCAGAGTGAGTCTGCAAGGAAGCCCCCCACCCACCCAGAAGCTTCTTTTCACCTTTCTTTTCTCTCTCTTCAATCGCTTTCCTGCATTCTTCAAACTTTGTTTTGAATTTTTGTGCATCTGTAGAAAGAAAAGAGACAACTCCTAAGAGCCCAAGTATGGAATGGACACATCCTGGAGGATTTGAAGTACCAGGATTCCCAGAGGGCTCTTGTTCTATGCAATTTCTGACCTTCATCTGACTGTGACAATTCACACAACCAAGGGGCAGTGGGCCTCTTTTCCAAAGGCTCTGCTCTACACTTGTGTTGAGGACAGCCCCACTCCACCAAACCATCAGCCACTGGGGTGCTGGCCATGGCAATCACTGACTTCTCAGCTTTCACAAATCCAGGAAGACCCCTAAGCAGAGGAGATGTCAGCCTAGGACTTGTGGACCTCTGCATGGTCTCCACAAGTTGTTGGTGCTCAGGTGACATCACTGTACCTAGCCTTAGGGAGCCATAACCCTGGCAGAAGCAGCAATGGGGAGGAAATCCTGGGGTTTGACTCAGGCTCCATACACCCAATGGGAACTAGAGCTTGAGGAGCAAACTAAGTGCTAGACCTAGGACTGCACCGTGGACACTTCCTCAGTGCTGACCCCTTAGCACCTGAGAGGAAACACCCTGCACAGCCCCCAAACAGCAGATCAGAACTGCCCACTACACATTCCCAGTCACTGTCACCTTTTCCCCAAAGCAACACTGCACTGCAATGCCACAATTAGTAGCTCCCAGGGTACCCCCTTCCACTTACTCTCAGCATTTAGGAAGCGGATGGCAAGCAGCTCCGGCTTAGGGTACTCATCAGCAAAGTCAGCATGGGTGTTCCAAACCCAGGCACGGTCACTGCCGGCATTTGGCTTCAGTTCCATCGCTGGCGTGACTTGGGAGAGAGAAGCCTATGAGGCTGGTGGGGACTACCTAGGCAAGCCCACACACCCTTTGGCCACAAAGAGTTCTGCTCATCAAACTGAAATATCCATTTCAGGCAACACAGACAATTTGGGGTCAGAGAATCAGGCCTAGACAAATCCCACAGGGTTCACATTTCCCCCAAACCTCTCTGAAAATGGTCCATATTCACTTAAAACACAAGGACATCTCTGAGGGTTTCCTGAACCATCTTAAGACCACTCAGCACAGATACCCCTACCTCCAGAAAAGTGGACTAGGGTAAAGCAAGCTTCAGTTTTAATTCCAGTGTGACGGCTCACAGCAAGCCCCTTGGTATATACCCCAGCACTGTAGTCCTAAGGCACAAAGTCAAACATCAGGGCAAAGGCCAAGGGAACCAGCCTTTCCTAATGGTACCCAACCTGTGGCTATGTTGACAGTCATACACACCATCAATCAGGGTCCCAGCTGATTAGAAGATGGGGGACAATGGAAGGGAAGAAGTTCAGAAATAGGACTCTCACCCAGGACACATAATCAGGCCAGCATAACCACTAAGAAGACACTGAGGGATGAGAACAATTAATGTCAGAGTCCCATAACAAATGTTCTAAGTCATGAAGACAGGGCAGTGGCCCAGAATAAATATGCTTATCCTGAACCCCTTAGGTCCCACACAGATTCAAAAGATGAAGGGAGACAGGTTCCAGAGCCAAGCATGGATCTGTCCCCAAAGGAGAGCCTACATGTCTACAGATGGCCCAGCAGGTGACAATTCACCAGGATGGCTCCCTGAAAACCAGGAGTATTCATGGTGTCTATGCCCAGTCAAGGACCCCTGTGCCTCTGGCAGAAGTCTCCAGGGACTCCAAGTGAGCCCATGGCCAGTCCCAGCCACTCCTACACATCAGTATAAACTGAGAGCTCAAAGATCTCATGTACTACAGCCCAATACAATGGTGTTCAGGCCTCCTGTACACTGTACACATCCATACCTCCTCCACACCCGACTCAGATACCTGGCCTATACTTACAACCTTCCTTTCCATCTGCCAAGGGTCCACCAGGCACTGGGGGCCACAGCCCTGGAAAATGCAGACTCAGCACTAGGAGGTCTACCAAGGAATTGTCTAGGACATTTGTGCTTCTCAACACAGCACCCACCAGGAGGAGCATGAGCTGGGTCTGCATGGCAGCCAGCAGACAAAGGTGGTAGGGATACTCTACCACTGTTTCTTTCCAAATCAGACCTTCTGAGACCTTTCCCAGACCCTTGCAGGGCCACACCTGGCCAAGAGCCCTGATATCCTCAGCCACTGTGGACCCCCCCCTCCCACACACATACACTCACATTCTACTCTTACTATCCCTGGGGCAATCATTCCATGTCTGAAGACAGCCTAGCGCTCTGCATCCATTCTATCAGGGTCCATCTGATTAAACCTCACACTGCATGTTCTTTAAACTTCACTATAGGCCTGCTCATAGTTAAAAGGCACATTCTGAACACTTCTTTTTTCTTCCCAGCACTAAGGATTGTACCCAGGGCCTTGCACATGCTAGGCCAAGTGCTCTACCACTGAGCTACATGCCCAGCCCTTTCTATAATTTTACTTTTAAGACAGGGCCTTGTTAAATTGCCCTAGAATTGCAATCCTCCTACCTCAGCCTCCCTAATAGCTGGTATTACAGGCATGCACCAATGAGCCCAACTGAAAGATATACTTCATATCTTAAATAATACAAACACCACAAACATGCACTCCATATAACAACACATTCCCAGGTTCCCAGTCAGCCCTGAAAGAATCTTTCTGAAGGTCCTAAGTCAATCTAACATAGTTCAGAGGTTCAAAGTGAAAATACAAATCCTAAGAGGCCACCTACTATAGTGGTTGGCGCATATCTTCAGGGTCTTATCCCTCCTCATGAGAAGGCGGATGGTCCCTTTCTCCTTATGTTTCAGGAGCTTGACATCACCGGTGCCTCTTTCCTTCCATTCTGGAAGATCATTCTCTGAAGCAAATCGAAACAGCTTTGCTCGCCTGTGAGAAAAGCCATTAAGTGAATGCTTACACATGCAGAGGAGAAAACACAACCCAATCTGATCTCTGGGCACTAAACCACAGCATAACTGTGGGCCACTGGACCCCATGTCTCTACAAACACCCTTTCCCTCCTTTGGGCTCTAAGAATTACTAGGTGGCCAATACCACCCAAGAGCACAACACCAACAAATTCCAGGCCATTTTTATTTCACAACCAAAATAAAAAAATGTCAATAGTTTCAACATTTTCCCCAACAGAAACATATGAATTCTCAAATAAAGGAAAAAGTTAAAAAAACCCCAAGTAGGCTGGGCCTACCATAGCATCCCATGGCCATGTAGAGGTGTGGGGACCTGTCTTCCACAGGCCCAGGTCTTCCCAGAGATAAATGCTCATGTGCCCTCAACCCAGAGGACCAGGACATGAATCTCCCTGCCCATAAGCAGTACTTCACACCTATAATGGGCACCCAGGATCCAGCAGTGAATCCAATAGTACTGTCCTGAGGGCTCAAGTGAGCATCCTCTCTCTGCATCCCAGTTCTGCCTAACCCTCTCCCACCAAAGACTACTCTCCTCCAACCTCAATTCAGTCAAGGTATACTATGTTTTCACAAGATTACCTAACAGGAAACCCAAAGGTCCAGATAAAAAGATCCAACCAGCTGTCCTCATGTCCCACAGCCTCTGCCCAGGAAAGCAGCACTTCCTACCCCATGGGGGGAAGGAGGTGGCGGCAGAAATCCCTAAGTAGAACAAAGACCAGTGACCCAGTAACTTCAGGAAAATGCCCACCACCCTCGAGAACCAAAAGGGCACCTGTGGCTTTCCTTGCCCAGGCCTCCCTCTCCAGCCCCATTCCCTGGAGGAATGGCTCAGTGTGAGGATTTTCTCATTTTCCTTCATCCACCTCAGAACAGCCAAACCTGGCATCTTGGGTCTACATGAAGTGGGTAGAGGGTAAAGGACACAGATTTAGACAAGGAATAAACTACAACCTTACTTTCACTAAACTGTAACTGAATTTACTGTCTCAGGTAACTCTGAGATTGGTCTCTGTAGTGCTGTGATATAGTTATAAGACACAAAGCCCATACCTCACAGAACTTCAAAACCACCTTACCACTAGCATATGTATAGCACTTTTAAAAAAATAACCCTGAGCCAGGTAGGTGTGGCGGTACATATTTGTAATCTAAGCTACTCAAAAGGCTGAGGCACGATAATTGCAAATTCAAGGCCAGCCTGGGCTACTTTGTGAGACCTTGTTTTAAAAACTTGTCTCAAAAAATAAAAAGGGGTACAGATGTAGCTCAGTATCCTAGGTTCAATTCCCAGACCAACAATTCCCCACCGAAAAGTAATTAAACACATACATATCATAAATAAGGCCATCCATTTTCACTTGTAATTCCAAGCATTATTTTGTACATAAAAGACACAGTTAGGAATTCACAAAATTTCAGACTGCCAAAGTCTGCTGTTTAAATGTGCCCCCAAAGTTTTCTGCAAACTTAAATCTCCAAATTATGTTAAGTATATTTGGAGATAGGTGCCTTTGGAAAGTAAGAAGGATTAGATGAGGTCATGAGGTGGAGCCCTCACAATGTCATCAGTGGCTTTTTAAGAAAAGGAAGAAGCTGGTCGTGGTGTCATGGACTTGTAATCCCAGCTATCTGGAAGGTTGACACAGGAGGATCACAAATCCAACCTGGGCAACTTTATGGAGACCCTGCCTCAAAATGAAAAATGAAAAATAAAATAAAAAGAGCTGGGGAAAATGGCTCACTGATAGAGCACTTACATGTGCAAGGTCCTGGGTTCAGTACCCAGCACCACAAAAACAAGAAAGACCCACTAGCAGGATTGCTATCTTACCACATGATGTCCTCTGTCACACTCTACATCCCCACCTACTTCTATTCTTTAGCTACGTTCCACTCTGTGGTACTTTGATATGGCAACATAAAACAGTAAGACAAAACTATGCTGCAAAAATAATTAAGACTTAATGCTCCATCAAGGGAAAGAAACTGGATTCCTGGAGGTGAAGTAGCAAGGACAGCTGGGGTGCCCAGGGAAGGTTCCTGGTAGTCCCAGTGTCAAACAAGAAACATCTAAAACTATCCCAGTAGAAAATTACCACTTTAGCCCATCCCAGTAAATCAATAAAAAGCTTATATATGCCTTTGTTCAGAGAGCAGCCAGTCCCTCCTCACTCAAGCTTTCTACTTTCAGCTGCAAGAGAATTAAATCCTTCCATGTCTGTGCTCACATTTGGCTTCATCTCATTTCTATTGTTTCCAAGTCAATAGATCTCAACTCCAATAACACTTCAAATAGCCACAATTAAGCCAAGCCAAGATGTGACACAAAAACTTTAACTTCAACATTATTAAAAATAACTTTTTCTCCAGTGACATCAACATATTTACATCTTAAAAAGTTCCTCTTCATCTTCCTCCAGCGTTTTAATTTCTTGCTCAGGGAGCGAAACTATCGGCTCGAACTGGGGGTCGTGGTTGGACTCATCTGCATTCTCAGTAGAGGTATCATGGTCCTGATGAGGGTCCTGTGCAGGAAGATGCAAAGAGGTGATGATGCAGGCTGGAGAACCTGGCTCACAGCAGGCATCCTGATAGTGAATGGCATCTGGAAAACAAGGACAGGCCTCACCCCCAAATCGAAATTTAAACTCACAGTCTTTCACATCAGCAAATATTTGCATTTACATCCAGCTCCACAAAATCACAGCACGAAGTGTGCAGCAAGACACTGGATTGCAGCACCCTCCCCCAGATCCACAAACATCAATCAGATCCACCAATCCAATCAGTAAGTTTTAGCCTTATTGAAAAGTGCAAATCTAATAGTTTTCACTAAGGAATATTCATGCATGCTCTTATTCATTACCAGGAAGATAAGAAAGTGCTACCAGACTACTAGTATTTACACGGAATTCAGAATTCTGCCAAAAAATTTTATCATGGCTTGGAAAATTAAGTTGATAAGTTGCTAAGAAAACCACAAGTCAAAGTCATAAGAGTCTTAATCAATTCAAAGATTTATAGAGCACAAATGATCACATTTAGGTTTAAGTTTTACAAAACACATGCCTTGGCCATACAGAAGAAAACCCAGACTCACTACCAGACTCAAACGGGAAAAGAAAACATAAGCCCTTCGCTGTTCTTCCTTTGGTTTCACAGCACTGCGGCTCCGCTACGGCCGGCATCCGACCAGACACTAGCAGCCAACAAAGCCGCCCCCGCCCTGGGTCGGCGTGTCCATTACCCGTCCCCCTCGCTGGAACACGAGCTTCCGCCACGGAGGCCGGCGGCGGTTCCAGACCTAAGGACCGAATGAATGAAGTGCTGCGTGGGCGACGGGATGAAGGAATACTGTCCCAGTGGAAAGCCCACCAGTGGGCCGAACCGGAAGAAACCGGTCTCCTACCCCTATCCCCGGCAAGGAGGGCCGCCCTGCGTGGCAAATCCTTTCCCCCCACCCACCCCAAGGTCACGCGAGCGCCCTCCAGCCCCCGCAAACCAAGCTTGTGCCCCCAAGTCTCGCCAGCCCCAACTCCACAGGCCTCGAGCCCCCAGGCCGCGCGCGCTCCGATCCCGTGCTCCACAGGCCCCGAACCCACAGGCCTGCGGGGGTTGGTGGCGGAGGCACGGGCCGCCCACGTGGCCGCCGATAGCGGCCCCGGCCCCCTGGTCCCCGCCCGCCTAGTCCCCGCCCGGGCCAGGCCGCACCTTGGCGGCCGCCATGTGGACGCGGCGGCGGCGGCGGCAGCTCGGCTGGTTCGGTCGTCGCTGACTCCGCGGCCTCTAAGCGGCTAGTCGCAGCTTTTTGCCTCCGCGTCTGGCGCCGGCGCCTCCCGCTTGCCCGCTCTTCCCTCCGCCCCGCGACCCGAACCCCGACCCCTGACCCCGGCGGCGGGAAACGCGCCGCGATTCAAAACCAGTGCAGCTTTATTGGCCCAGGAAGTGGACACTCATTGTCCCGCCCACCCCATGCTTCCCGCCAAAACGCCCGCGGCGCATGCCCGGCCCGCCCACCAGCCGGAGAAGCGCGCTCTCCCGACGGCCCCCGCGCGCATTTCTGTCCAACGGCCGCGCGCGCCCATGATGCTGGTAAAAGGGGCTGGCGTAAGAGGCTGGAGTGATGATCCGACACGGCGCGTGGCGATATCGTCACCGGAAGCCAGGACCATAGAGAAGCGCGGCCCCGAAGGCACGCGCTGGCGGATTGAAGAGTGGCTGGCGGAGTGAGCGGCGGGCGCAGGCCCCTGGCGGGCGGATGGTGTAGCCCCACGCCCATAAAGAGGCTCTGAGCACCCGACGTTTGAGCCCCGCCCTACATCTCAGTCCCCTCACCTGGGCAGAGCTGGAGGTTGGCCTCGCGGCGTCGCACCTATTTTCTGAGCACTTTCTGTTTGACAGACCCAGGACTGGGTGCCAAGGCGGCCCTCGTGGGGGGCCCAATCCAGGCGACAGACGGTCCCGACAATGAGTGAGCAGCTGGACTACGAAGTAAAGTTAAGGGAGATGCGGGTGGAGATGGGGCGAGGTGGGAGAAGTTGACGTGGGGTAGGAATCCCCTGGAAGAAGAGGTGGGATGAAAAGGTGACACGGGGTAGGGAAGGAGATGGGAGTGAGGTCAGGAGGATAGAAAAGAGAAGCGGTTGGAGTGAGGCTAAGTGGTGGGCTGAATGTCTGAGTGTTGGAAAAGGGATCCTGGGGAAGCGGGTGGCAGGCGCTGGGATCTGGTCCTGAATCCGGCTCGTCTGTCCACATGCAGGCCTCAGAGCCCGTGGAGGACTGCAGCCAGCGTAGCAGTAATGTCCTGGGCATCCCTGAAGCCCCTGTACCCGGGAAGAAGCAGGAGGATAAGGGACCTGGGACTGCTGCAGGTTCTGGTCCTCAGCCTGGGCTCTACAGCTATATCAGGGATGACTTGTTCACCTCAGAGATCTTCAAGCTAGAGCTGCAGAATGTGCCTCGCCACGCCAGCTTCAGCGATGTCCGACGTTTTTTGGGCCGCTTTGGCCTGCAGCCCCATAAAACAAAACTCTTCGGTCAACCACCCTGCGCCTTTGTGACATTTCGCAGTGCTGCCGAGCGGGACAAGGCTCTTCGAGTGCTACACGGAACCCTCTGGAAAGGCCGCCCACTCAGCGTGCGCCTGGCCAGACCCAAGGCGGACCCCATGGCCAGGAAAAGGCAGCAAGAGGGTGAGCCACCAGCAATGAGAGTTGCTGATGTAGTGACCCCTCTTTGGACAGTGCCCTATCCTGAACAGCTGGAGCGGAAGCGGCTGGAGTGTGAGCAGGTGCTACAGAGGCTTGCCAAGTGAGTTTGGGGCAGGGACCCTTAGCACCAGAACTCAACTCTGCTTTGTCTGCCCTATGAGGGATATTCACCTTGGGATCTGAGCTCTCGCTCAGGGTGGTGGCCAGTAAGTTTCCTGTGATTATCTGTGGTAATAGTGAAGTCTCAAGGGAGGGACCCAGGAGTTTGGACATTTGGGAAGTGTCCCAATGTGGGTAGGAGGCAGTGAACTGACTGAAACCACAGATCTACCTCATCCTGCAGGGAAATTGGAAGCACCAATCGCACTCTGCTGCCCTGGCTGCTCACACAGAGGCACAAGCACAACAAGGCCTGCTGCCCACTGGAGGGGGTCAGGCCATCACCCCAGCAGGTCAGGCCAGACTGGGGTGGACACAAGCCCCTATCCAGTGTTTGTGAGATGGGGGTGGGTTGCAGTCTCTATGGACTAAACCCAGGGTCTCAAGCATGTTGGACAAAGCACTGCATCACTGAACTACATACACCCCCCAGCCCATCCTATTTTTTAAAAAACTTTTCTTTTGCTCTTCTTTCTCTTCCTGTTTTGCTTCTTCCTGGTTTCTTTGGTTTCATCATGTGACTAGTAGTTGTCTCTCTTGTTTTTTGCCTGCTAGCCCCTGTGGGGGAGTCGGGGTCTTGCTGCTGTGTTACCTCCAGACACGAGTGCTGGACAGCCAGGGTAAGGTCTGGCTGCCTCTCTCTGCTTCCTTCTCTCCCCACAGACTGAGTATCGTAATAAGTGTGAGTTTCTGGTTGGCGTTGGGGTGGATGGGGAAGATAACACTGTTGGCTGCCGACTCGGCAAATACAAGGGTGGGACATGTGCTGTAGCAGCCCCCTTTGACACGGTGCATATCCCTGAGGCCACCAAACGGGTGGTGAAATCCTTCCAGGAATTCATCCGGTGAGGTTCTGGGACTGGGCCCCTGGGAAGTCCTAAGACCACCTGGGAGCAGAGGGTGTGGGTCCTACCCAGGGTTCTGTAGTACCTGCTGTTGGGAAACGTGACGAGAGGGTGAGGGGCGGGATGACCAGGGGGAGAAAGCAGGAAACCTGTTCTTCCGGTCCTAGTTGGCAAACTTTGGGTATTTATGGCTGCTCATGGCTCCCACAGGTCTACCCCATACTCAGCATATGACCCTGAGACATATGCAGGCCACTGGAAGCAGCTGACTGTGCGCACCAGCCGCCGTGGTCAGGCCATGGCCATTGCCTACTTCCATCCCCAGGTCTCAGGATGGCCCTGTTGGGGGAGGGTCCCTGGCCTGGAGTGACCTTGGCACAGTCTGATGGACCTTTGAACCACCTACTCTAGAAACTGAGCTGTGAGGAACTGGCAGGGCTGAAGGCCTCCCTGGTGCAACATTTCATGGAGGGACCAGGCATGACTAGCGGGGTGACCTGCCTGTACTTCGTGGAGGAGGGACAGCGGTGAGGATCCCAAGTGGGAATAGGAGGGATCCCTGCAGGAGCTGGTGACCCTAACACACTTGCCTCGCCACACACAGAAAGACTCCCAGCCAGGAGGGACTGCCCCTGGAGCATGTGGCTGGGGACCGGTGCATTCAGGAGGACCTGCTTGGGCTGACCTTCCAGATCTCTCCTCATGCCTTCTTCCAGGTAAGTATGGCACAAGGACATAGGATTGGGAGGCCTGACACAACATCAGAGCATGATGGAGACAAAGCAGACTAGGATGGCAACAAAGAACTAGCTAGTTTTGCAGAAATCTGGGGAGAACATTTAGCTGGGGGAGCCACAGGGTAAGGACTGGGGTGGGAAAGTGGTTGGTTGTTGCTGATTCAATACTTGTGACAAACCATAGATATACACGGTGATGACCCCTCTTGTCACAGGGAGGTTGAGGAACAGGCACCTTTTACTATCATAGGACACTACTGTAGGCTTGATGAGAAGGTCTCAGTGGCCTTTAAGCTAGAGAACAATTTCACCCTCACTGTTTGCTGCCATGGGGGAGACCTTTGTAGAAGGTATGGGGACTTGGAGCAGCTGAAGACCATCTTGGAGACAGGCCTGGCAGGACATGCTGGGCCAGAGGTGGGGCTGGGAGATGGAGTCAGGGGATTCTAGGTCCCTATTGTGAATTCCTATGGGAGATGTATGTACTGTCTACTGGCATGGAGGAGGCCATTGGAAGCTATAGTCTGGGGAGCTGGATGGGGTTGAGAGGGCCATACAAATCCACTGATCCAGAGAAATGCTCCTTGTAAGTGGGGGTGTGGTTAGGCTTGTCTGCATTGGCACAAATTTGGTTTTCAAAGCCAGAAAACTGGGTGAGATTACTGGCATGGTGCCAGGGAGTATGTTACATAGATTCCGAAGGTCTCAGCAGGATGGAGCTGGGAAACTAGGTGCATGGGGTGCTAGGCCTGCTTCTGGGCTGAGGGACTGCCCCAGAAGAGGCCTGCACTAGGTGAGCCATGGCCACCTTCCAGGTGAACACACCTGCAGCAGAGGTGCTCTACACAGTCATCCAGGATTGGGCCCAGCTGGACAAGGAAAGTACAGTGTTGGATGTGTGCTGTGGCACTGGCACCATTGGCCTGGCCCTTGCCCGGGTAAGCCTTCCTGATCCAGCTGAGGTTGCCTTCTCCCAACTCCACCCTCCCTCATGATTCCCACTGACCCCCTAACTTAAAGGCTCAGAGTCCTGTCCCAGGTCCCAGACCCAGTCTGATTCAGCTGCCCACTTTGCCTCAGGACAGGGAACCATCATCTGGCCCTTTTTCCATTTCAGAAGGTGAAGAGAGTCATTGGGATTGAGCTATGCCAGGAGGCTGTGGAGGATGCCCGGGTGAATGCTCATGCCAATGGTGAGAGCCTGTAGACATGCATGCTTTAGTTCTGGAGGTACCCAGCAGAGGAGAGGAAGCTGATTGGCAAGTGGTTTCCAAAGAGCCTTATGGCCCCATTCAGGGCTAGATCCATGGGGGAGGATATCCTAGATATCCTAGGCCCATTGACAACTATGGTGTATCTCCAGAGCTGACCAACGTAGAGTTCCACTGCGGGAGGGCTGAGGACCTGGTGCCCACTCTGGTGAGCAGACTGGCTTCCCAACAACTTGTGGCCATCTTGGACCCACCTCGAGCTGGCCTGCGTGAGTGATGTACATTTGGGGAGGTAGGTGACCCACCAGGCTGTGCAGTTTAAGGCCTTGGAACCTAGCCTATGTCTGTGCCTTCTCAGATTCCAAGGTGATCCTGGCCATCCGAAGAGCTGAGAACCTTAATCGACTCCTGTATGTCTCATGCAACCCCCGGGCAGCCATGGGCAATTTTGTGGAGTGAGTATTAAAATGGGTCTTGAGTGATCCAGAGCCTTTCTACCTTTCTACCTCCCCCAGGAGTCCCTGGCTAGTCTTACAAGACTGACTTTGGCACTCCCTTCCCACTACAGCCTCTGCAGGGCCCCATCTAACCGGGTCAAGGGCACTCCATTCCGACCAGTCAAAGCAGTGGCCGTGGACCTGTTCCCACAAACCCCACACTGTGAGATGCTCATTCTGTTCGAGAGGGTGGAGCATCCCAATGGCACAGGAGCCCTAGAGCACCAAGGCCCTCTAGCCCAGCCCCCACGAGAGCTCCCTAATGATACCACACTGGAAGCTGGGGCTTCCCTTTCATCCTAGGTCCTGGAAACTGCAGAAACCAGCTTTTCGAGAACAGGGTCCATCATGGAGGCAGAAGCTATGGGGCTTCCCGCAGCCTTGCTTCTCTCAGGATGCTCAGGAGAGCAATCACAAGACACAAGGCCTAGCTGCCTTGCCAGGACCAACCTGTTGCTATGTGATATGGCTCAAAAGATGGGTAGACTCCTGTAGCCTGTCCATCCCTTACCCCATCCTTCTGGAATAGACAGGCTATGAAGACCAGAATAAAAACTGCTGAATTAAGAATGTTTCTGTGGTGACAGCCAGAACTTTGGCACACAAGGACTCCTCTCTGCCCTACTCTCTGGGTGCAAAGGGACAGGGTGAGTGGAGTGTCTCAACCCTACCTTAGCTGCCTAGGAATTTCTGCCCTTCATTCTAGTCTGACCTGTGGGCCTCTGTGCCACCCTGCCAGGCCTGGGCATCAGTGTGCCCAGCTGGGGTCAATTTGCATGGCTTGCTAAGGAGCTCTCCAAGCCCCTGAACAGTGCAGAGCCTGCTTTTTAATAGAATGTTGGGTTTTATGCTTGTACCCAAGGGAGAGGCAGAGGGACAACACAGCCAAGCACCAACTGGATGTTCCAAGAGCATGCAGGGCATGCAGGCAGAAGTCTGTCCCTGCACCTGAGGAAGGGACCCTCCTAAACTTGATCAACCTGGTCTTCAGACCTGGAGTAAGGTCACCTCAATACAGTGACCACAGGCTGTGCACACCAGGTTGCTGCTGACCCCCTAACAGAGACAGATTTAAAAACTGATAGGTGAACAGATGTCTAGTAGATACTTCAGCCCACAGGAGGCTGGGGTCTGGCCAGTTGAGGGTCCACAATGCCAACCCATGCCCAGAAGAAATAAATACCAGCCATTCCCTTTTAGAAGTGTTTGCTTTATGCGTTCAGACCACTGAGGCTCACTCTACAGCTGTGGCCCAGTGCACAGAAGCGGCATTGGCACAGGCCCCACAGTGTGGCTATGTGCATACAGGGCTTGTGCCCATATGTAGCAAAGGGAGGGAGGAAATTGGAGACCACAACTGTGGCAGCACCTACTGTGGTGGCACCTGGGAAAGACCAGGCCAGTGAAGCTCACTGGCTTCTAGGGTAATGGGTAATGTGTGCACAAAGCTTTGGTTCACAATGGTGAATCTGGCTGTTTTAAGGGCAACAGTCATGGTCAAATGACTATTCACAGCTGCAAACAGGAAGCAAGACAGAAGCAAGTATCTAATTACAGCAACTTGATTTGGGGGTTTTCTTTTTTTCAAGGTCAACACAAAAAGTCAACCTTAGTCACACAGGTGGTAGAGGAGGGATATGATGTGGGTGCCTCACAGCTGACATTCTATCTCCAGGACAAATGCTTTCTTGACTGCAGGGATTTGATAGGAGACAGATGCCATGGAAAGTGAGGGTATAGCCCAGTGATGGGCTCTGGTGTCTGATGGTGTCCAGTGAGCACATGACCCCTGAACAAGTGCTGGGAACAGGTCAATCGCTGGCTGCCACCACCAGGGTCCTGAACAATTCATGTGCATTCACACTCATAGGGGCTACCAAGTAAGCACAGGTGAAAAGTTGAAGACCCAACTGAACACTGGACGTGGCTACACAGTAACTGCCCTTGAAATCCAGGGAGACCACTGTCACTGGAAGTTGAGGCAGCCACCAGGTATTCAGCCAGCTCTTGGTGTACTGCACTGTGCTTCTTTAAAGAAATCCACTTGCTAAAATGCATGATTCCAAATCTACCTTTTACTCTCACTGTAAAAGTTTCTTTGCAAATGCTAAAATATCATAAAAGCTTTAAAAAATGATGGGTGGACAGATGGATTCAACTGTGCAAAAACTTTGTAAAAAACTGTTGCCAGATGCCAACACAGGCAGGGGCCTCAGTGTCCAGGGAGGCAATTGTTAGAACATTAAGACTTGATCAGAAAAGTGGACCAAGCCCAGTAGCAAGCCAAGTTGACAAACGGAGACCAAGTCTGGTGTCCTCACTGGCAACTTCAGTCACAAATAGAGAATAGCCACCTTGATGGTTTGCCTGCAATCTCTGAAAAGTAGTTTGATGCTAAAATTGTTTATTTTAAACCAAAATGGTCTGGAATATTCCTAACTCTCATAACTCTTTCAGAGAAAAAGGGAAAACAGAAGGCAGGTGGTAAGGGACAGGGTGCCATGTGCACCTTCTAACCAGGTCCCTGCAGTGGCTAAGGGCACAGGGGCCACCTGGCATCATGGGCCAGCCACAGGACTTAGCTGTCCTTACTCCACTGTCATCCAAGTAACATTTCTTGTCAGTGCATATTATATACTAAAATTCATGAAAACCTTCATTAAAAGCCTGCAGCAGGTGCATATGAGCAGTCTGCAGCAGCTGTCAGCTTCTACTTGGGTAGTCATTTGGAATTGATCCTTAAACACATCCATTCAGGCCTGGGAGCAGCTTCCAGGAGGTGACTGCTTCTTGACCGTTGTGCTGTATGGCAATGGCTGTCCCCACATACCAGAGTCTCCACCCTCTGGTTGGGGCCCAGACACACTGGCTACAGGGAAGTTAACTTAGGTTGGAGGCCTGAGGCTGCAGAGTGAGCGGTGTGGGTGGCTGGTATTCTCCCAGGCAGTGCTGCTGATGGCCCCTTGCCCCAGCCCAGGCTGCTTCCCTCACACATCCACAGTGCAAAGGGGCTCGCCACCAGGCTGGGCAGATGCCACAATAGACATCTTGGGCTTCTTCCTAGTCTCCTCCTAGAAGAACAAAAGTTACTAGTGAGGTGGGCTCAGCCAGAGGCTCAGAAGAGGGGCATGGTGAAGGGTGAACCCAGCAGACTACAATCAGGAGGCCTCTGGACTCCAGAGGGCACAGGTGTTTGTAGTGCTTAGCTACTAGGGAAAGCCTGACTAATGAGCTCAGCTGGAAGTGAAGATCTCCCAAGAACACCATGTGCTGTGACTTTCCTGGCAATCAGGACACATTCAGAAGTGAAGAACTTAAGTGAGATCACAAGAAAAAACAAAGATTCACCCCACCCCTTAGAGTGAGTGTCTCATCCCAGCTAAAGGGTATGGGTACTTGAAAGGGCAAAATAAGGGGATAGATGGCATGGGCAATGTTTACCTTTTCCTCAGCTAGCCTCTTCATTTGCTTTGCTTTCCCAGTGTCACCATGTCCTAGGCCTGTTGCCCTTGGGCCCCAAAGCCCATTTCCCAATCAGGTGCAGGCTGGTCAGCCTGCTAATTTCAGGCAGACAAGGCTCACCCTCACCTGAGAGCAAAAGCAAGTGATCTCCCAGACCACAAGCAACAGATACCTAGTCCTAAGGGTTTATATATGGGTGCAGGCTGGCACCAAGCTAAAGAGCTCCTAGCCTGGAGGGACCAGGTAGAGTTGCAAATAGTCACATTGACAGTGCCTGGGGACAAGGGACACCACTATAAGCCTGACCCTGGGGATGGAGTATCCACAGTGGCTTTAGGAAGCTTCACCAGGACAAAGCCCTACCCAGGTTCAATTTTCTGTGACCTTCTGGAGTTCCTTAGGAGACCTAAGAGGGTGTACCATCCCTGCCATCAAACACCCAGCTCAAAATCAAGACCCAAAGTCAGCCCTCAGAGGCTGAGCCCTTTACCCACTGGCAGGCTGGTCTGCCAGCTCTCTACCTGAACTAAAATAAAAGCCATCTTACAAAAGTATAACATGCTGAAGCTCAAAGAAAAGCCAGTCTCATCGGAAGGAAGGTTCAGGCATTTCCAGAGTGTCAGATGGGTTCGTAGCATCTGGGTTGCTAAACTAAATAAAGCCATCTTACAAAACTAAAATAAAGCCATCTTACAAAAGTATAACATGCTGAAGCTCAAAGAAAAGCCAGTCTCATCGGAAGGAAGGTTCAGGCATTTCCAGAGTGTCAGATGGGTTCGTATGGCAGCTGTGTTCCTCCACAGCTGCCATAGGGATGGTACTGGCTTGGTGACCCTGCTTGCAGGAGTGATAAAAGGGGACAATAGTTGTGGACAGCGCTCACCCTCTCCTCAGCAAGTCTCTTCATTTCCTCCTGGAGCTTGCTTAGTATGTGCAGGTTGGGCTTGTTCTTCTTGGCATACTGCTGCAGCTCAATCACACTCTTGTCAGAAGTTTCCTGGGGAATACAAAGCCTTGCTCTTGGGCCCCACAACCTTCCCACTGCCTAGCAGCAGCGTGTCTCATAGCCCTTTGAGGTAAGAGCACTAGGATCTGTCAGGCACATAGCAGCCAGGAGCTGTGGCCATGCAACTGCACATCAATGCCTGCCCATGATGGCATCTGGCCTGATGACAGCAGCAGAGCATGTGGAGCAGCAGTTCATAGCTCCCTGAACATGCCACCCCACCGCCTTCTCTGTGGACAGAAAGCCACACTTCCTGCACTAGGCAGAGCAGGGAGGCCAGGAGTTTGCTGTGCCAGAAGCCCTCAGAGCAGTGACCAGATCGTGGCTGCAGCCTGTGGAGATAGCACACTGCCAGCCAGATACATCCCCAGACACTGAGCTTTCTGTATTCCCTCAACTTGCACAGAATAAGCTGTCCTCAGCCCCGTCCCCTCTTGAGAGGCTATGGCCAAGGACATCCATTGTGCCTTGGGATGCCAGACCTACTCCTGCACTGTGGCTGTGTCAGGCTGGGCCTATTCATCTAGCTGAGAGAGGTTTCCACCCACAGCCAAAGCAATGCTTGCCTTCTTTCCCTCAGTCAGCCCAGAACTATGCACAGCTAGGCAAACTTAACCTACATTTGAACTCGTTTACCTATGTCTATCCTGGGGTGGGGTGTATAGCTCAGTGGTAGAGCGCTTGCCTAGCAGGAGAGGCCCTAGGTTTGAGCCTCAGCACCACAGATAGGGTAAAACAACACACAAAATAATCAGATATCCTTTAGTTCCTTCATGCATCCATGTAATTCTTGGAGTCTGCCTTGTGAAGCCTAGAGCAAGGACAGGGCTGAGACCATGATCTCAAGGATGCTATACTGCTCCTGTCTACTGGCTTAGCTCAAGGAATGGCTCACGGTCTTCAGGGTCGCCCTATCTCAGCCACCAACCCTCTACCCCTTAACTAACAGGGATTCCAACAAACCAGATAGTTTTGGTAAATATCAGTGGTAATAAGAGTCAAATGTCAACTCTCATCTCCCAGTACCTCCCTCTACCCTTTAGGTTTGGGCATTGTTTTAAATTTTGAAATTTGGCAAAAACTAAAGAAACAAAACTCATGACACACACATTCTTCAGGCTGAACACATTGTTCAGGAAGTCCTGAACAAGAGCACCCTGTCCCAGGAAGGGTCAAGGGCCTGGCTCCCACACCTTCACAAATCTCAGTACTGGGGCATGGTCTACATCTTCTGTGGCCTTGCACAGAAGAAGTGTTGTCTCTCACTCCAGACATCTGCCCCAAAGCCACACAGCCAGGCTCAGGCCATGACCCCTGATCATTCATGCTTCAATGACCATTCATAATAGGTTCAAATGTGGCTTGGATGACCCTACCTCCTGCCCACATGGTCACAGGCATGACACAACAGAGAGGCAGTCATAAGCAAGAGGAGTGCTGCCAAACTTTGACCTCTATAACAGCAGGACCCCAGATGCAAGCTCTAGGGCATGAGGCAAAGAAGCAGAGAAGCTACCCTGGGATCTGACAAGGGGTCCAGTTACCTGTTTGACCATTTTGCTGCTCTCACGGCCATACATGCGCAGTAAAGACCCCCAGTTCTTGACATGTGGGTGCAGCAACTGAAGGATTTTCTGAGAAGCTAACTGTTTCCCAACTCTCTTATTCTTACCTGTGAAAAGGAAGAGCAAAGGGAATCTGGGTGTGAAATATCTCAGATATTTCTGTCTGTGTGAAGTGGTTCACATGGCCACTTCACACAGACAGGATTGAACCTGCCACCCCCACCTTTCCCCAGGGATCAGCTGGGGCATACTATAGGAGAGTAGGCAATGTTCCACTTCTGTGCTGGGTAACCAAGAGTCACAGCTCTGTGACCAAACAATAGTTACTGCCTACAGTATGGCCTTAGACACTCCAGGTAAGGGTGTGTGCCCAGGCCAGACAGCTGAGAAGTCTCCATCCTCCACCTGACTTCTCTGACATACAGATTAGCAGCAACCTACTTTGCAAGTATGCTGTTTCTTAAAGGCAGGTGCTACGGGATGGGGGATCCAGTAAAAAGCCTTGTGAAAGCCTTGTATAGGCCTTCCAGACAGGTCAGCCATACTTCCCAACAGCTTAGGCAAGTGGCTCATGCCTACCCAGCCTGCTCAGGGGCCTGTCTCAGTGGGGACTGCAGTCTGCAGGGTATAGGGAAAGCCTAGAGGCAGCAGGGCATACATGGGTCTAAATGTGGTTCTGCAATTTCCCAGGACCCACTGTATACCACCCTCTAATTCATATAATTATATAATTCACATATAATTCATATATAATTCATATATTCAATATAATTCATATGATTCACCCTCTAATTCATATTGTGCTTACAGTAGTTTTCTTTCATAATTAAGTTAGAATTTTTTTTTTTTAAAGAAGGGGTCTCACTAAATTGCCCAAACTGGTCTCAAACTCACGGCCTCAAGCAATCCTACCCCCTGTCTCCCAAGTAACTGAGACTACAGGAGTGTATCACCATGCCCAGCTTAAAATTAGTTTTTAAAACTGGTTACTTCAGAACCAGGCAAACTAGCAAATGCCTATAATCCCAGCAACTTGGGAGGCTGAGGCAGGAGGATTGCAAGTTCAAGGCAACTTGGTGAGAGCCGATCTCAAAATAAAATATGAAAAGAAGTGGTGATGTAGCTCGGTGGTAGAGGGCCCCTGGAGATTCAATCCCCAGTACCACACCAAAAAAAAAAAAGGAAAACAATAGTTCAGATGCAAAAGTAAGAGAGTATAGGTCGTACCCACAGAGATCAGAATGCTGAGGGGTAGGTAGTAACCAGCTAGTAGATGGGAACTGCTGCCTACTGCTCCAAGAGTTTGGCCCCTGCTCCCACAAGGATAGGGGTTAAATGAAGAGAGTTGTGGCAGGAGTAGAAAGGAAGAAGACATGCAACAAGACAACCAACCAGCCTCAAGCAAATGTGTGGCAGCCAACAAGAACAGTTGGGGCTCAGGACTTGATACCAGAGCAATGGCAGAGCGGCCAAGCCATGGAGGCAGGAGGACACACAACCTGGCATCATTCCCCAGCAGTTATCTGAAAGCACATCAGCCTACATGGGAATCAGGGGAAAAGGGGCCTTACACCATCCGCGCACTGTGTGCTTGCCACATGCCATGACATATTCACTCTTCTGGTTTTTCCCAGGAACCACTTCAAACTTGATGGATGTGTCACCCATTCCATGGTTTCTTCAAGACAAAACAAAGATATGACAAGGGGCATCAACCAAGGAGGCAAAATGGCAGCTTCTGGGGGGCTCTTTGGAAAAGCCTATTGAAGACTGAAGAAAAGGCCAACCTCTCCCCAAACTGCTTCCTGGCTTAGAAGAAAGAATTATCCATACATCTGATTTAATCCCATGGGGCTCTGCCTGACATCCATGGCTGAGGGGCTCCTATGAACCCAAAGAAAACTGGCAATGACTCCACCCCAAACAGCCAGTGAGGACACAGGATGCCCAGGAGCTCCCATGACCTGATTTAGGACAAGAAGCACCTTCCACCCTACCTTTTAAGGCACTCGTGGAGAATCTGATATGGAGACAACAGCCCGGCTTTGCTGGTCAGCTCATAAACCCGAGAGTCCTCGATACTGATGTGGTTAAAATACTACAACACAAAGCAGACTCTCATTAGTCCTGACCAAGCCCACAGTCTTACAGAGCTGGCCCTCTGCTATTAACTTCCCCAAGATGCTTAGCATCTTTTCTTGTTACCTCACATTATGCCCGCTACAGACCTGCTAGAAAGCTACCAGGTGTGGAAGACCAGTGACTCTACACCTCAATGACTAGCTGCCCATGTCCTCAGCCCACTCCCGTAAGCATGGCATGACAAAAAGCCTGAGCATATAGAAGACCTGGAACATCTCTTTTCAATCTGATTCTGATTAACCATGAACAATTCAACAGAAATGAATGATAAACCATCTTCTGAGGTCATCATCCTCTGAGAGATCCTTTAACATTCTCATAATTCAGACTGTAGGAGAAAGGAACCCAGACATATTACAGCTGGCTCTCCAAAAGCTGAAGGTCTCACAAAGACACCAATCTGAGAAAGCCAGGAAGGGCCTGGTCTGGCTATAGTCTCCAACAGTGTCTGATTGCCTAAGCAATCAGAACACTTAGACCAAAGAACAGAAAAGGCAAGAAAAGTTAACAGGGAACCAAGATAATCATTAAAGGGAAAAAGCAAAATTCTGCACAGCAAGTCACGGGAAATTTGAGCTGGAAAGAGGCAGCCACGAAGTGCATGAGACTAAGCATATACAGGCTACAGGGACAGACCTTGCCTTTCCCTGCCTCAGTCTTTAGTTAACCCAGCATCAGATGAATGGAAGATGCTGTCCAACCCATTCTGGCACACAGACCACCTATCTAGAGGGGCTGAAATAACAAAGCAAAGCCATGCATCAATGAGGACAAATATGCCAATAATGGACCACACCTACCACGATGGGCCCATAAGATTCTATCACCTAGCGGCATCATAGCCATCTCAGTGTAGCACACAGTAATGTTTGTACAACAAAATCACCTAATGACACATTTCTCAGAATGCATCCCCATTAACACATGACTGCACAAAGTGGTGGCTCAATAGTTTATTGTCTTACAATTCTGAATGTCAAAAGTTAAAAAAAAAAAAAAAAAAAAAAAAATCAAAGCCAGGTTCTCTGGAATCCTTCCTAGAATCTCTTCCAGCTTCTGGTGGTCCAGAAGCAGCACTAGTCCAATCTTCACATGGTGTTTTCTCCCTGTCTCTCCCCTTCTTCTTATAAGAATGCCTGTTCAATGGCATTTTGGGGGACACAATGCAACCCAGAACAGGGTCCCCAGAGATTCTAAGCAAAGGCTAGCTTTTCCTGCTTGACAAACACGCATGAAGAGATTAAAACAGACAAGAAACAGTGGGACCCACCAGCCAGAGGGAGTCCACCAGGAGCTCACAGCCCTCATAGAGATTCCCCCACCAACTTGGTCTGAAGGGGTCTACAGAGGCCTGGAGCCATGGATGGGAGAAATACCTGGGGCCTGGAGGCACATGAAGAAGTTTAGCCTCAAACAACTTAAATGCCTTGCTGTGCAGGTCCCAAAGTATGCCAAAACTTCTCCGCACTGACACAGGCTCCTCTGCCCTCGCTCTACTCTGGCGAGGAAGCAGACTCACCATGGACTGCACGGAGGAAGATGCATCTCTGAAGAGGACTGCTGAGGATGGCGAGCAGGAACTCCAACTGCCATGGTTTGGCTGTTGTCTTCAAACAGGTTGCCAAAAGACGCCTCTACTCTCAAGTGCCCGCATCAGTGTGGGAAAGTCACTCACCAGGACGTCAGGCCCTGGAACTGTCAGCAAGGGCTGGCAAGGTAGCCAACCAATTAGCAATGAATGGTGCTCTCAGCTATAAGGACACACGCTCTAACCATGGGTCAGCACCTGGGCTATGGGCCCAGTGTCAGGGCTGGGCAGATAGGCTGCCTACCCTCTGGCTCCAGACTCCTTCCTGGCAGAGCCCAGCCAGCATGTATGCTGGAGAGCACAAGCTCAAAAGCACAAAGACATCAGTCTCTCTAAAAGAGCCATGCCATGAAGACACGCAGCAAGTTGCCACAGGCCATAAATGTTGAGGGTTAACCTGTCAGGGAAGTGTGGAAGCTCCAGCTGGGGAAAGTACACAAACAGCAGAAGTGACCTTCAGACAATCACTCTTGACAAACAGCCTAGGACAAACCCAAGTGATCAGTGCTTTGTGGACAGTAAAGAACTATAAGGAACACATGGACAGCCTAATACCCATTAACTCCTGTCTAGGCAACACAGACCAGCACTCTAAAGGTCACAAGCCATTGAAACGGTCTGATTAGCCCCCTATCTATTCAAGAAATCAACTGTATAGTTACAAACTTTCCCACCAGGAAAACACCAGGTCCAGAGAGCTTCATTGGCAATGACTACTGAGTAAGAAAAAACACCACCAATTCTATTAAAAAAACTCAAGGAGGATACGTCCCAACTCATTTTATGACACTAACAATACCATGACATTAACACCAGGCAATGACTGCAGACGCATGCACGCGCACACACACAAACTATAAAATATCTCTCACAAACACAGATGCAAAAATTCTAAACAGCATTTAGCAAATGGAAACCATTAACATATAAAAAGGGATAAATATACCTATATATAAAAGGGATAAAGATTGGGTCTGTGTGTGTGTGTGTGTGTGTGTGTGTGTGTGTGTGTGTAGTGCCCAAGTAGGACTTATCCCAGTAATTTTTTAAGAAATCAACACAATTCACTATATTGACAAAGTAAGAAGAACATCAAATGATGAAGTCAAGGTTTTTGGCAAAAACATAACACCCCTTCATGATAAAAACACTCAGGAATAAACCAGGAACAGAGAAGACCCTTTTCAATCTGATAAGGAACATCTACAAAAAACCTGTAGTTCACATCACACTCAAGATGCTTCCCCTGAGATGAGGAACAAGGATGTCTGTTTTCCTCACTTCTATTCAATAATGACTCTAGCCAAGGCAGTTAGATAAGAACATGAAATAAACAATATCCAGGTTGAAAAGACAAAAATCACACCATTTTTATTCATAGTGTTTTAATAATGACTCTATACATAGAAAATTTTTTAAAATCTATAGAAAAAACTACTAAACCTAATAAGTAAGCAAAATGACAGAACACAAGGTCATATATAAACAATAAATTGTTATTTCTACATTCTAGCAATGAATAATTGGAACTGAAAACAAAGCACTACTCGTAATAGTGCCAAAAACACATGAAATACTTAAATTATAAATCTAATAAAAATATAAGCAGATCTGTGTGCTAAAACTACCAACCATTGATGAAAAACATCAAAGAAGAGGTAAATAAATGAGAGACTGACTACTTATAATTTAGAAGACTCAATATTGTTAAGATGTCCTCTCACCCTGCACAAAAAACTCAAAGTGGATCAAGGATCTAGGAATTAGACCAGAGACCCTGTGCCTAATAGAAGAAAGAGTGGGCCCAAATCTTCATCTTGTTGCCTTAGGACCTGACTTAACAAGACTCCTAAAGCACAAGAAATAAAATCAAGAATCAATAAATGGGATGGATTCAGGGCTAGAGTTGTGGCTCAGTGGTAGAGGGCTTGCCTAGCATGTTTGAGGCACTGGGTTCAATTCTCAGCACCACATATAAATAAATGAATAAAATAAAGGTCTATCAACATCTAAAAAATATTTTTAAAAAGTAAAAATAAATGGGATGGATTCAAATTGAAAAGCTTCTTCTCAGCAAAGAAAACAATAACATGAAGAGAGCCTACAGAGTGGGAATAAATCTTTACCACACTCACTCATATAGAGCATTAATAATCCGGGATATATAAAGAACTCAAAAAACTTAACACCAAAAAAACAAATAACCCAATCAATAAAGAACTGAGCAGACACTTCACAGAAGATATACAATCAATCAACAAATATATGAAAAAATGTTCAACGTCTCTAGTGATTAGAGAAATACAAATCTAAGACTTTATATCACTCCAGTCAGAATGGCAATTATCAAGAATAAAAACAACACTAAGTATTGGTGAGGATATGGGGGAAAAGGTAGACTCATACATTGCTGGTGGGACTGCAATTTGGTGCAAACACTCTGGAAAGCAGGATGGAGATTCCTCAGAAAACTTGGAATGGACCCACCATTTGACCCAGCTATCTGTCTATACCAAAAGGACTTAAAATCAGCATACTACAGTTACACAGCCACATCAGTGTTTACAGCAGCTCAATTCACAATAGCTAGATTGTGGAACCAACCTAGATGCCCTACAATAGATGGATAAAGAAACTGTGGTATATAATATACACAATAGATGAATATAATATACACAATAGATGGATAAAGAAACTGTGATATATAATATACACAATAGAATATTACTCAGCCTTAAAGGAGGATAAAATTATGACATTTGCAGGTAAATGGATGGAGCCGGAGAATATCATGCTAAGGGAAATAAGCCCATCCCCAAAAAACAAAGGCCAAATGGTTTCTCTGATATGTGGATGCTGATCGATGCAGGGTCAGGCAAGGGAAGAATGGAAGAACTTTGGATTGGGCAGAGGAGAGGGAGGGAGAAGGAGGGGACATGGGGGTGGGAAAGATGGTGGAATGAGATTGACATCATTACCCTAGATGATCACACATATGGTATGACTCTACATCATGTACAACCAGAGAAATAAAAAGTTGTGCACTGTGTACAATGAATCAAAAATGCATTCTGCTATCATGTATAATTAGAACAAAAATAAAAATAAAAATAATATTATTAGGATATCAATTCTCCTCACATTAAATCTACAGAACAGCACTAGTCCAATCAAAAAATTTTATAAGGAATCAACATACTGTTTCTAAATCCTATTTAATCCAGATTTTAATAAAAAGACAAAGGAGCTAGAATAGCCAAAAATTTTCTTTGACAGGAACAAAGCCAGAGGATTCACACCATCTAATTTCAAGACTTCAAGGCATCAAGATAATATGGTTTCATTTAAGTGACAGACACACAGCTCAAGGTCACCAAATTAGCACAAAAGGCACAAGGGCAATCCAAGTTAAACCCATCTGTCATCTGGCCCAGCCAGCCCATCCTAGGTATTTATTTACCTAAGAGAAATCAATCCCAAGGATCACACAATCTTCCCAGCAGCCTCAGAGCAACTTTATTGCCAATGAAAAACACTAGAAATCCATCAGTGTCCCTCATGCAAGAATGGAGTGACATTATAGCATTACCATATGGTAGCAACTACTCAGTAGGAAAAAGGCCTAAAGACATGCACCAACAGGGTGAATACGCCAAGTCACAGAAACCAGGTTCAAAGGCTGTCACTGTCTCCATTGATAGGAAATTCTGGTACTGGTGAACTATAGGGAAAATTCTAGTACTCTTCAGTAGCTACAAATTGAGATAGTATGTAGGGAGTGAGGGAAATATTCTGTATCAATTGTGGTATTGGTCACATGATTCTATGAGCTTGTCAAAACTCCTAGAATTATACTAAAAAGTTTATTAAACTTTATGACTTTATGATAATGAAAAAGTAAGTTGAAAAAACTGAGACACACCTGGTCACTAATACCTGAATTCTCAAACAGCCATGAATTAACCAACCCATAGTAAGCAACAAAATATGATGAAGGGATCACAAGTTTCATGAAAAGGAAATGGTACCAATTCTGTTCATCAAGTTTCCTCCTTTTAATCATGCTTTGTGCCAAGGTTCTCTACCCTATGGTGACAGGGACTCAGGCCCTCCTGGTGGATTCTGTGGTCACTGTATCTCACAAGCATCACCTGAGGGCTCCAAAAACAACCCCAGTGGCCCCAGGCCACTCAAAGAAATGACACTATTTCCACATCTCCACACCTCTACCAGGAAGGCTTAGGGGAGAATGGCACACCACTGACTACTCCAACCTAGAGATTCATAAGCATGACAAACTGCCAGATCCCAGGTGACTTTCCAGAAACAGGATGACCATCACTGTCAGTCAGGCATGTGCTATTCAATGCCCACTCTGCTGAAGGAAAAACTACTTTCTCCTCTGACAAGAGAAATGTGAAACTACAGAGACACATATATGCAATTAAGTTAGAAGGATCAAAAAACTTCTCCAGAGCACCTGGGGCACTATATAAAAGTATCTCCTACACCAAGGTGCGATATAATAAAAAATACATCTCGTATGGTCTCCAATTTCGAGCACAGAGCTCCTAAAACTTTAGGTATTCCAGTATCCTTTATTATTCAAAATGCCCCAACAGGGGCTAGGGATGTAGCTCAGTGATAAAGGCAAAGTGGCAAGGCAAGGGAAGGCCCTGGGTTAAATCCCAGAATAAAAAATAAACCCACCCAAAACAAAACAACCTATACCACCCATATCTAAGCTTATCCTAATGAGATAGGTAAAGGGGTCCCTTTAGAGTATCAAGATTGGAGCTGGTACCCAGAAAGACCAAACATGAGATAACAGGGTAGGAACTTTCAACCCTAACCCTGACCACAGGGGGAAAGAATGGCTGGAGACTTCGGTCATAAAATCTCTAGATGGATATTCAGGGAGCTCCCTGATTGATGAACACATCACAGGACAGAAGGGCAGTGCACTCCAACTCCCCAGAAACAAAAGTTCTTGCACTAGGATCCTTCCAAACTTCATTATATAGAACTTTTCTTCTGACTGTCCAATTATCCTTTAATAACAAAATAAGAAAAATGTTTTCTTGAGGTCTGGAAGTCACTCTAGCAAACTAATGAACTTAACAGGGGGTTGTGGGAATCCCCAAATTTGGAGCTGACTGGGTAGAAATGTCAGTAACCAGGGGCCCCCCATTTGTAGCTGGCAACCATAGTGGGATGAGCCTTGTAAGATCTGACATTAACAGCAAGTAGACAGTGTCAGAATTCACCTGTCAGGCACACAGTTAGTTTCAGAGAACAGAGTACTGGTGTGGAAAAGATACCACGTAAGGGAAATTTTGGGGGGTTCCAAGCCTAGTTGAAGCTACTTGAGCAACACCCCTCCCCCACATGCCCTTCTTCACCCAGGAAAATCTCTTTCTAGGGCTACTTTCCAGTATAGTTTCTGGACCACTTTCTAGACAAGTCCCAGAGGACATGCTGAGAAACTGACTTCCAACTGGACCATCCACAGTGCCAGAACCCAGTCACTCACTCATATTTCTGTGCACATGCGCACACACACATACACATACACACACTATGCCCTATATCACTAGACAGGGAGAGTCACTATTCAGAATGGTGCTGTGAACCCTGCACAGCCAAGTGCCATCAACCTGATATCCAGCCCTCAGAGTGCCATTGGTCACAGGGGAGTCTTAGCAGACAGTATCCAGAGGCTGCCTTGAAAACCATGTTCCCCACAGTTGAGTCATTCAGAAATTAAGCTGAAATACAATTTTTCCTGGAGAAGTTAGTAATTAGAGACTTAAAAATGACAGGACATGGGGGCTGGGGATATACCTCAGTTGGTAGAGTGCCTGCCTGGCAAGTACAAGGCCTTGGGTTCAATCTCCAGCACCGCAAAAAAAAAAAAAAAAAAAAGACAGGATGCACTGGAAGCAAGGGTGCCTGTTTGTAATCCCAGAGGCTCAGGAAGCTGAGGCAGGAGGATCACGAGTTCAAAGCCAGCCTCAGCACCTTAGCAAGGCCTAAGCAACTTAGTGAGATCCTGTCTCAAAATAAAATATCAAAAAGAAAAAGGGCTGAGGATGTGGCCTAGTGGTTAAGCACCTCTAGGTTCAATTCCCAGTACAAAAAACAAACAAAAATTACAGGATGCCATTGTTTTAGACTAAGTTCAAGATACCCCCACACATAGCAAAAAACTACTAAATATCAAAATGTAGCCATCTAAGCTATAAATCCATATTTCAAAACCAAAACTGTTACCCCATCCTAATCTTGTATGGAACCTAAATGAATTTCTGTCCTGCCCTAATCTTTTTTTTTTTTTCTTTTGTAGTTATCAGGGATTGAACCTAAGGTTATTTTTTATTTTGAGACAGGGTCTTCCTAAGTTGCTTAAGGTCTCTCCAAGAATTCTGCCCTAATCTTGTTCGTCTTTGAAGACAAAATGCCAGTAAGTCAGACCCCTGGAGGTACACTACCCAGAACTGACTGACTCTAAGATGGTTGCCAGAGTGACTGCCAAACATTTTAACTTCATATAATCCTATCTGCATGATAAATGACAACTCACCAGCACTGTAACAGTTGACAACTGCCATGACAAGAACAGGGAAGAACTATAAAAGGAATGAAAGAAAGTGATACCCCAAATCCTAGAAAATCTCTGTCCATTCCCAGAAAAGACAAGAATTTAATTAGCATATCCTCTCCCTCAATTCCTTTACCCTGTATCTATAGTCTCAGAGGTGAGTCTGTGAGCCTTTCTCCCTATTTTTCCTAATATCTTAAGAATAAATCTTTCACTGCTCAATTAGAACTCAGTCTTATTATCAGGTCCACAATTCTGAGAGGGAAAAGGACCCAGTTTGGGCCAACAATTAGCAACAAAACTAAATTGTTACCTGACCTTCCAAGGAATCAGGCCAGTTTCAATTGCTTTAATCCCTAAATGCTTTAACCTTTACAAAAAGTAACCATAAATTAAGAAACAGTTATTTTTCCAGGAAGGGTGGCACACACCTGTAATCCCAGCCACTGAGGCGGCTGAGGCAGAAGAATCATTAAGTTCAAAGCCAGTCTCAGCAGCAAGGGCCTAAGCAACTCAGTGAGAACCTGTCTCTAAATAAAATATATAAAAGGGCTGGAGGACATGGCTAGGTGGTTAAGTGCCCCTGGGTTCAGCCCCAGTACCCTCTACCCCCCCCAAAAAAACATTATTTTTCTGTTCTGTCTAATAAGGAAAGTAACTTTGAAATGACCAATCTACTTTTTGTTCTTTGTTCCTTCTTTCTTCAGCCCCTCTCTATCTATAAAACCAAATTCCTCTGCTCAGTCTTTAGGATCAATTACTGTATATGGAATTACAAGTTGCCCAACTGTAGAACTGCAAATAAAACCAATTAAGATCTTCAAACTAAACTTGTTGTAATTTTGTCTTCTGATAAGACTATACCTGCTCAGAATGGTATCTTTGATCTGTCTATAGACCATCCATGACAAAATAAGTTTCAAAAGGGACAGAAAACATTTAGAAACTTATTTAACACTACCATAGACAGTTTACCATATTTATATTAATCAGTCCACAAAACTAGAAAAAAATTTAAATGCAGCCTAAACAACTTTTGGAAAGGTGGAATAATGATCTTCAAAATCTGCTCCTAGGGCTGAGGATATACCTCAGTGGGTAGAGTGCTTGCTTTGCAAGTACAAGGTCCTGGGTTCAATCCCCAGCACCGAAAAAAAAAAAAAAAAAAGATCTGCTCCTCCATAAATGCAACAAGAACACTAGCAAAAACTGTTAAAAATCAACTTTTTCCTGAAACTTAATGAAGGCTTACAAAAATCTGAGCAGTGGTTTTTTTTTTTTGGAACCGGGGATTGAACTCAGGGACACTCGGCCACTGAGCCACATCCCCAGCCCTATTTCGTGTTTTTTATTTAGAGACAGGGTCTCACTGAGTTACTTAGGGCCTCACTAAGTTGCTGAGGCTGGCTTTGAACTCGAGATCCTCCTGACTCAGCCTCCCGAGTCGCTGGGATTACAAGCGTGCGCCACCGCGCCCGGCCTGAGCAGTGTTTATTCAAGAAAAACAGTTAAATCTTGGTAAGAAGAGTGAACCCTATAGCACTTTAACCTCCTTTTCCCATCCATTCTCACCAGTTCTGTGGCAGTCACTGAAGGCTGGATGTGTTCTCAAAACCCTAACCCCAGAGAACTGTCACTCTTTGGCCTATCTAGCAGCACCCTAGAAAAGCCTCATGGCAGGACTTGTCTCTGTTTGCCCTGACTTACAGCTCACTAAGGGAAAATAGCCCAGTTTCCTTTTAAAATATAGCCCAGTTTTGGCAAAAGTAATCAATGACAACAGCTTCATTACTGCAGTTGCTTGAGGCTGTGCTACCAGTGAGAAAAGAAGTTGGCCAAAACCTTAAAAGGAAAAGCTGAGAAGTGATATTCATAGGGAACTTTGAAAACTCCAATGACTAGGGATCTAAGTGGCACAGGAAAGACCTGAGAAAGCCTTAACTGCTCCATCTGGATGGCTTAAAAGCTGTGCATGGGTGTAAGAAAAGGCTACGGCAGAGCTGCCAATCCCTGGAGCACCACATAAGAGGCCCCAACCACCAAATACATCCCCCTCAGCATAGGCTAGGAGACCTACTGGTCTGGAGAATTTAAGGAAATCTCTGTCCAATCATCAACTGGCCACTAAGTTAATGCAACAGTGACTACTTGGTAAAAAGAACACAGATTTTCTCAGTTAGTTTGGGAAAGTCATTATAAGTTGAATTATCTCCCCCCAAAATTTACATGGTGAAGTCCCAACCCGCAGTACCTCATAACGTGAACGTATTTAAAGACAGGGTCTTACAGAAGTAACCCACATTATATAAAAGGAGGTCATAAGGGTAAGCCCTAATCCAATAGGACTTGTATCCTTATTAAAGAAAAAAAAAATTAAAAAAAAGGAAATTTGGAGACAAACATGCCTCCAAGGAAAAAGGCATGAACATGAAGACAACCACCTCCAAGTCAAGAAGATAAGCCTTCCCTCACAGCCCTCAAAGGAACTAACTGGTCTGACACTTTGATTTTGGACTTCTAGCCTCCAGAACTATGAGATCATAAATTTCTATTGTTTAAGTCACCGGTCTTGTTATATTTTGTTACAGTAGTCTAGAAAACTAATAAGGTCACTAAACAGAGAACAATAAAAAATAGTATAAAGAATAACCTTTGGGGAGGGGAAGGAATCTGATTTTCAGAGTTGTCACATATTATTTTAAATGGCCAGACATACAAAAACAAAAACAAACAAACAAAAAAAACACAAGAAAGTACATATATCCAAATGTCAGGGAAAAGCAGTTAATACAAACTATCCCTAAGAAAGTTGAACTTACCAGACTCACTCAAACTAAAAGAAATTCTATCTAAAGAATTAAGGATGAGCCGGGCGCAGTGGCGCACGCCTTTAATCCCAGCACTTGGGAGGCTGAGGCAGGAGGATCGCAAGTTCAAAGCCAGCCTCAGCAATTTAGCGAGGCCCTAAGCAACTCAGTGAGACCCTGTCTCTAAATAAAATACAAAATAGGGCTGGGGATGTGGCTCAGTGGTGGAGTGCCCCTAGATTCAATCCCCAGTACCAAAAAAAAAAAAAGAATTAAGGATGAAGCTGGAGAATATGATGCTAAGCGAAGTAAGCCAATTGCAAAAAACTAAAGGCAGAATGTTTTCTCTGATATGCAGATGCTAATTCATAATAAGGGCAGGGGTAGGCAAGGCTAGGAAAAAGTAGAAGTACTTTGGATTAGGCAGAGGTGAATGAAGGGAGAGGAGGGGGCATGGGGATAGGAAGAATAGTAGAATCAGACATTACCCTACCTACGTATATCATCACATGACCAGTGTGATTCTACATCATATGCAACCAGAAGAATAAGAAGTTATACTCCATTTATGTATAATGTGTCAAAATGCATTGTACTGTCATTAGAACAAATTTAAAAAAAAAGTTGGCTCAATATTAAAGTACCTCTGAGTTCAGTAGTACTGTGTTTCAGTATTTCTGAAAGAAAGAAAGGGGGGGGGGAGGGAAGAAGGGAGGGAGGGAGGGGAGGGAGAGGGAGGGAAGGGAAGACTTACAACTTCATTAGGCAAAGAAGTCTTATAGTTTGAGTTTGAATGTTGGTTTTCTCTCTAGCTGTGTGACCTTGGTTACTTAATTTTGCTAAAAATTTACACTGTATTTTTTTTATTGTTTTTTTTTTTGGTGGGGTGAGATACTGCAAATTGAACCCCAGGTGCTTAACCACTGAGCCACATCGCCAGCCCTTTTTATTTTTTATTTTTATTTTATATTCTTTATTTTAAGACATTAAGTTGCTTAGGGTCTCACTAAATTGCTGAGGCTGGCCTTGGACTTGAGATCCTCCTGCCTCAGTTTCTTAAGCCTCTGGGATTACAGGTGTGCAGCACCATGCCCAGTTTAAAAGTTTAGTTTTTTGATCTGTAAAATGGCAATGTTATGGTAAGATACAGATGAAATAATATTAATAAAACTTGTAGAGGACTGCTTAAAAAAAGAGAATTAAAGGGCAATTTAAGCCAGGCACAGTGGCACAAGTCTGTAATCACAGTGACTCAGGAGGCTAAGGCAGGAGGATCATGAGTTCAAAGCAGCCTTAGCAACTTAGTGAGGCACTTAACAACTCAATGAGACCCTGTCTCTAAATAAAATACAAATAAGGGCTGGGGATGTGGCAGTGGTTAAGTGCCCCTGGGTTTAGTTCCCAGTACCAAAAAAAAAAAGGGAATTTAAGAATATGTTGCAAAATAGAGAATATCAATAAAGAGATAGAAACTGGGGATATAGCCCAATGGCTAAGTGCTTGCACAGCATCATCTCCTGGGATCAGTCCCCAACACTGCCAAATATGGGCGGGGAGTAGACAAAGAGAGGAATTAAACAATAGATTCAAGCAGGCAAAAGAAAGATCAGCAAACTGATCAATTGAGATTATCCAGTCTGAAGAACAGAAAGAAAAAAAAAGAATGAAGAAAAACAGACTCAGAAACCTGTAGAATAATTTACTATTAGATATAACAATCTACATTAATTGGAGTTCCAGAAAGAGCAGAGAAATAAAAAGGCAGAAAGAATATTTGAGGGAACAGTGGCTGAAACTTTCCAAGTTGAATGAAAAACATTCATTTACAAGTCAAAGAAGCTCAACTCAAAAGAAATCCACACCTAGACACTTTTGCTGCAGGTCAAAAGAAGAGAATCTCAAAAGCAGCAAAAACAAACAAACAAACAAACAGGAACTCAGCAAATACAAGCAAGACTCAAAAAGATTAACAGCATTTTTCCTCAGAAACCACAAAGGTCAGAGAGCAGTGGATGACATATTCTAACTATCCAGGAAAAGACTAAAAACCAAGAAATCTGTTCTGGGCTGGGGATATAGCTCAGTCGGTAGAGGGTTTGCCACATAAGAACAAGGCCCTAGGTTCAATCCCCAGCACGCAAAAAAAAAAGAAAAAGAAATCTGTTCTAAACTGAACATGGTGATGTATACCTCTGACCCAGGCTTCTCTGGAGGCTGAGTTCGAGGTCAACATGGGAAATTTAGTAAGACCTTGTCTCAAAACAAAATTTTTTTTAAAAGGTGCGGAGGGGCTGGGGATATAGCTCCGTGGTAGAGTAAACACAAGGTCCTGGGCTCAATCCTAGTACCTAATACACAGGAACAAATTTTTACATGCAATTAAAGTTGGTATTAATCTGAACTAGCTGTTTTAATAAATTTAGATGTTACTGGAATTCCTAGAATAACAACCAAGAAAATATCTCAAAAAATAGTAAAAGAAGGTACATTAGAAAGTTCTATTTAAAAAAACAGAAAAGAAAATTATATTTAGAATGAAAGGCAGGCAGGTGCAATGGTGCATACCTATAATCCCAGCAACTCAGGAGGCTGAGGCAGGAGGATTTTAAGCTTGAGGCCACCCTCAGCAATTTAGTAAGACCTTAAGCAATTTAGTAAGACCCTGTCTCAAAATAAAAAATAAAAAGAGCTGGGGATATAGCTCAGTGGTAAACTGCCCCTGGGTCAACCCCTGTACCAAATAAGTATATAAATAGGGCTGCAAGTATAGCTCAGTAATAGAGTGCTCTGGGATTGATCAAAAATAAAATAAAACTAAGAGTTTTAGCTAAAGTAATACACAGAAGTAAAACTGTAGATGAAAATCCTATATAGCTGTCCCTAAGTATTACATCTATATACTGAAGATGTACAAACTTTGTGTGGTTGTCATCATTCCCTAAACAATATAGTACATGACTATTTACATTGTGTTGCTACAAATAATCTAGAAATTACTTATATGTAATATATATGAAGGCCAACTCAATTTAAAAAGATCACAAATCAATAACCTAACTTGGAGGCTGGGGTTGTGGCTCACTGGTAGAGCACTTGCCTAGCATGTGTGAGGCACTGGGTTTGATTCTCATATAAATATATGAGAATTTATAAATTATAAATAAATAATTTATAACTATTTACATAATTATTTATATTTATATTAAAATAAATAATATAATTTATAATTTTATTTATAATTTTTATTTATAATATATGTTTATAAATTATAAATTTATAATGTATATGCATATAAATAACTTAATAAAATAAAAGGTCCATCAACAACTAAAAAAAAATTTTTTTTAAAAGAACCTAACTTGAAGGCACCAGAAAATGAGGAATCAAAGCAAAAAATAAACAAAAAGCTGGCAAAAAGAAGGAAATAATAAAGGAAATTAATATAATACAGAATTTAAAAAAAGAAAATAATCAACAAAACAAGTGGAAACTTCAAAAGATCAACAACAAAATAAAAAAAAGGAACCCTAAAAAAATTAGTAAAATCAAAAATAAATTCTGGAACCATCACTACTTTCTATAAATAAAAAAAGGATCACAAGGGAACATTACCAATATGCTCATGAAAGAAATAATCTAGATTAAATGGAAAGTTCCTAGAAAGACACAACTTTCAAAACTATCTCAAGAAGAAACAGAAAATCTATATAGACCTGTAACAAGTAAGACTGAATTAGTGATTAAATTAAATAAGTTCAAACAGAAAAGTGGCTCAGAACCTTTCACTGGCTGAATTCTATCAAACATATTAAAAATGAATACCAATCCTTCACAGACATTCCACTCAATAGAAGAAGCACTTTTCAGCTTGTTCCAGAAAGCAAATATTACCCTGATAACAACACTAAACAAAGACATCACAAGAAAACTGTAGACCAATATCCTTTATAAATATAGTTGCAAAAATCCTTTACAAAATACTGAAAAACCAAGTCCAGCAATACATAAAAATGATTATATGGTAAGACAAAGTGGAATTTATCTCAAGAATACAAAGTTGGTTTAATATCCAAAACTCAATGTAATATGCCATACTAAAATAAACCATAGTAAAACAAAAGACAAAACCATATGATCATCTTCTATCTATCTCAATAAAAGTAGAAAAGGTATCTGACAAAATATAACAATAATCTCTAATAAAAATTCTCAGCAGGGGAATAGGATATAGCTCAGTGGTAAAGCACCTGCCAAGCGTGCACAAGGCCTTAGGTTTCATTCCCCAGCACCACCAAAAAAAGAAAGAGAAGAAAATTCTCAGTAGTAAACTGGACGGGGTAATACCTGTCTTAGTTACTCTAGAGGCATAGGTAGAAGGCTCCCTTGAGCCCAGGAGTCGAGGTCTAAGCTGGACAACACAGTGAGACTCTGTCTCAAAAAAATAAAAAAATTCAGCACAACCAGAAATAAGAGGAAACATCCTAATTCTGACAAAAACCTACAGCTAACAATAAAACATGCTAAGTGAAGAAACCAGTTACAAAAGACCACAAATGGTATGATTTCATTTATATGAAATGTTTGGAACTAGCAAAATACAGGATCAGAAAGCAGATTAGTGGTTGTCAAAGACTGAAAACCAAGAAGAACTGGGAGTGCCTTGCTAATAGGTTTGGAGTTTCTTTTTGGAGTGATAAAAATATTCTAAAATTAGACAGTTGTAATGGTGGTCCAACTCTGAATACACAAAAATCCACTGAGCTATATTTTTTTAAGGGTCAAATTTTATAGTATACATATTATCTCAAAAAAACTGTCATTAAAAAAGAATCACTCCTTCAGAGTTTGAAAAGCCCTTGCTAGAAATAAAAATAAAATCAACCATAAAAAAAAGAGTTTAGAACTAGTTTTAAATGGTTCTTAAAGCATAAATAACAATTGAAATCTTATAGATTCTACCTCAAAGGTTCATTCCCACCACGGATCTACGTCTATAGTGTACACTCAACGTTGCAAAACACAAGGGACAAAAATCTCCAACAAAAAGGACAATTTTTCCCTGCTTGCACAAAGGACAAGGAATTTTCCCTTTTATGAAGTATGAACAATAACCTGGGGGCTGAATGACTAAATCCTTGGCACAGGGCACAGAAGACGTGGGCATGGCCTGTGGGCAAGCCTCAGATCAGGTCAATAGGGCAATTGGCTATACTGCAGCCACAGCTCTAAACAGGGCAGGACCATAAGAACTCACCTCCAGTTCTTCACTGTCTTTCGGCTTCTCCTCAGAGGTCTGTTTAACAAAATCAGGAATGAGGATTTCCAGTGTGGCTCGGGCTATAAGAAGAAAAACCCCAAGGGTGAGAGAGTAAATACAGCCCTCGTTCTGGGGCTCCACCTAAAAGGGAAGCCAGGTACACTGCCTGGCTTATAGAGTCAACCATATGCTAGCTCCCATCCCCCCAGTTCAGAGGAGTAAGCAAGGGCCCTTGGGGAGCATTTTAGAGGCAGGGTCAGGACAGGATGGGAAAAAAGCATATCCTGAGGAAGGGAGATAGTGGGACAGGATACACGAAGCTTCACAAAGCTTCCTGTACACTTTTACCATGAAGTCCTCATCACAGGCAAGGGAGGATTTGAGATCTGTTTTATAAGAACTGCATTGGGGTGTGTGAAAAATTAACTTGAGAAGACCAGCAGAGGCCTGATAGCACACTACTGTGGGTAACCAGAACAGGGCTTAGGGCAGTGGCTGCCATGGGCAGGGAGAGGCAACCAGACCTGAGGTACATTCTGTACATTCTGAAGAAAACGTATGCAGGGCAGAGCAAGGTGATGACACCCACGTGAACAGGGCTGCTACCCACCACTGGGGAGGAGAGGTAAGTGCAACAGTCCATGTGCTGATGACTCAGTCTGACCCAGCCAAAGTTCAATTGCCAGCAAGATATCGCAGCAAAATAAATAAGTAAAAAAGACATTCCAATGAAGATGTCCAGTGCTAGAGTCAGGGTGGAGGAAGCAAATTCCAGCACTTGGGCAGCAAAAGGTGACCCTGCTGAGGGAACAGCCCAGACCACATCCCAGGACATTTCCACCCCTACACCAGGCTCCATTCTGTAGATTATATGCTCAAAACCTTGGTGACACCAGTTTTAGGTAGAATCTCTCTAACATTGACAGCAAGCCTTCCTGGGGACTGAATTGGACAGTGTAAGCCTTGGAGCAGCCATGCAGAGGAAATAACAGACAATAAACATGATGCAGAAAGGTTTCCCATTGTTTTCAGCATTTGCCACCAAAAAAAGCAACAGAGGAACATTCTTGAGTTCCAGAAATTTCACTGCCCTTGAAATCCAGTGAAACTGTACACACTTTCTGCTCTGTACAGGGTAGACCTGCTCTGGAAGACAACATGACAATGGGAGAAACCTCAGTAGGCCTGTGAATTTAAAGGCCAGAGGGACAACCAACATTATTCTGCTATGTGCACACTCCACAAAGAAGGCCAAATAACCCAATATCAGTGCGAAATGGCTTTAGTGAAAGAATGCCAACTATTACTAGGGTTAGGCATAGAAGTGAATAGGAAGTACATGGTCCAAAAGAGCAATGGATTTGAATCAGTAAACACCAGTTTTCTAGGGATGAGTTATGCTGTGTACAATGAGCAATTAGCCCCTGATGTGGTGTCTGAAGAACTTAGGAAATAGACCCAAAACTGTCAAAACCACTTGAGAATGGTGGCAGCATGCTGATCCGCCTCTTCTCTCTACTAACATGCCCACATTTTGTTCAGCTTAAAAACAAACCTGTTCTACAACATGTACCCAGCATGGCCCAGTTGACTGTAAGTATACTCTAATCAGTTCATGGCCAGGATACACACAGTAGACACTGGCCCAGTTGTCATTCAGCAGAGAAGGACTTTCCATTTTACTTTCAAGTCTCATACTTTACCCTATATGAGTCTATTCCAATGAACATATAATATTAAAAATCAAGTAGATGATTACACAAATAATATCAATGTGCCCCACCCACACACCCATACCTGTTGCCACTGCTCAGCCCCTCCCCTAACAAAGGGAAGGCAGACTCAGCAGCAGGCATCATATGTCTCTAGAACACTGAAGCAAGCACATTACCAGCTTTATTCTTCGCAAGTTTTTTGCTGCTTGCAGTTCCAGATCCATAAGTCACACCATCAATGGTCACCGAGGCACCAAAAGGTTCACTTGGGTTCTCTTAAAATTAAAATTACTTGTTTTAAAACACACTTGCCAAGACATAAAGTGTGTGCACACACACAATCTGCCCACACTGACAGCCATCTCTGCAGAGAGCATGTCTGCTCATCTGCAAAGACCACAGACTCCCTGAGGTATGAAGACAGGGCTGAGGATGGTTAGGAACAGAGGGCACAGCTGGGAAAATTGACAGAAATGGGGAACCATGAGAGACTGAGTCAAAGGGGATGAAGGAGGTATAGACAGAGCCTCGTGGGACAGGGATAAAGCCTCTGAAAGATGGAGACAGGACTGCCAGGAGTGGGGAATCACAGGATGCAGTGAACCAGAGACACAACCAGGCTTTGACTTCCAAAGACAGACTAGTTTACACAAAAGTGTGTGGAGAATGTCATGGAAGACAGTTGGTGGGATGTGGGGGTCCAGTACGGATACCAAGGACCAGGAAAGGACCCAAGGCACAGTGGGGAGGCCTTCCTCACAAGGCTCAGAGACAATACAAGGTCAAGAGCCAGCAAGGCAGCTGGGCATGGTGGCGCACGCCTGTAATCCCAGCACTTGGGAGGCTGAGGCAGGAGGATCGCAAGTTCAAAGCCAGCCTCAGCAACTTAGCGAGGCCCTAAGCAACTCAGTGAGACCCTGTCTCTATATAAAATATAAAATAGGGCTGGGGATGTGGCTCAGTGGTGGAGTGCCCCTGGGTTCAATCCCCAGTACCAAAAAAAAAAAAAAAAAACAAACAAAAAAGAGCCAGCAAGGCAAATGGGAAGAACTAGAAAAAGGTGGTCAGAAAACAGAGGGGACACAGAAAGCAGAACCATTCACCCTCAGACAGGGCACACCTCTGTGAAAACAAAGTACCTATCCGTAACACACTTCTTTGACTTTCGTTTGTACTTCTATGCCATTAGAATAGGGCCAATACTCAGCTGCCACCTCCCTAACCCAGACCAAAGTGACATGCATGATTCTTTAGGAATGAAATGGAGAGAATCAAACTTACCACATTCAAAGAAATTATAAACAGGGCGAACTTTGAGGACACGCTGCATGTATTCGTGAAGGATGCAGACCTCGGATTTCCCGTTGGGGTTAATAACAAATTCTGTGACAAGAAGGACCATCTCAGCAACAGTGTGAGGAGATGCCACAAGCTAGCATTTAGGGACCTGGCACCATCTGCATTACTGAATCGTTCATTAGGGGCTCACCACTGTGAATGTGGCAGACCTATGCATCCATAGGATAAACATAAGCTCCAAATTAAGTGCAATTCACCCACAAAATACACACGCTAAACAAATGGAATTATTTTAAAAAAAACACATTAGGTGTGCCGACGTTGACATTTACAACCCTAATTCACCTTTCTTTGTAGGGGCATCTTGCACGGATAAAGTGATGAGTTTCTGATTGGCTGGTAGGATTGGTCTCTCAGATTCAGCCTGTTTCCGCTTCATCTCACGGTTGAACTGCCGTCGCTCAGCCCAGGTTCTAAATTTTTTCACAGTAACTTGCTCAAAGTCAAAACGCTTCTCCAGGTAGTTTCGAAATTCCTCCAGATCTGTGCAAGATTTACCAAAGAACCCAACTAAATTTTCAAAAGAGGAGTCATATTCCCTCAGTCCTGTACACAGGATAGTGAAAGGCTACTTGTCAAATAGGCCTGTGCCACATGATACCCATTTACCTTTCTCTGTCCCTTTCAAAGTATAAAGAAAGTAAGGAATCAAGTCTCTTTCACTCTGCCAGCTCAAATTATTCTGGCAGGTCCCACATGATTAGATTCCTGGGATGTCCTTTTATCTTATTTGGAGCAAAAACAAGAATGAAAAAAAAAAAAAAAACTTGAAAGAAAAAAAAAATGACACAATCTTCAGACCTCTCCCTTTATCAAAATAAGTACCTAAGACTGAGATATAACTCAGCTGGTAGAGCATTTGCCTAGCATGTACAAGGCCATGTTTGATTGCTAGCGACTCAAAAAAAAGAAAGATAGGAAAAGAAAAGTATCTGACTTCCAATAGCAGCTTTCCAGTACCACTCTATCTCCTCACTCTCTTTCCTTCTATCTTGCCACTTCTGCATTCACTAACACATCCAGACAGCTCCCTTCCTTGGGCCCTTTATATTTGTCAAGCCTCTTCCCAGGCCACTTACCCTACCTCAGCAACAGTTCTCTCCTACCCACACCTCTTCCAGAGCACTTCACACTCAGCTGAGTTATAGCATAGCACAGGCTATACACAGACAAGTATAATTCCTGAAAACAGTCCTCTCTCAAAGTGATCCAGCAGGTAGGCTCAAAGAGATCTGCCACCACTAAAGAGAGGTCTGTTACTTGACAGGATAGAACTAAGCTAAAAGATGTGGAAGAGAGACTAGGAAACACCTATATCCAAAAACCAACTGCAAAATTTAAAAAATACAAGGATTGAAGAGTATGGATTAAAGGTTCATTCTGAGCTCATTCAGGATAAATTCAAACAAATTCTACCAAAAATCTCAGGGTTCAGGAAAGATATAAGCAACCAGAAAGAAAAGGGCTGGTGGGCACTGCTGGTCCTGTCTCCACGGCAGGTTCAACCACACAGATTCTGCACAGCCTGGGCGCAGGAGCTTGCCAAAGCCACACTTAGGCAGGTTCTCTCGAAAGTAAGGAGACAGGCCTTTCCAGTCATGTGGGAACACACATAGATGCAACTAGGAACAAGAAATGATGGTTTGGGGTTGGAGTTGTGGCTCAGTAGTAGAGTGCTTGCCTGGCATGTATGAGGCCCTGGGTTCAATACTCAGCACCATATATAAATAAATAAAATTAAACAAAAGATCCATCAACAACTAAAAAAATATATATTAAAAAAAAAAAAAAAGAAAGAAACAATGGTTTGGTGGGAGAAATAAGATCTCAGGGTAGGGGTGGGATGCAGAAGCACCCCTGCAGATGGGTTCTAGGTGGCAAAGAATGAAGAAAACTCCCTAGGAAAACTTACCAACAGACTCATCTTTGCACACCTCGACTTTGGCCTTCACCTGCCCCAGGGCCCCAGGGGCTGTCTCAGCCCCCAGCGGGTCCTTCTCATCAGGTGGCCCGGAGTCTGTGCCCATGGGGTCAGGCTCTTCCAGGGAGAACTCCAGTTCTGTAGATCGGCTCAGGGGCTTGATAGGAGACACCTCCCCACTGGGGGTGAGTTCACTGCTCTGCTCCCGTTCTTCATTGTCCTTCATTTTCTTATAATGCAGACAGGGAATGCTACTCAGAGGAGGGTCATGTTTCTGTGGACAGTGAATTTGCAAGAGGTTACAAGAACAACCCAAAGTCTGAAAACCGGATGCCTTTCACCAACCTCCATTTGCCTATAGTGCAAAACCTTGCAGACAGGCACATTTCAGTCAGAGAAGCTCCCTAAATTCACGATTGATGTCTTCCCTACCCGTATGCTTCCGGTTCCCAAGAAGTAGGGCCTGGACCAGGTGACCACTCGAGACTCTCTGTGCAGGTACACGGGGACTCCAGAGTTATGGAAAGTCATGATCCAGCCATCAGGCAGGGGCTCTGTAGGTGGGCGGCCACGACCTACATGGAAGATGAAAACATCTTGCAATTACTTTTAAAAACACTGTCACCAAAGAGTGTGTGATCCTGCACATCAAACTTTTTGTGTTTGTGTATTTGTATATCTGGGTCTTTCCAAAGAATCCAAGTTCCTATGTCTTGCTCCCTACCAGATCTAAGACAGCATTTGGTGTAAGGTAGGAACTCATACATGAAGAATCAGTGCATGAGGAGCTAGGAATAGGGCTGTGCAAGATACGAGTTCTCGCCTCAGCTCTCATCTCCACTTCTGGTGAGCACTGTATTCCTCTACTGCCTGTTCAACCATGGCCACAGGCAACCCAGGGGCCAGGTACGCTTTGCTAACAAACTGCATTATCAATCAACCAGTATTCCCAGTGACCAGGTGGCATGCCATTATAAAACACTACTTCAAATTAATTTTGGGTTTGTTGGTTTTTTTTTTTTTTTTGGTAGCAGGAATGGAACCCAGAGCCATTCCCAGCCCTTTTTATTTTTTCCTTTGAGACAGTATCTCACTAAGTTGTTTAGGGCCTAAGTTGATGAGGCTGACTTTGAACTCACAACCCTCCTGCCTCAGTCTCCCAAGTCACAGGGATGACAGGTGTATGCTACTGCACCTGGCTCTACACTGGTTTTAAGACACTACTCTCAACCTCCTCCTTGCTTTATAGGCCATAAGAAAAACATTTCAGGACTCTTCTTTCTTTCTTTCCTCTTTTTTTTTTAACATGTGAATGCTAGGGCTCCCCAGAATCTTGCACTAAGCAAAAACTCTACCACTGGGGTTGGGGGTGTAGCTCAGTGGTAGAGCACTAGCCTAGGATATGTGAGGCATTTGTGTTTGATCCTCAGCATCACATAAAAATAAATAAAATAAAGGTACTATGTCTGTCTACAACTAAAAACATTTTTTAATTAAAAAAAAAAGAACTCTACCACCGAGCTACATCCCCAGCCTTTTTATTATTTTGAGACAACGTGTGCATCAACATGTCCAGCAAATTTTAGACTTTTTATCCACTTGCCACTCATCACTGATAGACTTGACTGCTAGAAAAGCATAAGGCAAAAACTCAACTAAAACAATGTTTTTACTGGTATTAAAAGCAAAATAAAATTTAGAAACTAAAGAAAAAATGCAAATGAAATCTAAAACACTATACATGACAAAAAAAATAATAGCTGGGCATGGTGGCACATATCCGTAATCCCAGCAATTCAGGAGGCTGAGGCAGGAGGATCATAAGTTTCAAGACGGCCTCAACAACTTAGTGAAGCCCTCAGCTACTTAGCAAGACCTTATCTCAGAACTATAAAAAAGGCTGGGAATGTGGCTCAGTAGTTAAGTGCTCCTGGGTTCAATCCCTCCTACCAAATAAATAAATGAATATTTTTAAAAAGAAAAAAGTATCAGTGACTCTCAGGGAAATATAGTGGCACCTCTGGCAGGTCCCCACCAAGCTGACCTAACCCTGGTCCTTGTATCTAACACATAAGCCACTATTAAACATGGCCCAGAAGGGTGTGCTGCAGTTCAGAGAATACCCTGTAGTCACTCCCTCCCAGAGTTTGGGTCAAGGTAGAGCTTTCTCATGACATCTTTGGGTTAAATCTGGAGAAGAAGCAAACAATGCAAATCCAAGCATAATAGACAACACAGGTTCATCCCAATCATTCATCTATAACAATGAACAATCATAACCAGCCCAGCAGTGTGTAGGCCTCACAGCAGCTATAAGGCCTGAGGTCCCTGCCATGGCTCCTGCTAGGCAGTTAGGCAGGCCAGGTATACTACTGATCTATGGGTTACATAGAATAGACTTAGGTTTATATGCTCAGAGTAAGACTGCTGAAACTACAGGAAGAACACGATGTCAACCTTCCAAAGGCACCACCTCCTGCCTCACACCTCCTCTAGAATCTGCATCCCCAGGTTTGTTACATCTGCAATTACCTATCCTGACAACCCATCTGCCAGCAAACAAAAGGTATCTGCTGACTTGTCCCTTGAGTGGCCCAAGAAAGGCAGTCACATGCCATCTACCTCTCATTTTCTACCTCAGTCATGCATCACCTTCTGCACCCAAAGTATCACCCATGTACCTGAGTCCCCATGCCTTTCTTTAGCCCTTCTGAGCCCAACATCTCTACCAGGACAATCATAGGTGCCTCTAGGCAAGTACAGACTGAAACTAACCCCAGCGCATTCTACACCTGACCCACTTTAATGACAGAACCTCATAGCACAATTCTGGGTGTCTCCCCACTACTCTACCATCAATGGTCCTCAAATCCAAGTGTGAGACCCACTGCATGCACATCTGAAACACTACCATATGTCTCCAAGGAGATTCCACCTTGCCCACCTAAACTGCACATGCTATGCTGAGGCCCCAGGAGTCATGCTTTTAAATAAAAATTGGTAACAAAGTCCTACCTCCAGTGGTTTCCCACATCACCTGGTATAAAACCTGAACCATAACCATCACCTGCCACCTTGCTAAACATACACCCTTGGGCTTCCACATCCTTTGGCTGCCAGATTTCTTGTCTTACGGCACACACTAATGCTCCTTCCTCAAGGGTCCTCTGCAAAATGCCTAAGGCTCTGTGGTTTCCAAAGCACTTAACAGGATCTGTACCTGGATGGTGCATACGTGTATATCCTCATGTCTAATGTTTTCCTTTTTATCAGACATGAATGTTAAACTCAAACACATGGCTCTACCCCAACTGATGCTTGGTACCAGAAGGTTCTCCAAACATTTTGGTACTTCTAATGCCTGGAAATACTACTTTGTAACCCACCAACTTACTTTTTAGCACTGTTTTAATCTTGGTCATCATGGGCTGCACAGTTGTCTCTCCATCAGATGGATGGTCACTGTCTCCTCCATATTTTTCCTCTGTTCGCCTCTTCTTGGGAGCACAAAGGCCTTCTTCCAACAAAGCATCCACATCATTGTCAAAGTCATCCTGCAAAACAAGGTGTTCAGACCTCACAGCCCCCAGTGCCTGTTCTCCTGCACCACAGGCAAGCTTAACAACATTAGGACAAAGAGCAGCGGTGCTCAAGGGGGCCTAGGTGTGCCCTGATAGTGCATGATATCTGAAAAACAAACAGGATGAAACAAGTGAAACCAAGATGCCTGGTCCAGGTGCACACCCTGCCAAGGAGGCTTCTCAGCCGCACCTGCCAAATCAGGTTGGAAAAAGGATATAAGGCCAGATGTCAGTCAAACTTTTCATTAAGAAACTTAAAAATGTGGACTTCTTACATCTTTCTCTTCTCAGGTGCTGCTGAGAAACCTCACATGGGTTTGGCTCCTGTTTTTGTTTTTCATTTTCCTGCTTTCAAAAGATACAGCCATTCCCAAACCTCTCTTTGGGTTTTGCTCAGAGCCCTCCAGAGGAGGGGTCGCCAACATACCTCGTAGGAGAAATTCAAGGCTTCTTCATCCACTCTGTCTCTTTGAACGATTGCTTTAGCCGTGAACCCGCCTGTTCCTTCTTCATCTAGCTCCAAATTGTCAGTAAAATCTTCTAACTCATCGAGCACTGCATATTCCACTCTCTTTTCCTGATCCAGCTCATTCTCCTCATCCTTCTTATCCGCACTCTCACCCCCTACACCTACCCCATTACCAACACTCCCGCCAAAGGGACAAGCATGCATGTCTCCACTGACAGGACTAAGGAGCAGACCACATTCGGCCCGAGTGTCGCGCTCCACTCCTGTGTACAGCACCTTCCTGTCCTTACTCCTGCAGCTCTCGGTAAAGCTCACGCTAATCTTTACATCCTTAAGCAACTTAAGGTCAGGGGAGAACTTCCGGACCGCAGGTGCGTGCCGGGCGGTGCGTGGGCTGTGGCCACTACAGTTCGGGTCTACGAGGAGGCGGCCCTTAGAGAAGGATCCTTTGGAGAGAAGAGAAGCTCCGCAGAAGTTGAATGGGTCCTCAGCAGGGGGTTCGGACTGTCCATCACCACCAGAGCCAACGTCCATTACCTCTGCATCACTGGACGTTTGCAGGGGAGGTGGTGGAGACTGTTCACAGGGCAGCACTTGGAAAGGGCAAGCTCGGTTCTCCACCATCGCTTCTCCTGCGGGCTCACGCGGGAGAGGAGAGGGACTCTCATATGTCTCCATATTAAAAGCAGTTAAGACTATTTTAAAAGACCAAAGTTTTAAAACACCTTACATAAATCTATACAGCTAACATGCACAAGTCCGTCGAGACCCGGTGCCGTCCTGCCCACGCTGTGCACACTGGCTGCTTAGTCAAGCTGGCCACATTGCTCTTTTCATTAATGTAGACAGCTTTTAGAACCACTGCCTCAATTATTGGAAATCACAATGCACTCAGCTTAAAAGACTGACGACTAAGTGACTCTGTCTTCGTGCCAAAGTGGCACCTTTCTTCTTCCACCTGCAAAGAAATTTAAAAATACCGTCACGAAATGACAGAAACCTTCCACTTCCCTGGTACCAAGAATCAAGTGCTATTAACAGCATAGTAAAGTACTTAAAATAATACTGCCTACAAGAACCTCTTAGACATCAGAACACACTAACTTCACTGTTTTCCTTTAGCACCTAAATTATAATTAAGTTAAATATTTAAACTGTCCACTTTAATTCCTACTTTAGAAGCACAAAAATAATATAAGACTCAAAAAAGATTTTAAAAACTACACTAAATTTTACCATAGTATTCCACTAACTCATCCTATTTAAGTAGGTAATCAAGCATGCAGTGGGAGGTAGCCCTTTCTGGAACACACATAAAGTGCGTGGCCTCCCTCAGGCCATCAGAGCGACATCAATCCACTCACCTGCAAGGGCCGGGTCAGTCAAAGGGTGAGCATGAGACCCTCTGTTCAACTCTGCAGCACTAAGGGCCTCAGAGGTATGGTCAGGTGCTCTGCTACCCAGGGACCCCCTCTCCTGGGCTCAAAACGTGGCACGTGGACAGGATAGTGATGCAGCGTGCTGAGGTCACCAGAGGTGGCGGTATAGTTCTGTTCCCAGTAGAGGAAAGTGGGAGGTGGCTGTTGGGAAGGGAGCCTGCTAGGATTTCTGGGGGGGGAGTTGTAGGAAAGAGCTGGAGCCAAGGTACAAAGAGTCCTGGGTGCCGCCTGAAGCCTGGCTCCATCCTGGGGGCAATAATGAGCCACCAGGGGTGACGTGACTCTAGTCAGAAAGGAGATTCACAGCTGTGCCAGTTATAAGCAGCTGTGCCCAGGACAGTCCTCCAGGCCAGAGGACAAAGGTATGAAAGAGGCTCTGGATACATCAAGAACAGTGTCATAGAACTGATTGTACTTGTTCACCCAATGGGGATAGAGAACAGAGATAAGAGGGAGCTGAAGACAAGGAAGGCTTCTCCTTTCCATTCCAACATCTAGGAAGGAACATGGAGGATGAAGGGAAGCCCCAGGCAGACCTGTCTGACAGGGCTGAGGCCACAGCTCTAGAGCCCTGACTGGCCCAGATAGCTCCAGTAAGCCAGATCACATTAACAAGGAGGTAAGTGCCAAAACCACATAAGGGAAGTACTTGAGAGGGACGGATGTAACTCTAGGAAGTTTCACCACAGAGAAAGCACAAAAAAAGGGGGATGACCCAAGGTGGAGAAGGTAAGGATGGGGGGATGTGGAAACAGAAAACCTGAGGTCCACAGGAAGAGAGGCCCATCAGCAGAAGCACATGCAGACAGACACACACACACACTCACATGCATTAACACTCCTACACCATGCCCAGAAACACATGCATGCACATGCCATGCACACCAGTACAGATATACACACGTGGCCAGACCCATGGGTGACAGCTCAGTCAGTTGCATGTAACATAACTCATATTCCAAAGACCCCAGAAAGAACAGGAGACAACAGACATCACCCATTTAATAAGTTTACTAGTTACTTGGGGTGTAACAAGGGATGGAGTGTAATAGTTATACTTCAAAAGGGGCACAACACAAACCCAGAGTCTTGTTTAGGTTAAATTCACTTAAATATTCACTGACCATCTATTGAGGGAGGTCGTACCACAAACAAGAGACAAAGTCCCCACATCCTGGACAAGATTGTAAGACCAATAACCACAACACTTGTCACTTTATTTCCTAGATCCCAGGATTTCCTAACACTTCTGAATTCAATGAGAATTTAACACAATACCTCTATCAAACTGCTCAGGACTAAAGAAGTTTGATACAAAAATAAAGACAGCCTGAGAAGAGCAGCAATTGCTAAGAAGGTTATATCCAGATGGGCACAAGAGACATCAAGAACGTAGGGCCAGTCTCCTGGCAACCAAGAAAGACCACTGCAGAGGACAGGTCAGCATGCTTAGTGCTATAGACCTTGAATAAGACTAGGAAGAACTGGACCTCACAAAACCTGGCAACTGGGCAGATTCTAGGGAGGTAATTCATGATTAAGGGACAAAAAGCTAAAGGGAAGAAGGAGGTGGGAGTTAAGAGGCAAATGGTGGCACAGGATGGGGAAGACTGCCAGGATAGAAGCATAAAACAAAGATGGTAATAGGTGGTGAAGGGGACCTTGAAGAAGTGCACATCATAGAATCTGAGAACCCTGGCAAGGAAGAAAGTGCTCCTTGGAGGAACAAGAAAACTGCCCAGCCCCGGAGATCAGCAGTGGGCAGTCATGGCAAGCTCTTTACTCTCCCTCTACAAGCTTTCTCTATTCATTCAACAAGCATCTGCTGAATGCCTTCCATATAGCACACAAGCCATGCTAGATGCTATGAAGACCAACAAAATCCATCCCACAGGACTCACATTTTATTAGGGAAGAAAAGTAACAAGTAAAAAAGGCATCTACTCCATCATAAGCCAAGAAGTATACAAGTGAAACAAAGTAAAGGATTGGGGAACGGGAGGCAGTTTCCAAAAGGGTGATAAGACCTCCTAACCAGTATCCTTCTGACAGCAGAGGAAAGGGAGCTAAGTGGGTAGCAGAGGTGGAAGGAGGGGACATTCCAGGTGACACCTGGAGGAAAAGCAAAGGACCAGGTGTGGTATGGCCAAATTAGGGCACTGAGGGGGAGTGAAAGTAGGCCAGGTCAGGAAGACTATGGCTTTTCTATTGAGAGAGGGGCCACTGAACAGGAGGGTCCAAACAATGATATCACATGATCCAAGATAAGCAGTGGCATCCAGTCCTTAGTCAGGCTCTGCTCTAAGCACTTCATGCACTACAACTCACATAGGCACTGTAAGAGAAAGGTTAAACACAGAAAGGTGAACAATTCACTCAAGGTTACACAGGATGTGATGCAGCTGCCTTTGCCACCCAAGCAAACTGGTCTGAGTTTGTACTCTCTCAGCTTTATACTTTCTTACAGTTTTAAAGAATCACTCTGCATCCAGAAAAACTATAGGAGGATGGGAGTGGGAACCAAAGAGAAGAATGAAGAGACCCACTAGGAAGCTTGAGTAAAACATTAAGTTGAAGGTGCTGAGAAATGGTCTGTTGTTGGAAACAGGTGAGCCAATAAGGCTTTCTCCGGGAAACATGAAGCCATAAGAAAAAGAGGGATCAAACTTTAAAAAGGCATGAGGATCACTCTGACATGGGTGAAGACTGGAGTTTGGTTTGGACATGGCTACTTGGCATCAAAGTAAAGTGACAATAAGGAAGAGGCAGCTAGAAATATGAAGCTGGATCTCAGAAAGAACAGGGCTGGAGACGGAGATATGGAAGATATCAAGGAAAGTTGGCATTAAAGCCAGGAGGCTGGATGAGATCACATGGGAGGAGCAAGCTACAACAAAAGAAGTCCAAAACTCTGCAATCAAGTTAGAATCAGGTTTCCCACCCCAAGGTCACCACGAGACTATAAAACCACACCTGGAAAGTGCTCCAGACCATGCCTGGCCATGCAGGGCTCAAAGAGTGGCTCTTCGGCCCTTCATCCCCACTGCTGCTTGAGCAGACAGAACACATGGACACAAACCTTGCCTTGCAATTTGGATTATGAGCCAGCAGTAGACCCATAGCAGGCTCCCCTGGACGCCTGCATAGGTGTAAGTAAACACAACACACTTGGAAAGCACCCCTTGCTGAAATCCATTTGGTGGACAGACACGGAAGCACCACCTACAGTGTCCAGGGCTGTGGTTGCAGACTTTCAATCATGCCTCTCCTGCTGCAGTCTCCCACCCGACCCAGCAGCAGTATGACCTCATCCATTCCTTTTGTCATCCTCCAACAGGCCTCAAATCCTATACTCACAGGCATCCCAGACTAGCCATTCACTCCCTTCAGTGAGTGAGGCCTTGCAACCAGAGTCTGGGCCACTCCCACGACTGGGAGTCCAGTCTGTGGCCAACAAATGGAGGGCCCTCACCTAGTGATTGTTCTCAAAGAGTCGACAGCCCTAGTTGGGACTGTTATGCATCAGGTAACATGGTACATGCAGGCATGCAAAATGGCAAAATCAAATTCCTACCATGAGCAACCTAAGTCCATTGGATGATACTTGACAGATACCGCTGTCAACAGGTTGCCACTTTCCATTTATTTCTACTACGTTCATTGTTACAATAAAACCACACATCCTGGTTATCTACATGACACTCAATCCACGAGCATTTGGTGAAGACGCGATTTCTCAGATTTCCCAAACTCTGTTAAAGCAGATAAGGTCCTGTCCACACCGATCCCGCCTGAGGTCGATGATACGGCTTTGGGCCCACCTGACAAGGAGGCTCGTTACCCAGACGGGAAAGGAGGGTCTGCGACGCCAGGGCCGGGGCCGGTATCCCAGCTCCAGTCCCGGCCCGGGCGCCCACCCCGAGCTCTCGGCTCCCTCCGCTGCCCACGCCATGTTGCTTCACAAAGGCCAGAGCTCCTCACGGGCCCGGCCCGCCTCGTGCCCTCCGCCCCGCCCCGAGCCCGGGCACAAGGCCTCAGCCGGGGAGGGAGGAGGGAGGAAAGGGCGCGCCCTCGCGCAGGCCGCGCAGCCCGCCCGCGGGGCGCCCCTCGCGCCCCGCACCTACCTGCGGCGCCGTGGCCTGCCGGAGCCGCCCGCAGCCCAACCACAGCAGACAGACCCTCACCGCCCCGCCGCCGCCGCCGCCGCCGCCATCTGGAAAGGCCACCCAAGCCCTCCAGTCTACGAGACCCGCCTGCCGCGCCGGCCGATTGGAGGGCGGGCCTCTGAGGCGCTTGGCCAATCCCCTCGCGCGGTTTACCCCGCATTGGGGGAGTCGTAGAGCCGGCTGCCGAGACTGCCAATCCGAAGAGAGTGGCGCGCGCGGCCGGAGCGCGCGGCCCAATAGCTCGACTGCGCAGGCGGGACCAGGTACCGAGGCTGAGACCGAGGCCGTGTTAACGGTCACCGCCCGGGGGGGTCTGCGTGGGGAGGGCGGCGGCCGCGGGGAGGGCCGGGAGCACGAGCGCGTGGGATGCCGGGAGCAAGGGAACGCGGGAATTGTTGCAGATGCCGGGAACCCGGAGCGCCGGGCACTCAGGAACAGAGCCGGAAGCCGATGTAGGCAGTGTGGAAGAGGCAGTGCACACTGTACAGTCTCCAGTTAAAAGCATTACTTGTTCAGTCGCTTCTAAAAAAAAAAATCAATATGCTCAACTGACAGTTTTCCATTTGCTAATACTATTATCTGAAACTTTAAAAAAAAAAGGAGAATAGAAATAAATGGAGAAGGAACAGCTTTTCCCTAGAATTAGCATTCCCGTCAATATGTAAAGAGGAAATGATGATGCCTGCCATTCACAGGCACCTCTGTAATTGCTGGATACGAAAATCAGGTGCTAAAAATATACATATTGTGCGAAAATAAGAAATAGGTTCTTTATTTCCTGTGGTGCTGGGATCAAACCCAGGGTCTCAGGTTTGCTAGGCAAGTGTTCTACCACTGAGCGGTATGTCTAGTCACAAGGTTTTATTTTTTTTAGTGTTTTTGGTGCTGAAGATTGACCAGAAAGCCTCTCCTGTGCTGAGCCTGCTGCTGGAACACAGAGCTACAACCCTGTTTTTTGTTTTGTTTTTTAACATAGTTGCAAATTTCTCCCCGCTAGATATTCAGTAATTGCAAAGAGGAAATAGCTTTACAGGGAGAAGAGTGTCTGGGAAGGTGCCACCTTAAGCAATTCATCAAGGGCCAGCACCTCCAGACTTAGCATTAGCAAACCGTACACTTTAAATATGTGTTGCATTGTATATTACTTATACTTCAACAGAAATGAAGAGGGAAAAACGCACTAATGAATGGACAGATACATTGTGGGTCTCCTGAAAAGGAGATAGGTTCACATGTGGGTATTTCTTCCCAAAAGCAAAACATGAATAAAGATCAGACAAACCCCAAATTAGAATCATTCTATATAATTACCAGCCAGCATTTTCAAAAGTGTCAAGAAAGAGGAATCCCAGAAGTGACAAAACTGCTGGGCACCTTGTCCCAGGCCCGTAATCCTAGCAGCTCGGGAGACTGAGGCAGCCTCAGTAAAAGTGAGGCACCAAGCAACTCAGTGAGACCCTGTCTCTAAATAAAATACAAAATAGAGCTGGCAATGTGGCTAAGTGGTCAAATGCCCCTGAGTTCAAGGATGGGTAACCACCACCCCCCCGCAAAAAAAAGAGAGAGACACAACTAAGTGCAATGTGAAATCCAGACCCTAAATGAGATCCTGACTCAGAAAATGGGACATATTGGGATGCTCAGGGGTCAGCTCCCAAAGTAAAAGGAAGCATGGAGCTAAGCAATGGATATGTGGGACTTGTGCTTGGCCAGTGCTGAAGACTTCAGCTCCCTAGTGCCAGGGCTGAGGCTGACTCTATTTGTCCTCTGGACCTCAATTCTACCCCTTTCCACCATCCCCATGCCTCTCTCCAGGGACTCCTCCTAACGAATCTCTGGTGGTGGGTGGCTCACCCAGTACACTGGGACCTATATAAATGGTCTCTCTTGCACCCTGGCCTTTGCCCACCGACAGATAGCTTGACCCAGAGGCTTCCATCATGGTGCTCAGGAGGCTGTAACAAAAGGAGGCAGAAAGAGCCTTGTATGGGCATCTGTGCCACCACAGGAGTTCCTGTGATCACCATCACACAAAGGAAGGACCTCGAAACCCATTTAGTCACCACAGCTTCAAAGTTTTATTATCAACAGCTCACATTCAAATTCAGATTCCTATGAAGTTTGATGTACCAAGAAGGGAGACAGCAAGGGCTAGCTAAGTTCGCTTGCTGAGATGGGCCTACCCAGAACCCATAATGCCCACCTAGGTAAGTAGAGGCCTAAGAGCCCATGGCACACACACAACCATCCTCCACCATGGAACTGACCATGCAGGAGGACCCCTGGTGAAAAAAAAAAAAAAAAAAAAAAAAAAAAAAACCCAGCATACACGGGGTCACCTCTCCCATTCAAGACTATCTGATAAACATGGGACTCTTTGGCATACACAGGACCATTGGATCTCTACTGAGGCTGAACTTCTGTTGTAAATGTGAGTTTTTCTCTGGTCCTCTTCTTATGTGATTCCAAATATGGAATCCATATACTCTCAGGAGCAGGTACAGTTGTTGGGAAGTAAACCACAGTGGTGCCCTATGCACCACTTAAATACCATTTAAGGCACCATTTAAATAAAAGCCTACTCCTGTCATTTGACCAGAGCAAAGAGCCACTGGCTACAAGTGTATGTAAGGTAAGATGTTCTTCTCTGCCTGCTTGGCATAAACACGTGTTTGTACATGTGTACACTCCTGAGTATGTGTTCAAATATGTACACTTTGTGCAAATGTGCAACTTTGTGTGCTTATGTGTGTCTGTGCACATGTGGGTGTGTATGTGTATAAGCATGTGCCCTACATGTGTATGTGTGCCTGCTCAAGTGGACAAGGTAGGCCCAGATGCATTCACACACATATGGCACACCTGGTTCTGTCCCAGACCTGACATTAGACTCTGTAACTCCCCATTGGCATAAAGGCAGACCCTGAGCTGGGTATAAGACATGGATGGGTAACAAATCAGACGGCTCAGGTCCTGGAGAATGTTGGCAAGTCACAAGCAGTGCAGTATGGCCATGGAGGGTTCCAGTCCACACTGGCCCTTAAGGCAGGGCCTCCCAAGAACCTGCTGGCCATATCCAGCAGTGGGGGATTAGCTCTGTAACATGAACTCGTAGGTGTTGGTCTCCCAGCAGGAGGGGTCCTTGTTCAGCATGCTGCGCTCCGTGAAGGTCACACGACCATCTGCGTCCACAAGGATGATGGTGTTGGTTCTGAAAGACAGTGTTCACCCTGTATTGCTTGGCCCCAGGTCTATCTGTCAGAGTCACAGCTCGTGTCAGACCTGAGGCAGGAAGAAGATTCACCAGGTGTAGGGTCTGTGCTGGGCACTTGGCTCCATCTTTGCAATAGGTCACAAATGAGTAGCAACCTCAGTCTTAAGAACATGGAAGGGCTTGTCAGGGGCATCTGGGCTTCATGACCAGCCCTGTAGGACCACACTGGGTGAGTCCTGTCACCTGTACTCTGAAACACCCCCAGCCTGCTCTGCATTCCCCCTGCAGGAAGAGCCCCACCTGCCTGCCTAACACATTCACAGGATGGCCCCTGGATTGACCATGCACTTGCAACTCAGTGCCCCAGGATCCCAGACACTTGGTCATACTTAGTTCTTCCAAGCAATCAAATTCTCAACCACTTGGGGCCCAGGACTTGCCCACCTGGAACACTGTCTCCTGCCCCCTTATTTTCTCACCATCCAGGCCATCCATAACTCAGCTGGCTATCCCAAATATTTAGTGCACCCTCCTCCTCTTTTGCCTAACCCTTCCCATAGTGGGTCCTAACGTTTTAAGTGCCTGTCTCCTACAGAAAGAGTCTGTACACACATACACACACAGGAATGACCAGCCTGCAGCCACCATCCAGACATGTAACTGAGGGTCCCTGGAGCATCAGTACCAGGGCATTTGCCCACTGGGATTTGCAGACAAAAACAACATCCCTAATCCCATCCCTGGCTCCTTGGCAGTTTTATACTGATTCCTCACCATAAGAGGGCAGTCCAAGGACCCCATCTAGAAGACAACTAGAAGACAACTGAAGCCTTGGGAACCTCAAGCCCTGATCTACAGAGCCCCTGGGAATTGAGGCTCATTTATGCATGGTCCTTAACTATGGAGTCTGCTTGTCTCTGTAGCCCTAGTCTAGACAGGGCAAAGGCTTTGAAATCTATACTCAGGGAAATAGCCAGGTCCTAGTTAGCTATGGAACATAGGGAAGCTCAGTTTCTTTGTTCTCACTCCAACCTGGGATGTGGGAGGGTAGGGCAGGAAGGTGACACAGCCAGCACCTCCAGTCCCTCCATACCTGGTACCATAGTTGGGGCACCGTACACACACAGCTGCATACTTGCTCAGTATAGGCTGCACATACTCCTGGCCCTGGTCTTCAATAGCTGGGTCTGGCAGCTGTCTGGAAGGACAGAGGGGGAAAAAAGACCATCATTCCCTCTACTGCCTGTCTGTCTACAACCCTGTGTACAGGTAGACTTGCCTAATGTGCTAATAGCCTTGAGGTTCCTAATGAGCTCCCTGGCCTTGGAAAGCAACTGGGGAGAACCACAAGTGTTGGTTTATTCTGTTTCATGCTCAATGCCTCACATCTCTGTCACCCATCTATTTAGGACTCCATCATTGAGCCCAGGCAGTCAGATGGTATGTATATTCTCCTACGGCCCTTAGAAGAGCCCTGTGGGCATCTGTTCATATGACAGGAGTCCTCTCAAGCATTGAGACTTGTCAGCCACCACGATGGGCACCAGAGCCACAGTAATCAAGATGAGCAGCCAGGGCCTATCATGGCTCTGCCCAGGATGACACACTGACTGAGGACACTATGTACACTTAGAGCTGAGCAGAACGCTGGGCCAGCACAGCTCCCCAAAGGGTGTGGTGATTCTGAGGCTAAAGGGTAATCCTGGTTCAGAAGCCTGGAGGCAATTGTGAGAGGGCAGGGAGAAAAGAGCAGGAGACTGGCTATGAGGTTTCCTTTGAGGGTCCATTGGGGGAAGTGAGACCCAAAGGGTGGGTGGGGGTGGATGCTGAGTTGGGTGGGTAGGGGGAGGGACATATGTAGCCACATGCGGGACAAAAGCCAGTTGATGAGCACCAGGATCCCTGGCTTGGACAGCTGAGACTTAGGTGCCCAGTATCTGAGGGTGTCCTGTGCACAGACCTATGGGCAAGGAAGAGGGCAAGGAAGGGGGCTCCCCTAGCCCTAGGAATAGGTGTGTCTGTGCCCAATGCTCAACCCCCAAATCACTAGGGGAACAGCATGTGGGAAGCTCTGTCTATTCCCAGACCTGCTCTGACTCTCACTGCTCCATTCTGTGGCTCTTCCCCCCAGGACTTGAACACCTGGAACGTTCCAGAATCTCCCACTACACCTTCTCACACAGAAGACAACTTCTACATGCTCTGGCCTCAGGCCAGCCTACATCAGATCTCTGTGAACACTGAGACTCCCAGCAAACAGGATCCTGGCTGCCCCATCTCTCATCATCAAAGGCCCCTACTAGAAATCAAAGGTAGCAGAGGGGCCAAGGACAGCATATTTGTCAAGTGCCCTGAAGCTGAGAAGTCAGCCCTGGTTACTTTCACAGGCCTCTAGGGTAGAAGACTCTTCCTTCCTCTTTGCTTCAAAGCCTGCGTGGCCACCCCTGAAGGATCTGCCCACTTACGCCTCCTCATTGTTGAGCACATCCAGGAGCTGGGTAACAAGTGTATCCTTGGGGATCACATGGCTCTGCTCCACAACTTCCAGGAAGAGCTGCTTGCCAAAGCATAGCTTCCTCCATGGTGTCTCCAGCAGCGCATTGCTCAGCCCATAGGTCCCTGCAAGGAGGAGGCCAGCTTAGCCATGCAGAGGTCCAGGTATGTGATTTCAAAGTAAGCTTCTAACACCTACTGGTTCGCCCAACATAAGATGTGAGGGGTATGAGGCTGGGACTGGGGCTAAACGGCAGAGTGCTTGCCTACCACATGTGAGGCACTGGGTTTGATCCTTAGCACCACATGCAAAAATAAGCAAATAAAATAAAGGTATGCTGTCCATCTCAACTACAAAAAAATTTTTTTAAAATAAAATATAAGAAAGGTTGGGGATATGGCTCAGTGGTTAAGCACCCCTGGATTTAATCCCTGGCACACACACACACACACACAAAAAATGTCGGGGTAGTCAAGTGTGGTGGCACATGCCTGTAATCCCAGTCACTCAGGTGGCTGAGGCAGGAGGATCCCAAGTTCAAAGCCAGCCTCAGCAATTTCTCAAGGCCCTAAGCAACTTAGCAAGACCTTATCTCAAAATAAAATATAAAAAGGGCTGGGGATGTGGCTCAGTGGTTAAGCACCCCTGGGTTCCATCATTGGTATCAAAAAAGAAAGATGACAGGGGTATAGCAGGTGACAGCAAAACCAAACCAGACTACATCCAACCTGCCCCCACACTTTGGCACTCTCTCTAGGTCCATACCTGATCGATCTGTGTAGCAAAGGGTAAACTCAAGGCAGGGCAGAGGCAGGCGGCAACCTTAAGAGTCCACAAAATACAGATGTCTAGGGGGCTAGATGGACAGACTAACATGGAATAAAATACTTGAACTCTAATGGGCACCCATTTCTAAGCTACGATATGAGGATTACCTGCCAAAATTAAGGGTGAGACAACCAGCAACCCAAGGGCAGGAGGTCACCCAACCTCCTGACTCATGTAGCAGTTAGGAAATCCTAGTGAGTGGGCACAGAGACTCCAGCCATTGGGTACATGGAGAGCCTGGGTGGAGCCTGGCCCACCTCTGTAAACTAGCTAAGTTCCTAGCTAAGGGAGGTGACCTCAGTACAAGGACTCTGAGCTGCAGTTTCTCAGAACAAGGAAGTTCTAAAGTGGTGACAGAAGGTGTGACCAAAAGGAAAAGGGTTTCTCGTGTCACAAAAGTGAGGGACACATACTTGAGGGAGAGAAGACCCTCAGAGCCTCTTCTCCAGAGGTTCAGGTAACCAGGGAGCACACAGCATCCTGGATGAGGCACCAATGAAGCAGAGTCTGAAGCAGCTCCAGTTCCTGTAAAGTCCAGGAAGATTGCCCTGGCTCTGTTGGAGCCCCCACAGTCCAGTTGCCAGTCCCTGATGTCACTGTGTTTTTTCCTTCAGGAGCAACTGGGAAGGCAATTTAATATCGGTACTAGGAAGTTAGGTAGCCACAGGTAAAGACTGGAATTTGATCCCACTTCATACCATACACAAAAATAATAACTCAAATTGGACCAAAAACCTAAATGAAAGAGCAAAAAACTATAAACCCTTTGAAGAAAACATGAGCAGAAAGCTTCATAACCTTAGATCAGGCAATGACTTATTAGATAAGACAGCAAAAACATAAGCAACAAAAGAAAAAAAGAGATAGGGCTTCATCCAAACTTAAAGCTTTGTGCTTCAAAAGATACCAAGTTAAAAAAAAAAAAAATCCATGAAATGAGCAAAAATTTTGCAAATCAAATATCTAAGAGACTTGTCGCATTGCTGGAATAAAGAAATCCCACAACTCAAAGAGAAAACCTATTTATTCATTCATTCATTCAATCACTCACTCACTCATTCTAGGGACTGAACCCAGAGGCACTTAACCACTGAGCCACATCCTCAGCCCTTTTTATTTTTTTGAGACAGGGTCTTACTAGGTTGATTAGGGCCTCGCTAAATTGCTGGGCTTTGAACTTAGGATCCTCCTGCCTCAGCCTCCTGAGTTACAGGCATGCACTACTGCACCGAGCAGAGAACAAATTTTAAAATGAGCAAAGACCTGAATAAACATTTCTCTGCAGAAAAAGTGGCCAACAAGTACAAGAAAATATGCTCAACATCAATAGCTACCAGACAAATGTAATAAAAACCACAATGAGATGCCACTTCATACCCACTAGGACATCTATAATCAAAAAGAGAGTCAGAGCTGGGATGTGACTCAGTAGTAGAGCTCTTGCCCATTGTGTTGAAGCCCTGGGTTCAATCCCCAACACCACACACATACACACACACACACACACACACAGATGGAAAGCTGGGGAATGCAGCTCACTGGTACATGTGCTTAACAAGCACCAGGCCTGGATTGAATCCCAGCATCCACCCCTCCCCCACTGCAAAAAAAAGAAAAAATAAGACAATAACAAGTATTGGTGAGGATTCAGAGAAACTGAAAACCTTGTACACTGCTGTTAGAAATGTAAAATGGGGGGCTGTGGTTATAGCTCAGTGGTAGAGCACTTGCCTATCATGTGTGAGGCACTGGGTTCTAAGCCTCACTACCATATAAAAATAAATAAAATAAAGTTATTGTGTCTATCTACAACTTAAGACAGACAACATTTTTTTAAAAAAAGAAATGTAAAATAGTGCAGATGCTTTGGAAAGCATTTTAGAAGTTCCTGAAAAAGCTAACAAAGTTACTACATGATCCAGCCATTCCACTCCTCGGTCTATGTATGTGTGTCTGTACTGTTCACCTCAAGAGAAGTGAAAACATGTCCGCACAAAAACTTTTAACAAATGTTCATAGTAGCATTATTCATTAATGGGTAAGAGAAACAAAATATATATATTCATACTGTATTACTTAGCCTTTAAAAGAATAAACAAGCTGATTCAGGCTATAAGATGAATCTTGAAAACATTAAGATAAGTGAAAGAAGTCAGAAGTCAGTCCCTAAGACCACACAGTACATGATTCCATCTGTATGAAATGTCCAGAGTGAGTAAGTCTATAAAGAGAGCAGATTAAAAGTTGCCAGGGGGCAGACATGGTAGCCCACACCTGTAATCCCAGTAACTCAGGAGGCTGAGGAAAGAGAATCTGAAGTTTGAGGTCAATCTGGGCAACTTAGTAGGATCCTGTCTCAAAATAAAAAATAAAAAGGGCTGGGGTTATAGTTCTGTGATAGAGTGCCCCTGGGTTCAATCTCTAGTACCAAAAAGAAAAATAAATAAAATGAAGGTTGCCAGGGGCTAAGGAGCAAGGAGGAAGGGGGAGTATATGCTAATCGATGTGGGGCTTCTTTAGGAGATGATGAAAAGTTTCTGGAATTAGATAATGGTGATAGTTGCATAATCTTGTGCATATACTAAAACCCATTGAATATGATACACTTTAAATGGGTGAACGGTACAGCATGTGAGCCATATCTCAGTAAAACTGTTATTTTAAAATGATACCTGGGCCATGAGCCTCTCTCTTGCTCAGCCCACTCCGCTCCACCTTACAGAGTGCTACTTCCACCTTTACCTTCCACCTTACAGAATGCTACTTCTACCTTCACCTTCAATAAATCTGTACTTTGCCTGTTTAAAAAAAATAAAAAGCAGTGGCTGGGGGTATAGTTCAGTAGTAAGAATGTGTACTTAGCAGGCATGAGGTGCTGGGTTCAATTTCCAAAAAAGTAAAGAAAGAACACAGATCAGGTGGGGGCAGACTCAGGGATAAAAACAGGATGTAGATGAAGAATTTCTACCAAAAATGACTTAACAGATAACAAGTGTCTCCAGCCAGGGGGTCTCAGGCACTGAGAAGAGAAAGCTTCTAGCTACTTCCCCAAAGGCCTCTGGGCCTATGTTTTTAAAAAAAGAAGTGGAGCTATTTCCATACTTTGGGGTGTTAGTTTTCCAGTTCTCTCCTCAGCAATCACTGGCTCAGGGTAGCCTCAACAATGTGGAAGGAGAGACTGACTCCAGGGTACAAACCCACCTGACTACATACCCAAACCCCAAGAAGGGTGAATTGATGGGGAGACACTGAGGCAAACAAAATGGTAAGAACTGTCCTGAGATGAGCCAGAATGCTTCTTCCCAAACCCAGAATCCCTGATCACCATGTTCCTGTTCCTTGCTGTTGGTTAGGCATCACCCAGTTCTTGGGAGCTTGGCTGGGCCCACTCTGGGTCCCCAGGGCTCTAAGGTGGGAAGAGGAAAACCTAGCATCACAGAGGGCAGCTGGGGTCCTGCTGTGGCTTCAGAGCACCTTCTGGCTGGCACAAAGCCCCACCTGAGAAATGGGTGCCAGAGGGTGTGTGCACCATTAACCCCCAGTGGGAATGGATGACTTATCCTACAACCTCACTTAGTAACTGGTGCCAACTGCAAAGAAAATCCCTGTGACCTGAGGGACACAGAAATTGTGCTACAAAAGAGCACTGCATCTAAGAGGCAGAGATGAGAGTGATGCCAAGAATGCTGACACTCTGTCCATGGGCTGGATCATCCGATATGGACTAACAGCTCAGATACAGGGACCAGAGTGGGTGTCTGAGGTCTACAGTCCTGAGATGTCACCAGTGAGAACAGGCCTCAAGCAGCAAGCTGGGGATGGAGGAAACAGGACTGAAGCCTGGGTTCTGTTCCCAGTAGTTTTGTTCACCTAGTGTACTGTGCTAGACCCCATCTGTGCTATTTCCCAGACCTAAAGACCCAGACCTCCTTCTCCCCGAAGTTGTTTATAGCAGGGAAGGCAATGTAACACTCTCTGCTCAGATTAGGGGAGGGGTGCTGGAAAAGGAGACTTCCAGGAAATCATAATACCTAAAGAGGAAAGGAAGAAAAGAGCAGAGCAGCAGAAGGCACAGCCTGGACAAAGATGTAGCTAGAGGGTGAGGGGTGGTCTAAGTAGAGTGTGCTGTGGGGTGCAGGGGTGGGGCAGGCAGGTGATGGGACAGATAAGTCTCCAAGGACAAGGGCCAGGCATGGGGCCAGATGCAGGAGATATGCATTTGTGAGAAGTCAGAGTGTGGTGTTTGTGCATCAGGGAAGAGGTCCAAAGGAGGAGCCTAGATGGGACATCCCAAAGGATCTGAGACAGACAAAGATGAGGCTATGAGGTGGGGCTGGTGATAGGGCTGTGAGATGGGGTTGAGGGTCACCAGCTGGGCTTTAGGGTCAAAGTGGGAAGTCCAGAGCAAGAGCAGTCTTACTCTGTAGGAAAAGCCCATGGAAGGTGGCAGGGAGGGTACAGGGCTCTCTTGTGGCAGATATAGGCCACAATCTTGTACAGATCATTAGGCATCGAAGGGTCAAAAAAGTCCCAGGAGAGTACTGCAACAAGGGGCCTGTTCTCTGAAAAGTACAGGTTGTCCCCTGCATTAGGAGCAGCCCCCTACTCTGTCAGGCTTCCAGAACAGACTTACCTGGTGTCAGGACAATGGGCTCAGGCTTCCCCCGGTTTCCATAGTAGCAAACCAAGTCTCCTTTTGTTGTGCTGTGGGTGGAAGAAGAGGAGGAGAAGAAGGTAAAATGGGAGCCACAGGGTATCCTGCCCCCACATTGCCCAGTTTGATCTCATGGCCCTATTCCCAGAGCCCCAGTGGCAGCCAGCACAAACACAGTGGTCCACTTTATCCAGGCTGGGGTACTGGAAGGCAGAGTCATGGAGACCCTGGCTCCTGTCTAACATCACAACAAGGTGAACATTCCTGATTCACTTTGGGGAACACCACCCTGGGAGGCAGCAGCATACAAAAGACCCTTCTGCCTGGCTGAATGCCACACAGCACAGACATGTGGTGACAATTGCAGAGCTGAGCCCCACCGTGAAAAACACCAGAACACTCCAGGGGGCCAAGGCCCCCACCTCCACAATTCATCTCAAACTGTTCCTGGGCAGATGGCCTCAGGGTGACATAGGTTTCTCAACAAAGCGTCATATGAAAATATACTTTTACATACTGACTGCACATTTTTAAAATAGTTTAAACTGCTCCATTGCTGAAGATATCCCAATTCCTCAATACTGCAGTAAGTCTTTCTGCTAGAACTTGGAACATCTTTTATGCAAACGAAAGAGGGACTCCCCTATAATCCCAGCTACTTGGAAGGTTGAAGCAGGATTGTGAGTTGAGGCCCACCTAGGCAACTGACCAAGACCCTGTCTCAAATAAATGAACAGGACTCTGTGAGCTATGAGACATCTTCCCAAGCCAAAAAACTGGACAAGGAGACCCTTGTCTTCGATACAGACAAATGCAGAATAAGGAGAAGACATGAGTACCTGCCCTTCCTCCTGCTTCATGCTGCTACCAAGCAGGACAGCCCCCCAACTCTCCAACCACCCCCCAGTCCACACAGTCATCTAGAGTCCCTAGTCTGTGTTCACATTTCTTTCACATTTTCCCTCACTACAATCCTTGGCAATTTCCTCAAGATGTTTGGCTAATAACTTCAGAGACTTTGTTTGCTGGTAAAAGTTCTTTTAAATTTTTGCCTAAGCACCTGTAGAAATATAATGCCAGTATCACCACAGGCCAGGCAAAAGGAGGGCCTGACCCAGGACAGGACTTGGTTTCTTCTTCAGCACCTACCAACAGGGCTGCTTTCCTGGCACCATCTTCCATATGGCCTATAGGATGCTCTTCTGGCCACTGTCAGCCTTCTTTTGCAGTGTTGGGGTGGCATGCCCGGAACCAGGAACCACGAGAGCTACTCAGGTTCCCAAAGATAAAGGCCCTCACTTTCCACAACTGCAGGAGCCACCACCTCACATTTGACCATACGTCCATTCAGAGCACAGCTCCCTTGTTCGGACACTCTACACAGCTTCTGAGCACTCAGTCCCCACCAGCATTATAGTTGCTAGTCTTGTTTCTTAGGGCTGAGTTCCAGATGGAACTACTGACAGTAGCAAGCATGAGGAGTCTAGAGAGCACATGGACTTGGTCTTCAGGAGCTGAAGGTCAGCAAGGAGAACTCTAGGCAGCAAATCCAATCAGCCTCTACTCTGGGCCCTCCTCTTATGGGTTACTACAGCTTGCTCAACCTCTACGCTGAGTATATCTACTCTTGTGGGACAGAAGTGGGGCAGAGAATGCCACATGAAACGGTTGCTCAAAGGACTAGTGGGCCTGGGGCTCAAGAGCCCAGAGGTCCATTGACCTCCAGTCATGGAAGGAAGCAGCTCAGGATGGGCATCTGAACACAGCTAACCAAAGGATACTAATGGCCTCCCCTCACTATCTGTCTGTTCTGGAGGAAGCCCCTAGGCTAACAGCATTCACTGGCTTCTGGGTTTTGGAGAGGGAAGGAAGAAGACCCAGGAGGGGAAAGGGGAACACAGGAAGAAGGATGCTCCCTTCACTGAAAGGTAAAACATACAGTTCCTATGGCTACTTCTCAATTATATGAGAGTCACCAGGGAGCATAGTATTTGGTTAAGGCTGCCATAGGCTGTGCTGTGGAGCCTGCTTATGGGAAGGGAGCAGCACCTAGCCAGGCCTTCCATGCAGGCTGCCCTTCACAGTCCTACAGAACTCCCCACCTCAGTTAACCAGAGTTGGGAAGCAAGAAGCCTCACTGTCACAGGAAGCCCTCAGCTTTGTTCTCAGTTCCCAACTTGGTGGGTCTGAAACAGGGTAGGTCCTCAAGATGCTTTCCAAGTTCACCGGAAGCAACATCCTAGGAAAGGCTGCCACACTGACTGGTGGAATGGAATCCTGCTTCCCAATGAGCGGGACACCTGGCCTTCAAGGTAGTGCAGACTCACCTCAAGTCAGCTGCTATGAGGTTGAAGCCATTGTACAGATGGCCTTCTGTGGAGACCTTCTTCAGGTAGGACAAGCTGTCCATATCAGTGGTCAGAAAGTGGGTCACAAGTTCACCTGTAGGCAGGGCACAGACACACATGGCTGAGGAAACAGAGTGAACCCTTCTTCCTGAGAATACTGCAGTGGGGCCCCTTCAGGAGGATGCAGGAAGAAAAAGGGTCCCGCTAGAGTCCCACAATCTGGAGTCAGTCACACTTCATTGACTGTGCTGCCACTGAGGTTGGCATCAAGGACTCTGATTTTTTCAGTTTAAAGAAAGTTTTCTCCACCATACCCACAAAGGGAAATTCAACATGAAAGGAAAAAACTTCAGTGGGAATAATATGTGTGTTCTTGGGACAGACCGCTGCTCTGTAAGCATTCAAGAGGCTGGGGACAATGACACAGTGGTCAGGAGTGAGAGTTTGGTATTTTGTTTTTATCCAAGGCTGAGGACTGAACCCAGGGCCTCACACATGCTAGCACAAGTGCTCTACCACTGAGCTGTATCTCCAGTCCCTAAAAGTGACACTATAGGAATAACAAGCTTGGAGCACACTCACTGAGATAAAGTCTCAGATGACTCCCATGGTGATGCCTGAGGTCCATCCCTTCTTGCTCCTCTCCTGTCTCTGCCATATGTGCCAGAAGCGGATCAAGGTGGGTGGGGCGTATATCAGTAGAAGCCCTCGTGGCATGCCTCCTGACTGCCTTGCTAGTCCCCAGCCCCCCCCCCCCCCCCCCCATGCCTTGGCTCTGCCCTGCCTAGACTCCATCCTGCCCTTTCCAACCTACCTCTGCCACGGGCCTCTGGGTCCTGTCGTGGCTGCAGGTAGTTAGTAAGTGCCCCCAGCTTCCCCCGTGTGCTGATGCCCAGCCATGTGCCTCCTTCTTTGCCTTCTTCCATGTCAAGTCCTGTGGCAAGTAGCAGGCAACAGTGTTACCACCAGCACACTCACCATGAGGGGCATCAACCCATTCTGGTCTCCCTCCTGGTCCCTGTCCCCTGGGAAACAAACTCCCTTACTCCATGAGGACACACAGTGACACATAGCTTAGTCTAACAGCTCAGCCTATCAAATGGCTCTAACTCTGCAAGGTGAGGCAGTCCCTGAGGATACAAGAGATACAGGTGATACCCAGCCCTACATAGTAACATGGGTACCAACCATACCCATCATGACACCAACAAAGGGCCCTGAAACCAGGTAGACCATTTGTGATTTTTATAGAACACACCTCATGTTTGAACACCTCATGAGGTGTTAGAGGTCACCTCCTTGCAGAAAACAGGCCAGGCTACTTCATCTGCTGGAAACTGGCACTGGCCCAGTCAGTGGTCAGTCCTGCATGGGTTACCAGACCATGCCACAAAGTCTTCTAGGACCTTAAAAACGCAGGAGTGGGGGTAGGGGAGTGTGCTCAGTGATGAAGTGCTTGCCTACCATGCAGGAGGCCCTGGGTTAGGCCTACAGCACCTGCCACAAAAACAAAAACTCAGAGGAGAAGGAGCCTTGCCAGACTAGAGGGTCATTTAACTAAGTCACTAAAGTGTCATTTTTTATAACAAAGATCAATTATAACAGAAAAAGAAATAAAATGTAAACATGGAAATGAAGAAACAAAACTCTTTATTTGTAGATGGCAAGATTTTATAATACTATGCAAATCTAAAAGAAACACCCAAAACAATCTACTAGAATCAGTAAGTGAACATTAGTAAGAATTAGAAAATTTAAATATACCATTCACAACAGTGTTAACAAAATGCATAGTATGAGTTTTAAATACTTAGGAAAACATTTAATAAAAAATATGTGACACCTAAAGACAGAAAGCCAGAGAACACTGCAGAGAGAAGTGATGCTGACCAAAGAGAAGTGTGCTATGTTGTTTGCCAAATGGGAGACACAATATTGTTAACATGACACTTCTCCCCCAATGACCCATGACCTTTCCAATCAAAATCGAAGCAGGTTTTTTTTTTAATTACATAGAGATTGGCAAACTAACTATAAATGTATATGGACATATATGAAGGAACTGGGATTGCCCAACAGTCCTGAAGAAAAACAAAGCTGGAGGACTCACAATACTTTAAGATTCACTGGGCTGGGATTGTGGCTCAGAGGTAGTGTGCTCACCTAGCATGGGTGAGGTCCTGGGTTCGATCCTCAGCACCACATAAAAATAAAATAAAGGTACTATGTCCACCTACAACTAACTAACTAACTAAATAAAAGATTCACTAAAAAGGACTAATTTTTTTTGTTGCTGTTGTTGTTTTGAGATGGGATTTCATTTTGTTGCCCATAATGGTCTTCAACTTCTGGGTTCAAGTGATCCTCCTGTCTCAGCCTCCTTAGTAGTTGAGGCTACAGATATTTGCCACTGCACTAGGCTCAAAAGGACATTAATTGAGACAGTGTGGTGTTGGCATCAAGAGAGACACACAGAGGCTGGGTGTGGTTCAATCCCCAACACTGCCAGAAAAAACAAAAGACAAAGGAAGGGGGAGAGGGAAAGAGAGAGACGCACACAGATCAACAGGATACATAAGTATCAACTGATAGAACCAAGACGCTAACAGGCAAAAGAATATCCATTTAATAAATGATGCTGGAACAACCAGAGAGATGGAGGGGAGATGACCCTCAACCCTTACCTTTTACAATGTATAAAAATTAATTTGAGATAAATCATAAACCAAAGCATAGATCCGAAAATCAAAAGGCTTCTGGGAGGAAAACAATATATGACCTTAGGGAAGGCAAAGTTTTCTTAAATTACAACACAAAAAGAACAAACCATAAAAGACTAGATAAACTGCATTTTGCTAAAATCTTCTGAAAAAAAGAAATCATTGAAGAAATGAGTAAGCAGTACATTTACCAACAAAGAACTCAAATCCAGAATGCATAAAGAAATCCTTCAAACCATAATTTAAAAATGAACAAGACTTTCCTATCTGGCCAAGCAATAGGATCCAGATTTTCTCTCCTGAATAAAACAACCAAAAAAATAAAACGTGTGAAAAAAAATGGGTTTTTAAGATAAAGGAGATGAGAGATGAGAAACAAATGAGGTGAGTTCCATGACTCGAAAGTCCCCAGGATCCAGCAAAGGGGAAGTGGGTACCCAGGAAGAGATCAGCAGACTCCCCCAGTTAAGGGCAGGAACTGAGAGTTGGGGGAGACATAGGCAGTCAAAGTTCAAGAAAAGACCAGAGAGGACAGACACACAGAGAACACCAGAGTTCTAATCGGTGCACAAACTATCTGAGGCCAGAAAAGAACCGACCAGAAGGATTAGAGGGGACAGTGCTTACAGATTAGAAAAAAACACATAATAATTAGCCCTGGTCAGGTTACAGTTCTATACCTACCAAATAAATATAAGCAGAAGATACAAAAGGATCAAAATGGCATTCATTCATTCATTCATTCATTTATTTGTACCAGGATTGAACCCAGGCACATTTTACCACTGAGCAACATCCTCAGTCCTTTTTATTTTTAGACAGGATCTCTCTAGGTTTCTGAAGCTGGTCTCAAACTTAAAATGTTCCTGCCTCAGTCTCCTGAGTACACAGGATTTCAAGTGTGTGCACCCTGCTTTAACTGTGTGTGTCTTTCTCTCTTTTTCCCCCCCAATACTAAGGATTGAACCCAGGGGCACCTATATCCCCAGCTCTTTTTATTTTGTTTTAAGGAAGAGTCTCGCTAAGTTGCTCAGGCTGTCTTCACACTTGTTATCATCTTGCCTCAGCCTCCTATCACTGGGATCAATAGGCATGTACCCATACTCAACATGGTCTCATAATAACTGACCTAATCTAAAACAAAGCTCAATGATATTTCTAGTATACAAAACGAGCACCACCCAAGCCTTTGCTCCACCAATGCAGCCCATCTTCCCTGGAGCAAGAGAAGATAAGTAGAAACACTAATGCAAAAACAAACATACGTGTGTGCACACACAATTAGGACACCTCACAAATGACACAGTTCCTGCGTATAGACTGATTACTTCTTCTGGGGCCACAGGGCATGTAAAACCACAAAGACAGTGCTGGGTGGACAATTTCGAGGGATGCTCAGTGCTGGAGCTGGATAACCCAATGTTGACACAGACCCTGAGATTCATTATATCCATGCACACATTTGGCACTTACACTTGGAAGAAAGGACGTTACTAGGATCATTCTGCGACTTGCACTTTCATGCCACCCCAGGAGTCTGGGCCATGCTGAATGGTTGCCCACCAGGTATGAAATAAGACTTACCACTGAGGATCTCATTGTTGTTCCCCCAGAAGTCTGCCAACTTGGACGGTCTGTGGTAAAACTCATCCCTGTTAGCTGCCAGAATGAACCTGGGAGAAGAAAGTATAACAGGCCATCTCAGATTGAAACAGAAAAACCACATTCTCTCTCTTTTGGTGCTGGGGATTAAGCTCAGGGCCTTGAACATGCTTAGCATGCACTCTAGCACTAAGTTACACCCCCAGCTTCTCTTATTACTATATGAAACTTATAGGAGGAGCAATAGGGACAAGTACTAAAGAGGATAGAAACACTCCAGCCCTTGCCAAACCCACAGCAGACAAAAGAATACAGAGACTCCAGGTAGCCTCCAGGGAGATTGCACCCAAAGGCCCTACCCAAGAAACAGACAGGTCCTGGGCAAAAATGCAGGTCTACCTGACTCAGTGCTAAGAGACCAGTCTGCCAGGGCCCGTGGGACACCCTTGTTCCATGCTACACAGAGCCCCTGCCCACCCAAAAAGGTTCCAGCCAGTGGCAGGACTAGGTACTGGGCAAGTGAAGATCCTAAATGGAATCATTAAGCACATTCTGGGAGTCCAAACTAGAGGATGGGGAACCATTCCTTCTTCTGACTATGTGTCCCATTTCTTGAGAATACCCACAGCAAGCCTGTAGACTTCCTGGAATGTAAACATGCATCGAAAGGAAGAGGACATATGCTAAACGTCAGCAGCCTTCCAAGGGCTGCTCTATCCTATTTTATAGTGTGTTTCTTGGGCACGAGGGGTCAGGTCTGGCCAAGTACTATGCATTGCCCTCGAAACCTCTGGGTCTCCTGCAGAAGCCTTACCACCTTCAGGGCCCTGAAGGCCCTGATCCCTCTCTATCCCATCCACATAGCTGGTTCCAGGGCTGCATCAGGTTTCAGGGATGTGCCACCCAGGATGGGGAGGGGGTGGCACTGACCCTGATACACGCCTTAGCCATTCACAAAATAATCCTCTGCACCTTCAACTGCCAAGTTTCAACCTAGTGTCCCACCACATCTCATCTGTTCCTTCTAGTCAGAAGTGCCCCCCACCTCTGCAACAGAGGCAGCAGCAGTGTCCACCTTCCCTGGCCCCAGTCCCATTCTGACTGACACCATTCTAATAGGCAGCATGTCTGTCTCTGGGCCTGCACAAGTCAGTCCTTGCTTCATCTGTGGCCTGGACAGTGGTTAGGAGGAGGTCTCTGAGTGGGAGGAGACAGATAAGCTGTAGTAAAGATACACCAGGGACTGAGCCAAAAGCCCCTGTGGTGGGTGGGGAGGGGATGTCAATTTCCACAGGGTCTACACAAGTGTTCTCTCTTAAATACAGAATGTTCCTTCTCTTTTCTCATCTCCCAGACCCCTGAGGGTGAGTGGGGATGGAGTAGTTGGCAGGCCCCTGTTAGATAAAACCAGCACTCCCAGGGAGAGGATGATAAATTCCATAGTCCAAAGCCAGGCTGAGGCGGTTGACTTGGGTGCCAATTCTTACATAAGGTTCCAGGAAAGGAAAAAATAGTAATAATAAGGAAATGAAAAGTTTATTAAAGCAGTCTTCTACACTAAGATGTTCAACTGCCTATTTTTAAACAAGGAATGTATTTGCCTAATAATTCAGGAAATTCATTTCTAGGTTATTTTTATCATAGGAGTCACTGTTCAGCTGAATTGCCAGTGATCTGTCTTGCCTGGGATTTCATTAAATACATAATTTAGAAAGAAACAAGTATGATGACTACCTACACTGAGGCCTAGAGCCCTATATGAGAGAAGGATGTAATTCCCTCAGTCAACACTTGGGATTGCAAAGCAGATGAAAGTTCACCTATGCCCAGTGTGCAGGGACTTAGGGATACAACACCATGGTGAAGGACTGTGCAGATGGCAAGCCATCCACTGGTTTTGTTCTGTTCCATTTATTGAAACCACTGATTATCCATCACCACCAAGCACTCTTCACACAGTGGTGGTGAGCATATGCAACATCTGAGAGGTGAAAGTGTACATTGTTGATGGGAGGTGAGTGTGTAACATCTGGAATGTGTCTGTGCAATGGCTGGTGGTGTGTGCAACATCTGTGGGTACATATGTGTATCACGGAAGGATAAGTCTGTCACCATTTGGGGGTGGGTCAGTTACCACCTGGGGAGTGGTATGGCAGCAGATAGCAAGTATCCTGTGCTGTGATCCAGTGATCAAGCCCTCAGAGATAACCCCACAGAAGCTACCATGAGGGGTGACATTCTGTCCAGCAGCAACTCCAGGATGAAGGCAACAAAGGACATCAGTATGGAAGTGTAAAAAACATTTTTTACAAAGATAGTGGTTGTATGATAATGTGACCATGTTATCCTGCTGGACTGTCTTGGTTTTCTATGACAGATATCAAATTACTGCAGAGTGGTTTGGTTTTTTGTTTGTTTGTTTTTAAGGTACTGGAAATTAAACCCAGGACTCAGCCATCCAGGGTCAAGCCCACATGCCCTCTGACCTGCTCTCACCCCTCCTGCATGTGGTGCACAGGACTGGGAGAAAACCAGCCAGGCATCCCAGACCCATCAGAGCATGACAGATGTAGAACCAGAGGGTTACCTGTATGCATTTTTGGAAACAGGGTGAGGATCGAACTTAAAGAAGATGATACACATGGGTTGTGAAGGATGGCTTTGCAACAGGCTCAATGAGGTCTGTGGGAAAAGGAAAATAATAAGTTGACTAAATGGCTGATGATAGAACAGCCTCACTGAACTTACAATAGCCTAGAACAGAAATGCCAACAAGTAGGGCTGACTAGACAAAAATCACATGCTTGCTGGCATTGCATAAACATCTCCCTTTACCTGTGCACTCATCAGCATAGTCACTCTGTATCTCAGCTACCCATGATGTTCACTGGTCCTGGACACACCACGTGGGGGTAGTGAGTAGGTGTTCAAGGAATGGCAACAGTGAGACTAGGAACCACACATGTAACTGGGGCCAGCAGGTGGCATACCCTCCTGTGAAATGGCACCAAATCCTCCCCACAAGCAACCAAGGGAGGCGCCTTCATCAGGCCATGGCATATCAAGGTAGGACACCACACCCCACTCACCTGGGATGCTCTGCAGCATATGTCCCTAGCAGGCGTTCATCCAGCTCATGCCCACCACCCCACAGGACCTAAGAGCCCTGGACATCCGCATCAGCAGGCAAGGACATGTGTTGGCAATGTGCACAGACACCTAGGTGCTGGGTGAGCATGGATTAAGCGCCCACCCCATTGCCACACAGACCCCAGACCCTGTGCCTGGGAGTCCCTTGAGCAGAGCAGGCATTTTCCCACCACCAAGTTGAAAACAGATTAGACATTGATGCCACCAACCTGTAAAAGTGACTTGAAGGTCACTGAAGTCTACATATGTGCAATGATTCAGTGACATGGCTTCAGGTAGAGCTAATGCCTACAACCAAGACAATGAAGACGCTGTTTTAATACTGAGGGATCCAAACATATTCTTCCCAAAAAAGTCAAACAAACCAGTATGTGTGTGGGTATTCAGCGTACAGAGTCTGCTGAGGTATGTAAGTGCATGAACAACATTGTCTTTGTTTCTTTGTACATGTTATGGCTTGCATCTGAAATGTCCCCCAAAGGCCAAGAGCTAAGGTTTGGTTACCAGGTTGTGGTACCATTAGATGGTGCAACCTTTAGGAGGTGGGGCTTAGCTGGCAGAAGTAGGCCACTGGGTACAGACCTGTGAAGGGTATATTTGTCCCCTGTCCCTTCCCCCTGACCTCTGTCTGTCTCTGTCTCTCACTCTCTGTTGACATGAGGTAAGCAACTCCTTTCCACCACACCCTCTCCACTGTGATGTTCTGCCTCACCACAAGCCCCCAGGAACAATGGAAGCAACCATGGACTTAAACCATGAACCATAATAAATCTTTCCTCCTTTGATTTTCGCAGGTATTCTGTCGCAGTGACAGAAAGTCAACTAATATATGTACTTGTTTGGATGTATACATGTATCGGCATGTACACAATTGCATAGCATCTGTATATACCTGCGTTTGTGAGCCTATGTATATCTCATAAAGGACACTGAGCTTTAAGTGCCCTGGCAGAAGATACCCTAGAGGTCTGAGTAGATTGTGCCCTATCTTGGTTAACCCTAGTGGTTGGGGAGGGTCATGCCATATCCTGGGGAGTCCTAGGAGTCAGGAAGGACTGTGCTCTATCTTGGAGCACCATTGGGTGTAAGGAGGGCCCCTGCAGTGGCCATGGTCCCAGATGTTAAGTACATGGTACCCACTAGAGCTTGGGTTCCTTCTCAAGAGGCAGCAAACCTGTAGAATGGGTCTGTATGTCCAGACACTTCCTGGAGCAGGAGGCCAGAGTTATTCAAGTGAGGGGGCCCAGAGCCAGCCCATTCTGTCTCCAAGTCTCAACAGGTCATAGCATTCCTGCCCTCTCTGCCCAAGGCCTCAGAGCAGGCACACAGGCCATCATCCTGGATGAAGGCCCCCAAAGCCTCCCTATAAGTGTGTAAGCATCAGGCATGAGCTGGGGAAGGCTCTTGTTCACTGTTTTAGGCCAGGAGCCCCCAACAACTGCCAAAGACAGCCTCTTAAAAAAAAAGCCTCACTAAAACCTCCTGCTCTGATATTGGTGCCATTATTCCCAATTCTTAGGAATCTGACATGACAACTTTTCAGACTCTGCATCTCAGCACAAAACAAGGGCATTTCCACTGCACCAACTCTGCCATCAAAGCCAGAGCCAGCACCATGGAGACAGCAGGGGCTTTGGCCACAGCCTTCAGTGAATACCTGGGTTCACAGTCATGGGAACACTGCCAAGCTCACAGGTCTTCTGGGCAATGCCATGTTGTTCCCTGCTCAGCCTGGGGGTGGAGGAAGAGGCACAAAGGATTCACTCTCCATCAATGAACTGCTATTTTCCCTGCCAGCTCCCACATATTATACACTGGGACCACCAAGGACCCAATCCACCTGGCTCTGGAGAAAGTCATCAGGACTGAGCTAAGGCTCAGGGCACTTGTGTTCCTTCACCTACCCACATATCATTCTTCCAAGGCTCCTGCTCTGTGCCAGTGCCCTGCAGGCACAGGAGTAAGTGATGGCCACTGGGGACCAATATTCTGCCCTAGGAAGGAGCCGGTGGCTATGTAAGTGAAGCCATGGTTATGAGAACCATCTGCAGAAACACAGGGCACTAGGAGATATACAGCCATTGCAAATGGGCTGCTGGTCACTGCCCTTCACAAGACAGTGAGCCAAAGGGATGCCTAACATAGAAGGGTCCTGTACAGAATGAGGCCAGAGGTCAAGTGCAGACTGGATTCCCTCCCTGGGTGCCCTGGCAGTGCCCACTGGGGACCATCATCTCAGGGTAACTTAAGACTCCAGAACTGATGTGTAGGCTATAAGGCAACACTCTTAGTAAAAATACATCAAAATGCTTGGGGAAAAAACAGGCATGGTAGTCCATGCCTGTAATCCCAGTGACTCAGGAGGTCGATGCAGGAGGATCCCAAGTTCAAAGCCAGCCTCAGCTACGCTACTGAACAAGACCCTGGCTCAAAATAAAACATAAAAAGGGCTGGGGTGTGGCCCAGTGGTTAAGCAACCCTGGATTCAACCCCCTGATATCAAAGGAAAAAGAAAGAAAGAAAAGCTTAAAAATTATGAAAATATCTGAAAAGAAGCCAAGAGCTGACATGATCACTAAAGATTTGGCAAATATCTCAGAGAATACAGGGAACCAGAAAGCAAGGCACAGTGACTGTTTCTGGCTTAAAGCACCTATATGTCAGGACAAACTAGGCTTAAGTTCTGGTAGCCTCATAGGAGAAGGGCACAGAAGACAAGGCCTAGGGTCCCTCATTAAGATAGGTAATCTAATTCCTAGGAGACCCTCCCCCAAGTTAGACTCTCAAGGTAAGTAAGATAAACACTCCCAAGGTAAGTAAGGGTGAGTTACATCCACAGTCACTCCCAGGGGCTCTGCAAACAATGTGCAAAAACGGGGAAAGTCCCTAAGAGTTCCTGACTCAACCAGACTTCCATGGACTACACTGAGGTTCACATTGGGGTACCCACAATTGGTAGTACCCTGGATACAAACACCAGTAAGGACCAGCAGAAAGAGATCCACACAAATATCATAAGACCAAAAAAGTCTGATTCCAGAAAAACAAAACCAACTGAGAGTTATCTGCAAGATAAAGGAATTGAGGTAGTAAACTAGAAAGTTTACAAAGCACTGAAGAAAGTTTTAGAAAGTTCTTTGAGAAATGAGAGCTATAAGCTATAGGAATCACAAAGCTCAGCAGGGAACTTTTCTTCTTTTCTTACTTTTTCTTTACCTTTTTCTTTTCTTTTCTTTTCTTTTCTTTTCTTTTCTTTTCTTTTCTTTTCTTTTCTTTTCTTTTCTTTTCTTGGGGGGTGGGGTGGGGCATTGAATAGCAGTGGATTATTCAAGACCAGATAGGACAGAACTAATGCGATGGAAACAGTAGAATCATCCAGAAGGCAGTGCAAGGAGATAAGAAGCATGCTGGGACTTAGAAAGTTCCCAGATATCCCACCTGTCTGGTGCTATGGATAGGAGATCCCAGTACCCACATGACCAGAAGACAGTGCCCTCACCCTGGAGGAACCAGTTTTTCCCAGACTTGAGAGCCCGCCAAGCTGAGGTCATGAGAGAAAGCCTGTCAGCCAATCCCTGCTATAATCTTATTGGCTCAGAGACCAGGGGCTGCCCAATGCCCAGGATGATGAAGGGCTATTCTAAAGGTTGCCCACTAGGAACACACCACTCGAGTGTCAGAGAAGGAGGCCACACCCTCAGCCTTGGTCTACTTCAGCCCTCTCTGGCTATATGCCCAGTTTCTGGACAGGTCTGTTGACAGGATCAGTCCTTGACCACTGTCATACAGAAAGGCCCCCTACTTCAGCTTTAAGACCCTGCTATCCTAGCACACCAGCCCTCCAGAAAACAGTGATGGGGAGGGCTCCACCCTCCACAGGAAGACCAATAATGGGTCTCCAGGTAGCCTGGTGCTGGAGATGTTGGCGCAGAGCCCAGAGCTGCAGTCTCGATGAAGACGCGGTCATTGGGAGGGAAAGACCAGAGGAAAGCCAGCCCCTGGGAGGGGACCATCAGGAACTGCCTTTCTCTCCAATCCCTCACCCCCCACTCGAGCCAGGCCCGCTGCCCACTGGACCCTCCACCCGCTCTGGCCAGCAGGCCACCTCCCTCCTCCTTCCCCACTTTAGCTCCCCCAGTACACCTGCCTCCTTAACCCATGCCTCCATACACTCCATCAGCCAACTCTTGGCAGGTCCCTGTGACCCAGTGCATCTTCCACCCAGGCTCCCACCCACCAACCCCAAGCTCTGCCACCTTCTTCAGGGCCTGACAAAGTCCTCACTGAAACTCTGCTCAATGGACCACTTTCCCGCTCCTATGGACCTGCAGGCTGTGAGAGCAAGTCCTGGGTACAGACCCCGGCCTCCTAATCATGGCATAGTGGGCAGAGTAGGCAGGGCAGTTGGGCACACAGGCAGCCAGAATCACCCTACATGATAAACCCCAGGGCATCCCAATCACACTGCTGTGCACTTATATACTTCACAAGGCTACTTCCCACAGTTTCTGTGGGAAAATCCATTGTGCCACAGGTGAGACTGGGGCTCATCCTCAGTCACAAGGATCTCACCTCAAAGGATACCTGAGTTGTGCAGGAGAGGGGGCATCCAGGAGAGAAATACGCCTGGTTTTCCTTTTGATACCTCCACCATCTGGCCCCAACTCTGGACTTAGCACAGGGACTAAGTGGAATCTCCATAGGTCCTTGGCAGCCTGGTCAAGACCACACAGGGTTTTAGGAACTCGAGGGCAAGGTAGCCAGAGCTAGACCTCAGCAAGGGCAGGTAGAGGAAGAAGCAAAGAAGAGGGCAAGGGGTCTGGCCAGGAGCCTCACCCAAGGGCTGGCTTTTAGGAGCCCCAGCCTGGCAGCATCTGATAATCTGCAAGTCATGTCCTATGACAAGCACTTCCAGCCCCAGCAGAACAACACAAAGCTACACACACTGCCAAATGCAAATGGTCACACACCCATTCTCTCCCAGTGTAAAAGGTTCACCCTCATCCTCTTTCTTAGCCTCAGTAACTAGAACAACATCCAGGTCATAGGAGAGGGGAGGGGGGCACCAACAAAATGGTGCAGGTGCCATACATACTGACCTGGAGGAGGCTAGCCCAGGGCGTCACAAAGCAGGGGAGGAGACAGCTAAGGAGTGCCATCCCCAGGCTTCAAGTTTCACAGGTATAACCCCTCTCACAGAGAGTTCTAGCAACACATTCAGTGTCACACAGTGGGGATGTGGCGAGATGGGCCTTGTGAGGTTCATGGAGAAGTGCCTGACAGCTGGAGTTGGTATGAAGGATTGATGAGTTGGCTACCAAGAGTGGGCATACATGGGATGCTGGGGTCAAATGGGCCTCCCGGAGCCTGCACTTGCTCCTGGCAACTACTTCCCTCCCAGTACCAGGATACCCCTAGTACTGGTTCTACTCATCTGCTTTACCCCAACAGATCCACAAATTGTTTTGCCCAGTCGTGTCACAGAAACTCCTAGAAACTGGCATGCCACTTGTAGTGGCCCTGTCGCCTCACTGATCTCCCTGTAGCCAGGCTTCCAACCTTCCCCAAAGGAAGAGAAGCAGGGGAACATCAGCCTTCCCCTGGTCATCATGGTGGTCCCACTGACAACACTGTCCTAGGGCAACTGCCATGACACGGGAGTACAGGCCAGTCTTATTCAGGCCCACAAGAACGGAAGAACCCAGGCGTGTGGTCCAAGTTGAAGAAATGAGACCATGTGGGTAGCAGTCAGGAAAAGCCACATGCAGGAGCTGAGAGCAGAGTCTGTGAGTTGGCCAAACAACCTAACACTTGTCAGGATGCAAGGGCAACATGGCATAGAACAGCAATGAGGTTCCCAAGCCAGGAAGGCAAGAGAAGTGGCTCTTTTAGCACTGTGTGGGGAAGCTTTCCACTTCATGCTCACTGTGAACCTCAAATGGATCCTTATTGTGGCCTGGGCTGCTCTGCAAAGAAAACCAGGGAACTGAGTCTATCAGCATGGCAGCTGGCTCCAGCAGTGGCCTAAACATTGTACTCTGGAGTCTCCCTGTCATGGCTTCCTTGTGATGCCATGTTCTACGACTCACACAGACTCTACTTTGCTGCACATGATACCAGGTAATCTTTGTCAAACCAAGATGTCACCTAAAAGTTAACCCTTGTGAGTTTTGCCAAGTTATAGGTCTTTTTAAAAACTAACTGACAAGTTCTAAAAATGAACAGGGACCAGCATGAAATCCTGCTAAGCACCAGAGGCTGTGGCCCTGGAAGTATGTTTTCTCTGAAAGCACCCAGCAAGATCTGAGACTGTGACAAGGGTCCCCAGCCCAGGGACTGTGACTCAGACAGGGCAGGTACTTGAGGTTTCGAGTGCATGAATGAGGTCAGAGTACCCACAACTCTCATCTGTCCACCAATCCCTGGACAGGATACTACCACTGTGTCCTTGGCCTGCCTAGCAACAGCTGAGAAAACACCACATCTCTTGGGGTACCACCAACCCGAATATGCACCTATTCTAAGTGCTCCCACCTTCGGCCAGATCAGTCCAGGGTGACCACATGTGTAATGCAGGGATAGTTCAGCAGGTCCAGGCTGTTCATACCCTACATACTCTAAAGAAAGCTCTGGCCTTTTACAGCTCCCCTAAGGTATCCCCTAAGCCTCTGGAATATCCTATCTAGCAAGAGTGTCCTTATTCAACTGCAGCCTTGGACAATACCAGATAGTCTATGCTAAAAATGTGACTTATGGTGAGGTATTAGGCCACACTGCATCAGCTCAATCTCTGGAGGGGTTGAAAAGGAAGTAAAGTCAGCCATACAGTCAGTCAGTCGAGCCAAATGACCAACCCCCAATAAAAACCTGGGTACACCCTGGCTGGGGTAAGCTTCCCTGTTAGCAACACTCCAAATAACACAAGTGGCTGCTGAGAGAACTTAACAGGTACACACAACTCCACTGGGAGAGGGTAACGGGAAGCTAGAAGCTGGTGCCTGGTCTCTCCTACACACTGTCCTCTGTACTTTTTTCACTGCTGATTTTATTCAGTGTGTGTTCCTTGTAGTAAATTGTAACTGTGAATTTAACAGCCTGAGTTCTGAGTCCTCCTAATGAATCACTGAAGCTAAGGGTGGCTTTGGGGTCTCTCAACAGCACTGTCACAGTGACCCTATAGGGGTAAAGGCATAGTGGCTCACAGAGGTGAGCACATTGGGCTAAGGCTACACAGTGGTTCTTTGTTTCCTGAACCCCCATGACCCCTCCATCTTGTGAGATGCTGATTTCACTATACTCCTTATGAAGGGCTGGCCCTCAAAGTCCACAGGCAGGCTCCATTCTGGGCAGTCTGCTCTCTCAGTCTGGCCCAGCCCAGCCCAGCCCAGCCCAATTACACCTGCCTCTTTGCTCCAGTGAGGACCCTAGAGGTCCTCACAGGGCCAGAAACCTCTGTTGCTGGAACTTGCCACTGATCATGGGCTGCCTGACTAGGCAAGGTCCAAGCTGAATCACAATTTCCCTGTACAGTCAAACCACTCAAGTAACTTTTGAGCGGGTAGAGGATACCTGGAACATGGCTCTCTGAAGGTGGAGGCCACCCCAGGGAACTGGGAAGGACATTTTTTTACATGACTGGGTATTATAAGCTATAGCCTTTTTGTTTCCCCACTTTATTCACATTAACTTTTTGCCTTTAGTGTGCTTACAGATAATTAGAATGCCTTAAGCAAGAATTATTTTTTTAATTTATTTAATTTTGACTCATTGAACACAAATGGAGTATAGTTATTGTTTCTCTGGTTGTACACAAAGTAGAGTCACACCATCTGTGCATTCATACATGTTCACAGGGCAATGATGTCTGTCACATTCTGTTATTATTACCCCCCCAACCCAACCCAACCCCTCCCCCTTCCCTCTATGCTATCTATCCTTCCTCCATTCTTGCCTCCCTTCCATCCCGCATTATGCATCATCATTCACTTATCAGAGAGATCATTCAGCCTTTGGATTTTTGGGATTGGCTAATCTCACTTAGCATAACAGTCTGCAACATCATCCATTTACCTGCAAATGCCATAATTTTATTCTTCTTTATGGCTAATATTCCATTGTGTATATATACCACAGTTTCTTTACCCATTCATCTATTGAAGAGCATCTAGGCTGGTTCCACAATCTAGCTATTGTGAATTGAGCAGCTATGGACATTGATGTGACTGCATCACTATCACTGTAGTAATCTGATTTTAAGTCCTTTGGGTATAGGCCAAGGAGTGGGATAGCTGGGTCAAATGGTGGATCCATTCCAAGTTTTCTAAGGGATCTCCACACTGCTTTCCAGAGTGGCTACACCAACTTAAGCAAGAATTTAATGGCAATTTTTGTAAGCAAAGTTACATTCCATCTCTAAGTCAAATTGATCAAAACTTTTTCAGTATTTACAAAATATACATTCTTTTTTTTTTTTTAAATAATTGCCTAAATGAGAATCTTTCCTTCCCCAAAGCATTGGTACACCCTCTAAAAGAAATACACAGAAGGGTATCACATGGAATAGAGTACAATTTCTTATTGATGGATGCAAAATAAATAAACAAACAAATAAGAGACACAGCTCTGTGCCATGGCTCACACAGACCTGCCTGCCTGCCTCCCAGGGCACAAACGGACTTGGCAGACATGCAATAGATGCATGCACATATGTCATGAGGCTCTGTCTGAGGAAAGTCAAGTTCCTCTTACTAAGATGGGATGACAAAGGAAGGTCTCAGTGTCCTGTGACAGTCAACACTATCCCAATAGAACACTCCAACTCTCTATGGGCTGCCATTGGCCATAGAGCCACCCCATCTCCAGCCACCTAATCACTGACCAAAGTCTAGGTACTATGGCTGGCACCAGTGAGTTGGTGCTGGGCCAGGCATTCTGACTTCCTGCAGGATCCAACCCTCATCAGAACAACTGACCAAAGGACATGCACAGTTTGTGTTCAGCAAGGCCTGGGAATAAACCTGCTTGGTACCTAGCACTCACTGCCTCTGCTGACCCTCCCAGAGAAGTCACAGAGATGGTCACCAAGACTGAATCAAGTGCTGCCAGAGTCCACGCAGGAATATGGCACAGGTCACTCTCAGAGAGGAAACTCCCAGTGCTTTCTATACGTACATGGGAGTCCCTGAGCATACCTGGGCCCTGGGCGAGAAGGATGTGCAAGATGTGAAAGGAAAGAAAGAGCCCCCTTCATATCACAGCCAAGGGCTTCCTGCCCTCTAAGAATGTCAGTGAAAGTCTTATCAGAATCACGGTTCTGATAAGACATGGCCTAACAACCCATAATTCTGCAAAACAAGAAGAAAGCATCCTGGATTTGGCTCAAATTATTCTTTGTGCATGGTGCTGGCTGAGAGGAACAGAGATTTCAGGCATTCCTGGACTACCTGCTGATAACTCTCCCAAAATGCACTGTTCTATCTGCCCACCAACTGCCTCTGACATCAACTCCTCTTGGAACTCCTGGTCAAGCCTGGGGCTCCTTCCCTCTCTCTTGAATTCTCAGAGGAATCAGTGGGGCCTTTTCTTCCTAAAGGCCAAGTGGAAATAGGCTAATACAGAGGAGGTTACCTCTCTAAGAAGAACAAGACTCTCCAGGTGAGCCAAGCCCCAAATCTTACTCCATGCATTATCTAAAAGGAACACAAGAAAATGACACAGATAGGCCTGGTCAAAGACTTGGCCACATGCCAAGGGCACGTGGCAATGATGGCAATCACTTTGACAAGAGCCATATAAAGATAAGGCCCATCATTCTGGATCCACAGGTCACAGACCAACAACCTGACAGAGTGGTCCACTAGGGGGAGAGAAAAGAGGGGCCCAAGGATCATGTCAACAGGGCTTTGCAGTCACTGCCAGCCCCTAATGGAACACACAGAAGGCTTCAACACTGCAGGGTAGGGTTTAGCCTGGAGAGGCATCAAAGCTACCCTCCTGTGTACTCCAAACTCAACCTGCTGCCAGGGGCTAATAGGCATCACACACTGACCAAGCCAGATGTTCAACCCACACTGATGAGCATCACCTCCTCTCACATTTCACCAATAGCCTGTCCCACCTCATTCTCTTGCACTCACTGCTGGATTGTCCACCCACTTCATTTAGCATCTTCATGTCATAGTCCAAGGCTCCACATCTCCAGCTGCCATAATTGGCAGCTCTGGGGAGTCAGTGGGGACTACAGTTATTGCTCCCATTGCCTGGGCCATTCAGGAGCACACACTTGCTGGGAATTTTTCTAAGGACACATCAGGCAGAAGCCCCATCTGGAGAGCTGTGTGTGCTGTCATAGGTTTCTCAGCAAGTATCCACATACATGTACAAATAGGTTGTATCTTATAAGCAAACCAAATGTCCAGAGCCAAAACCTGACACCAGGTATGCAGTGGCAGGAAATGTTCTGACCCACGGTTTTGTTGGCAATCCCCAGTGGCTGAGTTTTAGGACTGTTGGCCATCTGTCTGCCCTTGCTCATGGATTGCCACTTTGCCACTGACTCCTGGGACTTTGTCTCATAGACCTGCAGTGAGGCTGGCAGGATGTGGGCATCCACACACCTGTTCCATAACCTGCAACTGCTTTTACCTGTCTATCCCCTGCCTTCCAGTTTTGCCTGCAAAGATGCCTATCAAAAATGGTCTTATCAGGGCTGGGGATATAGCTCAGCTGGCAGAGTGCTTACCTTGCAAGCACAAGGCCCTGGGTTCAATTCCCAGCACCAAAAAAAAAAAAAGAAAAAGAAAGAAAGAAAAACGGTCTTATCATATGGCAAATTTCCTAATCACAGTGTTTGTGTACCATTCTGTTATGTAAGACCCTATCTGTCCCAAAGTGAGAACTCCTTTTTCCTGATTTCCTTGTATGACTGTGCATGTGCTTAGCTCTTGGATCTGCCCTGTCTGCTTGTGTGGACAATATGAGGCAAGGACCCAACCCACGCTTCCCTAAAGCACAGACACTATTCCCCAGATAAGCCGCTGGTCATCCACTCTGCCCCACCTTGGTCGTACCCTAGACTCTCAGTCCCTCAGGGCCCTGCGTATGTCACCAGGTCTCAGATGCTATAGTAGTTTTACCTTAGCTCCAGTGCATATTCTGGTGCCTGGAAAACAAGTTTCTCCTTTAGCTATTCCCAGAAGCTATGGTTTGAGTGTGCCCCCAAACTTAGAATTCATGTGTTACGAGTTTGGTCTTCAGTACAGTGGTGCTGAGGGGTGGTAGAACCTTTAACAAATGGCTCCTACTAGGCATGGTGGCACATGCTTGTAATCCCAGCAACTCTGAAGGTTGAGGCAGGAGGATCCCAAGTTCAAAGTCAGCCTCAGCAATCTAGCAAGGCCCAAACCAACTTATCAAGACCTGGTCTCAAAATAAGAAGAAAAAAAGGGTTAGAGATACGGCTCGTGGTTAAGCTCTAAGTTCAATCCCCAGTACCAAAAAGAAAAAAGAAAGAAAAGGCTCCCTACATCACTGAGGACACTGTCCTTGAAAGAGATTATGATGGGCTCTTATGACCCTGAGCTCTTGAAAGAACAAGTTGTTATAAGGGTAAGCCCAATCCCTGAACCCTTTTTACCTCCAATTTGGGTATGTGATTGATTGATTGCTCCCACACATACTCCAGCCATTGCAATCTGCCCCAAGGTGATGGAGCTAAGGCAATTCTTGCCAGAGACTGCTATTTTAGCTTCCAAAACTATGTACTACAAACCTCTTCTTTATTAAGCTAGCCTGCCTCAAGTATTTCATTATGGTTATGAAAAAGACTAACACAACAGAATATTCTAAAATCCTGACTGGATCATGCCATGCCTTCCCTCTGCTGATCATGCCAAGAGCTGTGCCAGCCTGGAATTTTTTTTTTCTTTTTTTGCAGTGCCTCGAACCCAGCGCCTTGCATGCTAGATAAGCATTCCATCTCTGAGATATACCTACAGCCCCCACAGCCTGGAATTTAAAGCCAGTCTGTGTCCTTCCAAAATGGTATCTCTACCCTAGAGCAGCATGCAACAAGCCCAGCTCCTGGAGTAGCAGGAAGACCCAGCTGGGAGAAAGTGCATCACCTCACCAGTCATTTGTTCAGAGGTCAGAAATAAGCAAGATCCATAAGGACAGAAGGCAAGGCAGAACACCAAGCCTCTGAGACAACTGGGGGACATGAGGGAGCTATGTGAGTGCAGGTGATGGCTCACATGCCCTGGCATGGATGGTGATTTCCTGACTGGGCTCCTTTTGTACAATCCATCTAGCTAGAAACTGAAAACATGTGCGTTCTCAATAGGTACATTTCATGGCAGGTAAAGAATAATTTTCCAGCCCCAAAAGCTGCCATCAGAAGAAAGTTTGCACACCTTGCCCTCTTCACCCTGCTGGTACAGGCAGTAGAGGAGAGGGAGATGGAAAGGTGGGGATAGCTTAAAGCGAGTTGCCTACATACAGGCAACTGGACAAGAACAGATCAGCCCTGGAGCAAAACACCTTGGGAGAGGGTAGAGCATAGTTGGGCTGTCTTTCAACAATACTGCTCACCTGATCAACCTGGGGCCCTTAGGGTGACAAGGAAGCACTTCCCTTTGTCAGCTAAAAAGGCTAAGAGGGCATGTGGCACAGGGAAAAGTGCAGAATCAGGATGCAGCAATGACAGATGCAGGGATACACACATAAGGGGACAGAGGTATTTTTACTTAAACACAGGGCTAAGACATGTGGAAAAGTAGGGCTCACAGTTCTCATCAAGATGGTCCACCAGAGATGCTTGTATCAAGGCTCTGAACAGAGGTTATCTGTCTGAGCCCCACAATGAGCTGACCCACTTTATCTACACCAAGTACTTTAGAACATGTAGGGTGTATGTTTTACATGCGATCCAAACTCTGTCTGGAGAGGCTAAGAAGAGAACAGAGTCCCAGAGACTTCTAGAGAGTGACTCAGCAGGGCTGAGCAGCCAGGTGCCTAATTCCACTAACAGCAACCACATGGCTGACAACATCGCTGTCACTGTCATGGCGATCACTGTCAACTGTGGCATCCCCTAGGGTTAGAGCTGCTCTTCTTGTAGGACAGGTTAGACATAGAAGTGTGATATTATGTGATGTGGGCTCCCAACAGCTGCCAGCAGGAGGTAAACACACACTGGAACACAGTATCACTGTTCCTGGGGCCTTGGCTGAGAAAGCCCTGACGTCCAGAAATCCTCTGAGTGGCCGGCCAATCCATAGCAACACCCTACTCTCCTCCCCTCCCATCTTGGCAGTGAGAGAGTTCAGCAAGCTACACTTTCTCATTTTAGCTATTACATGGCATTTTTTACCATGACAGATTTTCTACAGTGATACTCTCCCCTCAGATCTTTGTAATGATTTAAGGAAATTTTTTCAGCATTACGTCATGATGTCATCATTGTCCTTTCATAGTTCAAAGGAGCAGCACAAACAAGAAACATCATGGTCACAATGCAAAACTCTAGACACACAATGACCCTTGCATCTCACACTTCTGGCAGGAATACCTGGCTTTCCCACAACAGAGAAACTAGTATAGCTTTAGGGTAGCCCTTGCAGCCTATGTGATGAATTGAAAACAAAAACAAAAAACAACATTCTTAACAACTGCTCCAAAAAGGACAAAAGCAAGCACTTAAAAGTTAGCAAGGCCAAGCATAGTGACCATGCACTTTCAAATGTCAGCAGGTGCACCAGCCACCAGGAGATGGAGGTCAGCCTTTTTCACTTTTTTATTTGTTTGTTTTGTTTTGTTTTGTTTTGTTTCTGCAGTGCCGGGGATTGAACCCAGGGCCTTGTGCTTGCCTTGCAAGCATTCTACCAACTGAGCTATATCCCCAGCCCAGCCTTTTTCATTTTTAAGTGGGCATTTATTATTTTTTTCAGTCTAAAAAGGAAACAGAGATAAAAGGGAGGGGAAAAGCCACACCAATAACCTCAAAGAGCAGCTCAGTTGATTCAGGATGACCTTGTTTTCATAGAGCCCATTGTCAAACCCCATGATAAGGACTAACAAATGCCAGACTCAGTCGTGTTGCTCTAATGCGCTGACTGATACATTGCCAAAAGATTGACCCCAGTCCTCACCCACCTAGAGTGTCAATGACAAGTATGGCCCCACTTCTAGAAGTCCTCCAAGCTTCACTGTCTTACACTATTTCTCTGCAGACCCACTTTCTCCACAAACATTCTCAAAAGAGCACCTGTGGGCAGATATCAGGGTGCCAGCAGAGCTCACCATCTGACACAGAAGGTAGGCACAGGAACCACCACCTGACATAGAAGTTAGGCACAGACCCAGACCCCATAACATTGCAAGTGATTACATCCATCATGAAACATGATTGGAATAACAACGCACAAGAAAAGACATCAAAGAAGCATAGGGGCAGGGCAGCCCAGGCAGAGCTGGTGGCCAGTCACCTTCATTTAGGAATTCATTATCACACTTCAGACCAGGCAGAAGCTCAGACTGAGACGACTGCAGTCCAAAGACATGCAAGTAACATGAAATGTGGAACTAAGAACCCATGCCACAGGGGCCCAAGGAGGTGGGAATAGCAGGACATCTCACCCAGCCCTGCCAGGGTGCTGGGATCCTGGGGATAGAGGCAGAGGTTTTGCTGTGCCCATCCAATCACACAATCACTCTCCCCAGCTGCCACCACCCCACCAGACAGGTCACCTGATGCAGGAGGGCTCCTGGGAGGAGGGCCCAAGAGGAGCAAAAGCACTGAGAGCCAATCCTGGTCCTAAACAACCTTGGAAACACTATCTGTCCCCTTAGTCTAAATTTTCTTTACTGTGAAAAGGGTTGAACTAATAAATACTTACCCCAAAAGGTTACCCAGAGGGTTAATGAGCAAGTTTGAGGATACTTTCCAAAGTACTACCCAACTGCCCCTTATTGCTGCCATCACATCTGCCTCCTGGAAGATGGCTCTGAGCCCAGAGTAGTAGCAAAATAGCAGTCAGCAGGTCCAGAGAGGCACGGAAGACCTGGCCCATGCTAAGCATGTGATGTTCCACTGGAATAAGGGGGCCTGAGAGGTTCGGGGACTCGTCCAAGGGTAGAAGGTCCACTCCAAAGATGCTGCCCAGAAGAAATCCAAGAAGTACAGGAGAAGCGCTAAAGCACAAGGTAGGTATTCTCAGCAATTGGCCCTTTGTGTCCATTACCCAAGAGAATACAGGCCTAGCCCAGCAGTCCCACTAGCCTGGATGAAGCCCTGCCTACCCACACCCCTGATGCCTTCCAGGTAGGGTTCATGTGGGGTTTGACTATTCAAGCCACCTGGGTAGGCCGCATCCAAGGAACAGGGATGACCCAGCACTTGCTACTTACTCTAACGGGACAGCAGCTGTCATCCTGCTGTGGGGCAACAGCATAAGGGATGGGCTCCAGAGTAGTCCCTGATGCTGGCTGAGGCCGCAGAGACCACGAAGCTCCCTACCCCTCCAGTCTCAGCACTCCCGCAGCGAGTCTGCTGCTCCCGTCTGCTAGCGGTCTCAATCCTCACACTGTCGGGGTGGGATAACTGAAAACGCTTTCCAGTACCTCGTGGGATGCTTTCGTTGGCCAGGGTGGTCTGGTCTCCCTGGACCCAAAAAAATCCCTGAGCCAAGCCGCCAGATTTCCATTCTACGCCCTGAGAAAGGGAAACTGAGGCAGGGCGAATAGTGCGGCCCGCCTCACCCAGGTGCAGCCTGGTCCCACCGGCGCCCCCAGAGCCCTGAATCCCCGGGCCCGGGTCGACCCCGCAGTGAGCACAGTTGACCAGGCCAGGACGCCCGCCGCGCACTCACCGCCTCCGCCGCCGACGCCGCCAACTTCCGGGTGCCGAGCCAGCGCACCACAGCCGCAGCTCAGGCCCCGCCCCACCCTCCGCCAGAGCACTAGTCATTGGACTAGGAGAGTAGGGGCGGGGCTGGGCACCTAAGGACGGGGCCCGGCTAGCTGTGCGCGCTGTCGCTCAGAGACTGCAGCCCTCCCAGTGCCCCGCCTCCAGGGCTGCATCAAATCTGGAAGCCGCGCGGGCATCTGGGTCCCACGTGACTCCGCGGCCTTACTAGCCTCACAGGCTCCTCAGCCAACTGAGGCATCTTCAGAAGTTCGAACGTCGCCTGAGCCTATGCCCTCGGGTCCACCCTGCAGCCCTTCCTGGAAGGAGACAGGGAGGCTCGCTTCCTTCTTAGGCTGGGTCCTGGTCTCCCAATCCCTGGCCCCTAACCCCCGACCTCGGACTCATCCATCCTCCGTTCTGGACATCCCTTCCTTTGCTTTTTTGCCCTCAGTTCACTCCGGTTTGCCTCACTAGCCTCTGGCCCCCTCCCCAATGCAGTCCCAAGTCCTGATGTTCCTGTAACAGGACACAGCCCAGACCCTTGACCAGGCCATTCAGCCACACCTGGGCCACTAAAGCTTTTCAGGCCACATGGGGGCTGTTTTTCCACAGGTCCAGGCCTCAAGGATGAGGGGATGGCCCAGCTTGAGGTGTACCAGGTGAGCAGATGGGCACTCACTGGGGCCGGTCTCAAAAAGACAGACATTCCCTGGGGCTTCCTGTCCCCAGTGGCCTCTGAGGTGTATCAGGGGCCTGAGCACTGCAGAAGTGGAATCAAGGACCAAAGGCCCAGGGCCAGCCCAAAGTGACTGTTCAACAAACTATAACAACTACATTAAGGACACCGATAATGTGCCAAAGACACTATACCTAGTGCCTCAGTCCACAGTTCTTATTCATTCAGTTTACAGACATAAACACTAAGCAGTTATGCCATCTGGTTGAACTCAAAATAATAAATGAATTATATCCACAGGCCTGTGTTGAAGACCTAGATGTCCTGACCCTGAGCTGGGTCTCTGACACCCTGTGGAAAACTGCAACTCAAAGAGGCAAAGGCAAGAATCTAACCCAGAACTGGCCCAAAGCACATTCTGCCCAGCTCTTCAGCTGTCTCATTTGTATTCCTCATGAACCTATCCACGAACCTGGACTCATGGCCAGTAGGTGGCAGACCTATCCAGACATGCAATTCACCCTCCCGTACAACAGCAGCACAGTCATGCTTGGCTAGTGCCAGTGATCTCCCTCAGACCAGCCAGACCACACCGTCCAAAGAGCCAAGACGCAGTGATGTTGAACAAGCAGGACCTGGATCTTGGAGATGAGTGTGGGAAAGAGGTGGTGCATGACTATGAGGTCATCACAAGAAGGGCTCCAGGAGTAGCAGGATTTGATGTCCTTGAAGAAATGCCCTGTGACAGACTTATTAAATCTACCCTATGAAATAAAACAAACACATTCCGCCCAGCCACATAGCATCTGAGCCAAGATGTCACCCACAGTGCTGCTCCACAGGAAGAGAGCTATCTTGATCATGGGGGCCCTGTGATCCAGGGAGGGATGCTTCATTTTGCCCCCCTCCCAGCTGCAAACAGCATCCCTATACCTAGATGCCAAATGGCTTTCACATCAAATGGCAACCACAATGGATTGGTAGTGGGTGTGTCACTCTGAAAGTGTGCTGAAATCAATTTGTCATGATTGTCAGGACTCAGATGGACCCCATGGGGGTACCAGTGGTGAGTATTTGGCCCAGGACCCTTTCTTTGTTCTGATCAAGTAACTTGTGTGAACAAACTGGAATCTCCAAATGGGTAGTAGATTAGATCTAAGTGTCTGGGTCCCCTGTACTTCCATTAGTACTGTCTGCAGGTAAATTTGTTCCTCTGGCGGCCTTGGGGAATGCAAGAAACCCAGGAACTAGTCATCTCCAGGTTCATCAGGGCAGGAAAGTTTTAGAACCAAATATGAGCCAGGTTCACTCACTCACTCCCCACAAACTAGCCCCCCTGGTTAGCATCCCTACTGGATCCCCTCACACCACAAAGGCAAGTGGAGCTGGCACAGGGTTATGGTACAAAAAGGGAAATGTGAATTGTGCTGATCTCAACAGGAGGTAGCCAAAGTCCCATAATGTTCCTCAACCACTCCAGGTAATACTCCAGGCACCAGGATGGACTTTGGAGAAACATAACTCCCCATATTCCGGTTGAGAGCTGTGTCCAAGCAACCAGGAGGGGAGAAAGGGCAAACCCATGAAGGGCCTGCAGGGTGGTAAAAGCCCAAGGGGTCTGTAGATCCAGACCTTGTGGGGGATATGAACTACCAGTTTACGGAGGACTCCTTTCCTGCCCTCGGAAACAGTGCCGCCTCCACTCCACAGCCTCGCTAAGCCATGAACGCAACTCTGTCCCTACTGCAGTTACCCTGGGGTGGGAGAGTTCCCAGATCCCGAAGTCGGGCAACTGGGTTCAATCCCCGGTCACCTAAAGCAAGAATCTCTCTGATCCTCAGGTTTTCGTCAGTAAAGTGTAAATAAAATGGAGGTAAGTAGCAGAAATCTCTCTCACCGGTTATGTGAGGAATACAATTAAGCGCTAGTAGAAGGGATCTGAGCTCAGCGCCCGGCGCTGGAGAATACCTGCGAACCACGGTGGGTGATGAAGACAACACTATCGGAGTATAGGGAAGGGTGGCGGGCCGGGCCCAACCCCTGCTTTCGGGCTGGACGGTCCGGGAACGTCCTCAGAAGGCGGCCTGAAGGGGGCAGTACAGAGCCCCCCGGCCGCCACCGCAGCGTTCCAGGCAGGTGCCGGGGCCTCCGCGCCTTCGCGAGGGGGCCGGTAGTTGGCTAAATTGACAACCTTGAGGACCAATGGTAAGCCATCTTCCCTGCGTACCCGCCCAATAGGCATCGGTTGCCGGGCTGTGCAGGGCCTCTCGACCAATGGAAAAATTCTCAGTTGGAGAAGGCGGGGCGAAGGACCGCGTCGCTGGCCGGGGAAGCTTTGCGCACGATCCGCGCGAGGGGCGGGGAGGTCTGGTTGACTGTCTGAGCGCTGGGCCGGGGAGGGAGGGGTCTGCTCCTGCACCGGCACAAGTAGCGGCCCTGTGGACCGCGACCCGCGCAGCGCCCTAGCAAAGCCTCTCCCCGCGCGCTGAAAGACCCAGGGACGTTCGACTAGAAGCGGGGGCCGTGTTGCGGAGCCTCCCACGCAGCGCTCCAGGTAAGCTTGGGCTGGTGGGCGGGGTCGGGGACCCGGGGCTGGGGCGGAGGGTTGGAGATTCACGTCCGGGCCGGTGTTGAGGCGGGGTCTGGGAGCTGGGGTGCGAATAGTACAGGAGGAGGGATGGTTCCTGGGCCCTGAGTCCAGGTACACGCGAGGGTCGAGACTGGGGGTTCGGGGGCCAGCTCCACCTCACTGGCTCTTTGCCCTAGCCTTCGCGCTGGAGTCCCGTGGCCGGCGGGGGCGGGTCCCTTTGTGCGCGGCCTCAGGGCTCTGCGGGACCTGGCCGGGACGCCCCGCACCGCGCGCCCCAGCTGAGTGCACCCCAGCTCCGCAGTGATTTCCACACCAAAGGATTACGGCCCCCTTGAAGCCGGGACCGGGCGGCCACGGAAACTTTCCAAGGGCCCGAGGGGCAGCGAGGCCTGGAAACTTTCGAGGGGTGGTGTGCATCTGGGAAGCGTAGGGCTACAGCCGGGGCAAGGGAATGTTCCCGCACAGCACTGCTTCTGACCCCTAAGGAATGAGCGAGAGACGCCGCTGGGGATCCCTGCCTGGTATCCCGGCCTGGGTCACTTCCCCACATCGTCCCTGCCCGCTTCTCTTGGGACGCAAGTGGGCTTGCTTAGGAGCTGCCTTGGGCAGAAGACTGAGTTCCCCGGCTTTCCCATTTTAACTCTTAAATAACTCAGTGCTGGGTATGTACGTTTAATCCTTTCTGATCTGTATCATCCATCAGCGTGAATAGCGAACTAAGGAATTCAGACTCCTTCCCTGTAAATTCAGATATATTCAGACCCTTAGGTGTCAACCTTTAGGGTAGGTAGGCTCTTCCTTGCCCCCCACCTCTCTTACTGGGGATTAAACGAAGAGGCACTCTATCCCTGAGTAACATCCCCAGACCTTTTTTATTTTTTAATTTTGAGACAGGTCTCTAAGTTGCTGAGGCTGTCCTTGATCTTCCTGCCTAAGCCTCCTGAGTTGCTGGATTGCAGGCCTCTGCCACCACACCTGTCTGGTAATGTTGTGAACTAACAATCTCAGGTGGTCCTGCACACTCCACGTTGTAGTACACACACCAGAATGTATTAGGCCAGAGGCTAGAGTGACGAGCAAGATGTCCCTCAGGGGAAATCATCCCCTGAATACCAGCCAGAGGTACACTGGGAACCTCCAGCCCCTTGGCAACTATAGCCCCTCTGCCTCTACTCCACGATCCAGGCTGTGATCCACACAGAATAGGTGCTGCTTATCTTGTGTTCCCTGTATCTTTGGACCTGAGATGGTGCTGGACACCAGAGATAGAATTCTCTGGTCCAGAATTCTGGGGCCATGTGCAGTCAGTTCCTGAGCAGGTGGTACAGGCTTTGGGATCTGGAAAGGCATAGACTTTCTCCCATCCTTGTCCCATCCCAACTGAGGTACCTGCTTCCTGCTGTTCCCTAACTTCATACCCACTTTCTGTTTGGGGTCCACCAGGGCCCAGCATATGACTGAGCACAGAGTATTCACTACACACAAGAACTCAAATCCAAGACTGGTAAGGAGGGTGATCCTGAGAACAGCCAAGCCAGCCTCCACCTGGATCTTCCTAGCTGAGCTTCTCTCAGGATTTTTATAGACATGAGGACCTGCTATTCAAGGACCTGCTATCCCAACCTTTGTCCTGCTAAAATAGAATTCTTCTTCCACCACCTGTCACATTTAGGTGCTTGGTTCCCTATGTTAGCTCTGACACCCCCTCCAGAGGTGGCTCTTCAGGTTTTTTCGTAGTCCCAGAGACCGTTTGCATTTCTCAGCCTCCCTTGTGAGACTAAGGCTGCAGCTCTATCCCTGTTTGTGCTTCACATGGACTCAGGGTGAGTTCATTTCACACGAAGAGAGGCCTAGGGGGCACAAGGGAAGACTGGGGAGGGAGCAGGAGCAATGCGATCTCCTGCAAGAAGGAGCCAGGAGCTATGCCAAGGACACCAGGAGTGCCAGAGCTGAACAGCCCCCACATCTGTCATATTCCCCAACACAGGGGAATGGGGCAGAGTTTCAGTAGGAGTCAAGGCCCACTCTGCAGAAGAGGCCAGGAATGGAGGGTGGAAGGGTCCCTGGGGCAGCACCACAGGAAACTAGGTGGGCCACAAAAGATTCTGGAGACTTCCAGATGGTGGCTCTTGTTGAGAGACAATTTCTATTGTTTTACAATGTGTTTTCATTAAGACCAGGATGAGGTTTTGGGCTACTCTATAAGAGCCCCAGAATTAGGAAGATAGAGGATCAGGGATCCTTTTGTAGACCTTCCCAGCTAAGGGGCTCACCTATCAGCGTGTTTCAGGTTGAGAAGATGAGGTCAAAGTTGGCAGACACCCACACACACAGGTGTCTTCTTTCCCCACTGAGTCATTCATTGACCCTTCTCACTGCTCCTGCCCACTGAGGGGCTGGTGACCTCTTGCAAAGCAGCTTGGAGTCATGACAAGCAGAGGGCAGCTGGGACTATGGTCATGACAGGTATACCAGCTTCGCCCTGCCTCTTCTAAGGGCTAGAACCCTTCTTCAGATCTCCAATTAGGAGGCCAGAGCTCTGCTTCTTCTGGGTTACTTATTAAGGATGTAGGGCTGGAAAGGAGCCGGAGATCCCTTGGCAAGCCCCTTGGTGCCTCGGGGTGCTCCTTACATTTGGTTGGAGACTCCAGGGCCAAATAGTAGGAACACTGAAGAATGGAACCCTGTCCCCGCATGGCCTTGAAAGTGAGGCCTCTTTCAGTCATGCACACCAGCCTTCTTCCTAAGCCTGGTCCTGTTACCACAGCAGGGTACAGGCATGGGTTGTGCCTCAGTGTCCTCCTGATGTTCACAGAGTGGCAGCTACCTGGAAGAACACATTGGTTTTGCTCTGGTGCACACCACTGTTCAGTGGCTAAGGGGTGGTCTCTACATATGCCCCCCTTCGCTTCTAGAAGGGCATATCCCCAGCTACTGGCTTTCAGTCCCACCTCTGCTCACAGCAGGATTGGAGGTGGTCTGTCTAGGGCTACAGCCTGCCAAGTTCACTCTGCAGCCGCTGTAGAGCAAGTTCTCAGACCTACCTGATCTCACTGGGCCCTGTGGCTCCAAGCTGCCTGTCTGGCATACCCAGTCCAGGGCCTCTCCCCACTGTGGATTCAGTTTGTGACCATAGGAGCTGCCTTATGCAGATCATATTCTTAGGCCTGTAGCTCACTGGTCTGGTTGCATGACTGGTCCCTGCACCCTGGGCTGGGCTCCCCAGTCTGGGACCTCTGTGTCCTCTGGTTAGGCCACAGACACTGCATCAGAACTGTAGACCTTCCCAGGACTAGAGATGGTTCTGTGGGGAGTGGGCAGGGGCTGGTGGTACCCCAGGACTTGGCTGTATCTAGGCAGTTTGGTGGGGAGTCCCAGCATGGGGCAGCCATGGTAAGGGTAGGAATAGGCCATCCTTATTTGTTGGATGAAACCTGACAAGATTGGTGGCTCTCCTGGCTATAGGATTCCTGTTTCTGGGTCCTTGGCGAGATGGATGACCCCTGAGCCTACAGACTTGCCTTAAGGAGTGTTAAAAGGGTCTTCTCGACATGGATGTCTCCCCTCCTCCCTGCCCAATCTCATCATTAGATCTATCTTCATATCTGTGTCCTGTCACTTCTTTTTTGGGGAGGGCGGGTAGCGGGGATTGAACTCAGGGGCATTCAAGCCCTGAGCCACATCCCCAGCCCTATTTTGTCTCACTGGGTTGCTTAGTGCATCACTGTTGCTGAGGCTAGTTTTGAACATGTGATCCTCCTGCCTCTGCCACCCAAGCCACTGGGATTTTAGGCCTATGCCACTGCACCCAGCATGTTCTGTCACTTCTTAAATCACTTCCTCCATCTATTGCCTCAGGGCTTCCAGCAGGCTGGCAAGCTATAGTCATTCTGCCTTGACCTCACCTGTATAAAGCCAATGTGACAAGGGCACCCTTAGGACAGAGACACAATCCCTCTAGCTATCACTGTTCTACCTCCCACAGTCACTTTTCCCTCACCACCTCTGCTCTCACCACCACCTCCTGGGGCTCCCTACAAGGCAGGAGCCCCATTCTTCTTGAGGAGATGCCATCCCCAGCTGGGTAGAAATCTTTGGGAACTCTGGAGACAGAAAGACCTGAGCTCAGATGTTGGCCCAGCCACTGCCTGTCCTGGACCCGGTTTCCCCTTCTATGAAATGAGGTGTTAGTTCCACTCAGGGCACATAGTAGGAGTCAGTGAGATATTGGTTGACAGCCTGTGTGGCACAAAGGAGCAGCACATGGCAAGTCCTGGGGAGAGGCTGTCAGATATCAGGGTTGACAATTAATTCACACAGTTCTGTCTGGGACAAAATTTTTGTGAACATTTAAACTAAAAGCAAATGTGTCCCAGAAATGTCATATTGAGAGCAAGGAACTGATTCCTGAGCCTCAGACCTCAGGGTAGAAGCAGCATTTTCATCTATCTATGCCCCTCCCAGATACACATGTACACACATGCACACAGATACACACTGATGTGCACATGAGCATTCATGCAACTTGGAACCACAGTTCATTCCTGTCTCTGACTTCCATGTCCTAACTCCCAACCTCCTATGTTCCTACTCTGACCCCTACTCAAAGCCCTTCCCCATGATGAAGGGGCTGTCCTGAGGCAGGGTGTCCTTGGCACACCCAAATAGACCACATCCACAGAGGTTGGGTAGAGGTTCAGAACCATCTGGAAAATACCATGGAGCAGAAGGAAAAGAGCTCCCATCATTACCAGCTTTCTCCTTAGACATGGCCTCCCATCCAAGTCCATCCCTCCCTGCCTGTCTATGCTATCCTGGTTCCCATTTTTACAACTGGAATGCTCTGGCAGTGTCTCCAGGCCTGGATATGATGAGAGGGAATGTGTCCCCAGGCTATTGGCTGAGACAAGAAGTGTGTAGTTCCTTCTTCCCCACAGCAGGACTGTGGGCTGTGGGCTGTGTGAGGCATAGGCACCACCTTGTTCCCAACTTGGGCCCCTACAATTTGGTCACCTGAGGCCTAAGGGCCAGGTCCTGGGTTGCATTTGAACATAACTCTGGGGTCAGTAGCCCACCTGCTACTGGTGTCTTGGGGACTGGGGTGCTGCTGCCTGTTTGGGAGGACACAAGATCTGGGCTGGCCTCTGGGAGCTTCAGGAAAGGCAGATACTATTCCATAGTACAGGAGTGGACTCTAGGGTGGAAGGAGCAGGGCCACACTGGTGAAGGGACTGTGACCACCTCTGTGGGCCAGCAGAACCTTGGTCCTGTCTGTCCTTTGTGCAGAAGTTCTTTCTGTATGCTGCTTATCAGGATAAAAGGGGTTCAGCCTTCTGGAAGGGGAAAAGAGGTCACTATCAGTCTACACCTCTGAATTCTCAACAACATTAGAAATACAAGAGGAGCTAAGCATATGGCTCAGTGGTTGAGTGCCTGCCTAGGATGCATGAGGCCCTGGGTTTGATCCCCAGTACTGCAGAGGGGAAATGAAGGAAAGGAAAGAAGTAGGAAAGAAAAGAGAAGTTGACCTGATGTAAACTGGAGTGCCAGTGACATTGGGACAAGAAAGTGCACACAAGTGTGTGGTTATGAGCACTGCAGGAGCACTGCAGGATGACCTCAGGGTTTGAAATGACATCCTGATGTGGGGATAGTCTGGACCACTGCACCTTAATCCAGAAGGAACTCACCCTAGCCAGGGTAGCCTTATACAGTGCCCTCTGGTTTCTCTGCAGGAGTCAGAGCCCACAAATGGGCTTTAGGACATGTTGATCTCCCCTAGAGACAGGTAAGTGACCTGTGCTTGGCCTGGGCATACCTATTTCCCACATAGAACAGTATAGTGTCTTGCTAGACCTGGCCACTGTGGTCAATGGAGAATGGATGGTGGCCTCAGGCACTGTGTGCTCCTTGGTTGAGCTTTCTAACCTTTACTATAGAGGCTGGAAATGGCAACCTTCTGCTACTGGATTTCCTAATGGTCCCAGTGTTGGTAGCAGCCACCAGTTTGATGTCTGACTTGAGGTCAAGCCCTGGTGGACCCAGACTACCAGATTGCTGGTAAATGATGATCAGGACATTAGTTGGTTCTGATTCCCATCCACTTTGTCTTGAACACCAGCCATGCAGTGTCTGGTGTTGTACAGCCTGCCCAGCCTGGTGTTTTAGCTCATAGTAGCTTCTGGGAGACTGGAGCACTTGGCTGGTCATAGCTGATGGACCTCAAGACCAGATTCCACAGACTTTGTCTGAAAGAGCCAGATAATGAATATTGCAATCTGGTCTTATGGTCTCTGTCACAGCCATACTACTCTGCCATTATAGAGCAAGAACAACTGCAGACAACTCTAGCATATTCTTTTTTTTATTTTTTCATTTTTTGGTACCAGGGACTGAACCCAGAGCACTGAACCACTGAGCCACACCCCTAGCTCTTGCAAATGATGTTCTGCTCTGAGCATACCTGGAGGTTACATGTGCTGACCTCTGCCAGTGATGTTATCTGTGTTTTGGGTTCATCTGTTAATTATAGCTGCCAGTACCACACTTCACTGAGATGTGGGACTGGGAAGGTGTAATAGGTTGGGAGGCCAAGGGATAAGTATGTTCCCCTAGTACCCTTTTGAATGAAAAGGACATCCTGATGGCACCTGATACCCTGTCAAGATACTGTTGTGATGGTTGCTATTGGGTAGAGTGGGTGATGGCTACAAAGAGTATCCCTAGTTATTCTTGTTCTTTCAGTATAGATGCCCAGTTCCCAACCAGCTCTACCTACCAGGAATGTGAAAGAGGCTCAACTGAAGACAGCCCTTTGGATTCTTAGTGATACTTATCACTAAGCTTCACCCAGTGTGGAAGCCTGACCCAGTAGTACTGTGCTTAGAAGAAGGTGGTGGCAGCAAACCCAGGAACCCCCAGGTCTTTGGGTGTCTGCATGTTCTATACAAAGGGATCATAGGAGAAGGAACAGAGAGGCCTGGTTTCTCATTCCTTGTTCCCAAGGACAAGGGTATGGAAAGCTACTGATCAGGCTAGTCCAGGTCAGCCTGGTGGGAGCTAAGTTTGTTGTTGACTATTGTGTAGGAGAACCAGCATCTGGCCAAGTATCTCAGTACTCAGGTCATTGAACTATGCAGGGGATTCTGGGAAGATGAGGCTCAGGCTATGTCCAGGGCTTACTGGGATAGAGTGTCCAGGACTTAGAACCTGGCATCGCTTGTGGCACAAGCACAAGCTTGTGGCACAAGACACGTTGTTGTCACAACAATGTGAGGAGGGTCTGGTCCCTATCCCCCTTAGCTTCTTAGGGAGACCAGATTAGCCAGACATCAGATATCAACTCTAGTAACAATGTCTGTAGGAGGGTGGTGGGCTAAACACACCCAAGGTTACCTGGCCCTTATCACCTGCTTATCACTCCTTTCCTTTCCAATTCCTGGTCTTCTTCTCATAGCGTGTGCACAGTCCCCCCCACACAAACACACACATACACATACACTTTTTCTCCTTTCTCCTTACCTCTATTCTGCCCATGGAGTGTTTGATGATTCATGTCTGATCTAGGCATTAGATGAAGAGGCGATGGCATTTGTGGTGGACGCTATTCACAGACTGGCAAGTAGAACCCAGGCCCATACTTACTGGTTCCCTGTCTGCTGGGGCCCTGGGGTAAAACTCTGCCCCATAACCAGGAAGGAGATAGGAAGGAGACCTCAAAGCTAAGTTGGGACAGGGACTCATGTAAGCAACCATGTGTCCTACACTCAGCTTTCATAACAGCTCCCACTCACTGAACCCCATGCCAAACATTGGGCATCACAGCCACACCAGGCCCAGCCCTGCCCTTGAGAAACTCCCAGTCTGACTAAGGAGATAGACAACAAACAGGGAAGTAGTGGCTAACTGTGGGATTGTGAGATGGTGAATGGTGGGCTTCCTAGGGATGGGGAGCTGGAGGCCGTGTGATAGGGAGGCATATGCTGATGCCAGGTCTAGCCAGCCCTGCTATCCTCTCCCAGAAACAGGCACCCACACCAGCCTGTCTCTGTGCTCGGTTTCCCCTGGGGTTTTGTTTTGTTTTGTTTTGTTTTTGAACCGGGGATTGGACTCAGGGGCACTCGGCCACTGAATCACATCCCCAGCCCTATTTTGTATTTTATTTAAAGACTTGGTCTCACGGAGTTGCTTAGGGCCTCGCTAAGTTGCTGAGGCTGGCTTTGAACTCGTGATCCTCCTGGCTCAGCCTCCCGAGTCACTTGGATTACAGGGGTGCGCCACCACGCCCTGCTTCCCCTGGGGTTTTGATGAGTTTCTCAGCCCTTGATATGAGCCTTTTTATAGCAAATGCTCATCTCCCTGCCTGCTGCACATTTTTTCTCAGCGTTTTTTGTTTTTGTTTTTGGGGGGGTTTTTTGGTATTAGGGATTGAACCCAGGGCACTCCACCACTGAGCCACATCCCCAGCCCTATTTTGTATTTTATTTAGAGACAGGGTCTCACTGAGTTGCTTAGGGCTTTGCTAAGTTGCTGAAGCTGGCCTTGAACTCACGATCCTCCTGCCTCAGCCTCCCAAGTTCTGGGATTACAGGCATGTGCCACTGCATCCGGCTATTTCTTAGCTTTTTAATTATTGTTTTTGACAGTTTTTGATGTTCAGAAATTTTTTGTACTTTGTGGCAAAATGTTGAATTTTTTCCCTTTCTTTAGTTGCTCCATCACTCTGTGCATAGTCCTCCTCAGCATATAGCCAGATAAATACATGTCTGTCTTCTCTTCTAATAGATGTATCTACTTTAGTTTTTAATACTCAGTGTTTAATCCATCTAGAATTTTTTGGACATAAACATCAGATGAGGGTTTAACTTAGTTTTTCCTGTTGCATCTGAACCATTTCTTGCCTAATATCTTATGTCACTAGAAATTAGAAATGTTATGATGCCCTCATGTCCTCAGGTTTACTATCACTGGTGTCTGGCAGTCAGTTCCCAGCTAGTACTTGCTACTTCAGTGAAAAAGATAAGGTAAGAGAGACTACTTGGCATCAATCTTTGTTCCCAGAGTCTTGTTATTCTCCACGTGTGTTTCTATGAATGTGTGTTGAACCGCTGCAAGCTCCCCTCCCTGAGATCTCTGTGGGACTCCCCTGAAACTCATGCTGTTTGAGCAAGCTGGCCCTCCTTGCATGGGTTGTGGTATACTTGGGGCCCATTGACCAAGAGCAGAGGATTTGGTCCCTGCTGTGGTCGGACCCTCCCTAGAAGCCCAAAATGCAACCTGGACCTCTTTGTAGGTGGCCAGCCTTTGGATGCCTCATTTTGGCTATAGCTGGAGTCGTTGCAGAGTCCTCAGAGCCCCCTGCAGTGAGGAGCTTGAGCCTCTTGGTATCAGCTTGTATGACCTTTCACCTGGGGGCACTCCTTGACCTAGCAGCTTTGTTTCATGCTGTGGGGTAGGGGTGGTTAAGCCAATTCACCTCATCTTCAGGTGTCACCACCTTTTGCATCCTCATGATTCAAGGTAGAGGCACTTCCAAGCCAAACCATCACACGTCTTCTTTGTGTCCCAGCTACAGGGGCTGGTGGACAATTCATAGTTAGTTGATCTGGCTGCCACACAAGAACCTTACCTACATGACTGGAAAGCCTAATACCGGCTAGTCAGCTACATTTACCATGCCATCTCTTGCTCAGAATGATTTGTGACTAGTGGTGTGGTCTGTGCTGCAAGACTGGCAAGACCTGCAGTGCCCAGGCCACCAGATGAGGGCCCTAGATGTGTTCTGCCTAAGTGCTCTCCTGGGCAGTCTTCACATGCTATTACCAGATGGCTATTTTGGTGCCCACAACCCCCCAGCCCCATGTTTAGGGGCCCCCACCCTCATTGCTGTCTTCTCCAGAGCTTCCCCTATTCCTCATGCCCTTCCCCTGGGGCCTCATACAGTCACTCTGACTATAGTCACCTTCAAGCTATTTCCTGCCTGAATTGTCCTGGGGAAACTGCTCATGAAGCCCCCTGGACTCAGGCTGGGTGAGGGGCCTCCCTTCCCCCAGGATTGGGTGTCCCCTGTCCGGGCCTGACCCTCAGCTGGGGAGCCAGCAGTCATCAGCTTAGCCCTATATGGTAGGGACACCCCTATTGAATGCCCCTCAATAGCTCAAACTTGGAGATTCTGAGTCCCAGGGTTTTTTGGGTCAAAATTGACCTGAGAGGACTGCTGCCCCTTATTGGGGTTGGGAAGGTGTAGAATGGGGCATACTGTGGCTTATCTTGGTCATCTTGACATGCAGTTGATGAGTTGGGTATTTCAAATATGTCTTTAAACTTTTTATATTCAAAATACTTTCAGTCTCCTTCAAATTCTTATTAGACCATTCAGGAGTCTGAAAGTACTTGCCTGCCTCTGCATTTTGTGAGATAATGAGGCTGCACCGATGGCTCCCAGCTGTGACTTCCCTAGGGCTGTCCTTTGTGCCCTAGAGGGAGGTGCTGCATGCCCCCAGGGCCCATCCCAGCTGGTCAGGATCTTGATCACAGTCCCTCGAGGGGCTTGAATATACAGATGGAAAAACTGATGCCTGGGCCACTGAGGAGTCTAGAATTATATAGGCAGAGGATTATCAGGCCCAGACAAGGCCCAACCATCGCAAAGCAGGTTTCCCTTTTCAAATAATCCATCTCCTTTACTAGGCCCTGAATCAAGGCTTGGGATGCCAATATGTGCCTTCTATGTCCACATCCAGGTGGGCCAGGCTCCCCTGGCTGTGCCTAAGAGACAATGAGGCCAACTAGCAGAGACCAAGCATCTGAAGTGCCAACATATGTCTTTTGGCGTTTAATTTTTAATAGATCATTATGTGCTAGAAAATGTCGAAAATATAGAAAAGGAGGGAAAAGAAATCATACTGTTATACCTCCACATTCCAGCACTGCCTGTCCTCTACCATGCGGTATTGCTAAAACTGGCTTCAAACTTGTAATCCTCCTGCCTTAGTCTCCCAAGTCACTGAGTTTACAAGCGTGTGCCACCACTGACGTGGTTTTTAAGCATGATGTGGGTTGTGGTCCCAGTTTTCCAGTGTCCCCTCATTGGCGTCTCCTATTGCTGATGTCTCGGTGAGTGGCAAATGTGAGTGGGAAGGAGATGGGCTCCCCTCTCCACCCACATGCCCCAGGGTGCTGAACCTGCCTGTCCTTAACACACCTGATTTGTTCCCCCTTATTCCTTGCACTTTCTCCAGAGGGCTTGGGAAATTTGTACTTTATTCCATCGTTTGCATTTCTTCTCCATCCTTAGCGATGCTATAATAAACATTTCATGCCCCAAGTCACTTTGCTGTATTTGAACAACGTGGGCTTGGCCTTAAGATCCTGGCAGGGCAGAGAGGATCACACACCAGTATAGCCTAGGAGAATAGCCTGTGACCCAGTGTCAGCCCTTCTCACAAGAAATAGCCAGGTCCTCCTCTGTAGATGGAGCCTACTCTGGGACCTGCACAGAGGATGGGTCTCTCTGGGAAGGCAGTCCAGAGAGCCACACTGTCAGCTAGGAACCCTCTCCCCTCCCACTGTTCCTCACCTGTAAAATGGGAGCCTAGATCCCCTGGTAGGCATGTATGAGGTGACAAGACTCCCAGTACTATATCAAGATACCCAGGCTGCCCTGAACCTGAGACTGATTCCTACTGAGTGCATCAGGCAGGAATGCAGACCATTTGGGGCTTGGGCCGGGGCCTGGTCCCAGTCCCTATGGAGTCTGCCTCAAGTACCACACATGGTAGATCTTCAGGAACCTGGGCTATCGTGGATCTGGGTCTGGTTCCCTCAGAACATGCCATAATCATAGTGCTGAGTAGGTGCTGGGGCCTTCCTCTCTGCTTATGACCCTCACCACCTGGTCTCCCAGACATGGACCCTTCCTCAACCCCGCACAGTCCCCATGGGGGTCAGAGGTCTAGTGGTGCCAGCATTCCTGCATATGACCACCTCCCAGGTGAGTCATTGATGGACCCTGGCAGTAAAGTGGCAGCCCCAGAGCTAAATCTCCTGTATATATATCTAGAGGCTCCTCAGCTCTTATCTCCTTGCAGAGGCCCATTTTAGGGTAGGGGCTCCAGGGCTCTGCTCAGGGGAGTTAGTTGTACCCTTCAAAACATGCCATGGGCTACTCGATCTGTTCACCATGAGTGAAAGTCAGATGCTGGAGACTGTCCGGATGTCTGACAGAGTGAGGGGGAAGCAAGAGTCGGGACAGAGCGGGGTGCAGTCAAGGAAAGAGTAGGAATATAGGGGTTAAGGGATGCAGGGGGAAGTGAGGGGACAGGTAGATGTGGGATATGGGGGGTGGGGAACAGGAATGCCAGAGGAGGTAGATAGAGAGGCGAGCAGATGGTTGGAGGCTCAGGCCCCTGGCACAGGGACAGGAAGGAGGAAGATGTTAAGCACCCTGGGCTACACACTGTGCCCACACTGTGCCTGTTCTGAGAGAGCAGGGATTACTGGGGAGGGGACCTCGCTGAACACACTGAGAGATGGCAGCCTCTTAGCCCCGGGATTCCCAGGACCCCTCGACAGTGGGTAAAGATTATAAGCTTCACCTTGTCCTTCCCACCTAGGGAAGATTGGCCATGGGGGAATCATTGCTATTCAGGGAGGCAGTCAATCTCCTTAGAGCCCTGGAAAAGATGACTGTACTAAAATACTACCTCCCCTCTGCTGGGGGCTTCCACCCAGCTACCCTGACCACTGCAGCCTCAGTCCTGGCTTGGGCCAGGGCTTTGTGTGAGACTAAGATCATCTTCCCTCTTGGGCCCTACAGTGTGTGGGAGGGGAGCATCTTACATTAGAGATACCAAAGCTCTGCCAGCAGAGCAGGCCTCCCTGCCAGACCAGCCTCAAGCAAGTGTATCGTCTCTTTCCAGTCTTCACAGTGACATTTCTTTGGCATTTGCCCATCTACAGGGAGCTATTACGTGTGAGGGAACTAATACACCAAGTATTTGTGCTTGGAGAAACAGCCATTGGTTAATTTTTTTCCCCCCTGTGGTGCAGGGGATTGAACACAGGACCTTGTGCATGCAAGGCAAACATTCTACCAACTGAGCTATATCCCCAGCCCGGTTAATTTTAAATTAAGCTTTTGTAGTCACAGACTTTTGTCTTTTCAAATCCAGGGATTTCCAGAGTAGCTAGGCATGGTGTAGAGGAGGAGGCCATCTGTGATGGTAGCCCAGGCAGACAGCCTGTGCCCTAGAAGAGCCCTGGGCCATGAGCCTTGGGGTTCATTGTGTAATATGGCAGTCTTCTTGTTCCTGGTAACTTGTCTCCAGCCTACTCAGAGCCTCCCCACCCCCACTGATGGTGGGGACCTCTCAGAACCACCACTACCCTGGTAGATGAGAACAGCAGGCTTGAGCAGGGGTGGGTGGGTGGAAGAAAGCTGGGTTGGAATGAAGGAAGTGTTCCCTATCCCTTTCCTCAAAGCTGGTGGGGTCTGCTTCTGCTGGAGCCATGGAAATTCCTGCATTGGACCTGGTCCTTTTGCCCACTCTTTCAGCAAATATTTATCTGATCTTCCCCTTTACCACCACCACGAGGTTCCCCACTGCCTTCAGTATGAAAACTATGCAGGGCCTCGTGACACTGCCAATCTCACTTTTTATCTAAGCCCACCTCAATCAACTCTGTAGGCTGCCTGGGTGACACCCCCTCCCCCAACTTTCTAAATGTAGAGATCCCAAGGCAGCACCTTCTGAGCCTGCTGCATTCTGAAGCAGTCTTTCTCCTGATATTTCTGGAGTTTTCTGCAAAAACCCGTGTCAGCACAGGGTGCAAACTCTGTTCTTGGGTGCAGGAACTGCACTGCTCTGCTGGCCTGGGCACTGTTAGCTGACTTATCCCTGCTTCCTTGGTGCAGCAGAAACAAATTGAGCACCTGCTATGTGCCAGATGCTGTGCTGGCTGCTGCCTCACTCTAGCCTGAAATTCAATAGAGGATAAGGTGGACTTGTTTTCCCCAGCTAGTCCTTCATTCCAGAAGGTAGCCAAGAAAGATTTAGATTATTTTTTCCTTTTTTTGCAGTGGAGACTGAACTCTCAGGGGTGCTTTAGCACAGAAATACATTCCCCAGCCCTTTTTAAAATTTTTTTGAGACAGAGTCTCAATAAGTTCCTGAGGCTAACCTTGAATTCATGATCCTCCTGCCTCAGCCTCCCAAATAGGTTGGACTGTAGGCATGCACCACGGTGTGCAACTCACACTTGTGCTTTTTGCAGCTTCAATTACTTGTGGTCAGCCCTGTTCTGAAAATATTAAATGGAAAGTTCCAGAAGTAAACAATTTATAAGTTTTAAATTGCACACCATTTTAAGTATGTCTTTCACCTCACTTCATCTCATGTATGCATTGTATCAGCTCATATCACCACAAGAAGGGTGAATATGGTGCAGTAAGATATTTTGAGAGAGACCACATTCACATAAATTTTATTACAATATAATTGCTCAGTGCCATCAGTTAATGTTATTCTACTGTGACTGTTTTATGCTAAATTTTATCACTGATGTATATATACATACATATACACATATATACACATACACATACCTGTGTGTGTACACATATATATAAACAGTAAAAAAAGGTACTACTATCTGTTTTCAGGCATTCACTGGGGGTTTAGAATGTGTTCTGCACAGATAAGGGAGAACTACTGTATTCAAGTTCTTACGTTTCTTCATGCATGGTTCAGTCTTGGTAGGTTGTGTGTTTCTAAGAATTTATCCATTTTATCTAGGCTATCTAATTTTTTGGTGTGTAATTGTTTTGTAGTATTCGCTTACCAACCTTTTATTTTAAAATACAAAGAAAAGGACTATCAAAACAAGAGAGTGGTTTTTGTTCTTTGTTGTTTGGTTATTTTTTGACTTGGTTGGACCTTGTTTTATATTTCTTGGATTCACACCTAATGTGTTGCTGTCATCAACTCTGATTTCATCTTGCAGGAAGAATCAGTTCCGGGTCTCAGCAGTTGTTCCCTCAAAGAATATTGCCTTCATGCCCAAGCCATGTGCTTCTTACCAACTTGTGGTGGTGGCCACCCCCAGATTTAAATTCCAGCAGCACAAGCACAGGGTCCTTTGGTTTTCTCAGGCCTTGTAGCTCCTTGAGTTTTTCCTCTTCTTTTGGTTCTTAAAGGAAAATTGCTTCCTTAAGAGTCCAGGGTTCCAGGTGAGACATGTTCACTGCCTCCAAATGGAAAGCCATCAACTGTGGGAATGATAGAATCATGACCCTGGAAATCCAGAAACTTCATGCTGTTTCCTTAAAGAATTTTGGAGCTAGGTTAACTTCTTTAAAGACATCAAGGTATTAGCTGGTGCTGTGGCACTCACCTGTATCCTCAGCAACTTGGAAGGCTAAAATAAAAGGATCACTTGAATCCAGGGATTTGAGGCCAGCCTGGGTAATATACCTCTCAAAAAGGAAAAAAAAAAAAAAAGATTTCAAGGTAAGGAAGCAAGACATTTTGCTTTTTAACAAATCCATCAGTTCTTCCTTACCATAAAAGAGCATCTGAGATATAAAATATAGGAGCCAGGCAGTGGGAAGCATGCTGAAGCTGACATGGGTGGGCAGTGTTAGTGTCTGGTTCCTCCAGGGCTGTGGACATCCTAGCAAAAAGAGTGACCCAGACCTCAGTGAGGTTGGCAGGTCAGGACCTGGCAAACCTTCTCCCTATATCACTAAGCAGATACATCACAGAAATGTGACTCTATCAGACTGAATTATAAAATGCTGGAGAAAAACATGCCCATGATTTCCTCAGCTTCTGCTATGGTGTATGTCCTCCAAAATTCATGGTGAACCAGGCACAGTAGCACACACCTGTAATCCCAGTGGCTCAGGAGACTGATACAGGAGAATCAAGGCCAGCCTCAGCAATTTGTGAGGCCCTAAGCAACTTGATGAGACCCTGTCTCTTAAAAAAAAAAAAAAAAAAAAAGTTCTGGGAATGTAACTCAGTGGTAAATTGCTCCCTAGTAACCTAAATAAATAAATAAATAAAATTTGTGTTGAAATTTAATACCTATTATGAAATACTAAGAAGTGGGACCAGGTAGGACCTTTTTTTTTTTTTTATTTTATTTTATTTTTTTTTGGAACTGGGGATTGAACTCGGGGCACTCGGCCACTAAGCCACATCCCCAGCCCTATTTTGTATTTTATTTAGAGAAAGGGTCTCATTGAGTTGCTTAGGGCATCGCTAAGTTGCTGAGGCTGGCTTTGAACTGGCTCAGCCTCCCAAGTGCTGGGATTACAGGCGTGCACCACCGCGCCCAGCGGTAGGTAGGACCTTTTAAGAGGTAATTAGGGCTCTGCCCTTATGAATGGATTAATCTAATGATTAGTGGATTAATGGATTAATGAGGTATCTTAAGAGTGAGTCAACTATAAATAGTTAGTTTGGCTGCTTGCTTTCTTATATTCCCTGCATCTTGCCATATGATGCCCTGTGCCTCCTCAGGACCCTGCCAAGAAGGCCATCATCAGATATGACCCCTCAACTTTGGACCAGAATCATGGGCCAAAGTAAACCTCTTCATAACTTACCCAGTCTCTGGAAATATGTTATTAGCAACAGCAGAAATGAGTGACGACACTTTTTCTGGAGAGAAAGCTCACCCCAACTCAGGGTCCAACCCCAACATGATGAGAGTCTCCCTTTCTGCAACTCCCTTGCCATATTTCTGTAGTCAGTAGAACCTTGTCAGCTCATCCTTACTCTGGAAATTCCTGTTACGTCTCCTGCTATCCCCCTTTTGTCATCTGTGTCATTTTCTGCTAGGTTTAAAATGCCATCCTGATTTGCCACCTTCTGTCCCACATTGTGTGCTGGTTTTCTACAGTATCCTCACTGCAATTTGCTGCCTCTGTCATGTTTTTCTGTAAATCTCCATGGGCTCCTGACTATAATGACTTCTTTTCATTGTGGTCAGTTCTCATTTCATTGAACACTGTCTTTAACCTTTTGAGGGGTGCATACCTGCAGCTCCCAACATCTGTGCTAGTTATTGTGTTCAATGTGATTCAGCAAGAGAGAGCTTTCTTAGACCTCCCACAACAGGAGGGTGTTCAAAGCACTGGATACTGCTATTTGTTTACTTCTCCCTTGCAAATTCAGGGTCTGTGGGCCCTCAAGTATGGATCGGAGGCTGAGGTTCCTTGCAGAATGTGGTGCTGAGGACTGTCTTGATTGGGCAAAAGGCACCCTTGCCCATTGTTCGGGACAGCAACAGAGGTTTCCCTAAAACTCCAGCCCTCAGCAGGAGCTGTCATGGCCAAGCCCTGGTCCTCCCCGCCCCACCAAAAAGTCTTTCAGGACTTTCAGACCATCTACCAGCCATTTTCACATGGAGTAGACAGAGCCACATACCCATGGGTGTGAATTCCTCTGCATGGGGGTTGTACCTGTGAGAACATCTGTGGGTCCCTGTGGATGGGTATGCTCTGTGTGTTTGTGTCTTGTGTGCATCCCTGATGGTGCAGTTGGTTGCCCATATGTGCCTGTGGTTAGCTTTGAGAAGGTCTCCAGACTTGATAGTTGACAGTATTTCTTGCTGCAGTATTTCTGCCTTTTTCTTTTTGTATTGGGGATTGAACCAGGGGTGCTTAACCAGGGAGTCACAGAGACAGGGTCTCACTGAGTTGCTTAGGGCCTCGCTAAGTTGCTGAGGCTGGCTTTGAACTCAAGATCCTCCTGACTCAGCCTCCCAAGTCACTTGGATTACAGGCGTGCGCCACCACGCCTGGCTCCTGCGTTTTTTTTTTGACAGCTGCTGGACATAGACAAATATAGCTACCAGAAAGCTCTCATGGTATGTGTGTGGGAGGGAGCCAGAAGAGGGCACTGCAGGGCCTGAAGTCTGCCCTGGGTGGTGGATGGAGAGAGCCCCCTGCCCATTCCCACTTTCTTGTTTGCATATAAAAGGCAGGACTTTGTTCATTTGCTGGCTGTTGGTGCATCTAGACCAGTTGCTATGGGCACTCTGAGCTGAACTGGTTTCAAAGCAGAAGAGACAGGATTGTAAGCAGCATGGAAACTTCTACCTCAGGTTTTAGAAGGGAAGTGCTATCCCCCTGGGGCCCTGGCAGCGGCTACCACAGGACATACACAGGACCCTGGGCAAGGGCAGAGTGTTGAGATCCAGGTCTTTGGTGTCTGGAACCATCCTGCCCAGGATAGGATAGACTACCATTACTGGTTGGGTCAAGATCTTGTATCAGTTGCTACTCTGATTTGCTGAGCTGCAAGGGCTTGGTGAGAAGCACCTTTTTTCTGAGGGCCATTTCCCCAAATGATGGCAGCTCTGCTGCCTTCCTGAGACTGACCTCTCAGTGCTGTCCTAGTTTCTATCCCTTCCAAAGCCATGACAGCTGATGGCATGGAAAGTAATGATATTTCCTTGTTCTAAAAGATGTTAAGGGAGGCCTCTTAAGAGGTGGTGCTGTTTTTGAGGGGATTGTTTTGTTTTGTGGTACAGGACACTGAATCTAGGCCTTGTGCATGACTTGCAGGCCAGCACTCCCCAGCCCTTTTAAAAAAAAAATTGTTTTATTTTGTTGAGATTTTGTTGTTGTTGTTTGTATGTGGGTTTTTTTGTTTATTTATTTATTTATTTATTTTTGGTAGCAGGGATTGAACCCAGGGACACTTAACCACTGAGCCACATTCCTAGCCCTTTTTTATATTTTAAGTCAGGGTTTCACTAAGTTGTTGAGGGCTTTGTTAAGTTGCTGAGACTGACTTAGAACTCATGATCCTCTTGCCTTAGCCTCCCGAGTTGCTGGGATTACAGGTGTGCACCACAACATCCAGCCATGATGCTGTGTTTTTTGTTGTTGTTTTGTTTGTTTGTTTTCTGCACCTCATTGTCTCAGAGGCCGACATTGGTTCTCTGTCTCCAGCCTTAATCTCTCTCCTGAAGTCTCCTATATCCAGTAGGCCCTTGGCTTCTCTAGCCTAACATATCCCCACTGCACTCTGAAGTGCAGGGTCTGGGCTCCTTCCTTCCATCTGTCCAGGTTCACATCCCTTTTGTCAGCCTGTACTCCCCACTTATTTACTCACTCCAACCTCCCATCCATCCACACCAGATGTTCATAGTTCCACCATAGCAGCCTCTGCCATGGCAGCTGAAAGGTCCACCTGATATGAAGTCAGAGGTGTTATCCCCAGGTCCTTCCATGCTGTTCCCAAATCTGACCAAATTTGCTTGTGGTCCCTGTGCAGGCAGGGCCAGGAAAGGGAGAGTCCCGCTGCTTGGGCCCTGGGGGATTTTTTCATACTGGTGATGGAACCCAGGGGCACTTTACCATTGAGTTATGTCCTCTGTCCTAAAATAAAATAAATTTTTAATAAATAAAATAAAATAATAAATAAAAATAAATTTTTATTCTTTATTTTTGAGACAGGGTTTCCCTAAGTTGCAAAGACTGGCCTCAAACTTGAAATCCTTCTGCCTCAGCTTCCTGAGTCGCTAGGGTTAGGCCTCTTTGTCTGTGCCTGACATCCCCACACCTCATTCTTATCAAGCAACTACCTTTTGAAGGATGTAGCCAGTCCCGCCTAGACTCCCATCTTCCCTGGGTGGAAGAGGCCCCTGACTAGGAGTAATTGGAGCAACCCCCAACACTTTGTCCTGTGTGAGCCTGTGCAGTCTGACTGTGCTCACATGGCTGTGGGGAGGACTGGTAAGGAGTGGATCTCCATAGTCACATCCTGGTGTCTGCAAGCATCAGCAGATAGCACAAATGCCAATGGGGAAAGCAAGATAGGAGGGGTGAGGTGGTGGCCTCTGTGGAAGCTGAAGAGAGTACTTGCTGACTCAGAGGCATTTCCAGGTTGGGGGTGGTCCATTGGCTGTGCTCCCCAGGGCCCATGTACATTTGCTTACAAAGGAACAGATCTTTCCTGGGGCCAGTGCCACCTCCTGCTGCCACTAGGACCTGTGATCCACACCAGGAGCTTAGTTAGCAAAGCTGTTGTGGGTCAGACAGAGGTCACTTGGTGAGGGCCTCCCAGGCAGGGAGCCCAGCATGTAGGGGCACTGCCAAGCGCCTGGTCAGCATCAGTCAGGGTGAGTAGGGACCCTTAGGCCAGGACAGGGAAGGGCTTCAGGACTGGGGATCTACTGAAATGTGGTCTAGTCACCTCTTGCCTCCACTGTGGAGTGGGAATGCAGACAGGGCTGCCTTGCTGAGATCTTTCCTGGGGCACTGGTCCTTCTCACCATGCCTAGGACCTATATTGCCCCCAGAGTTCTGTTTCTCTGACCCTGGATCAAGACAGTTCATGGTGAGATTCCTTTTTGTCCAGTCCTAGGGTTGTGGCTCCAGCAAGTTTGCTCCAGGCAGCACAGCTGAGTGGGCCATGTTCTCCCCAGGGCAAGCTAGCAAAGTCAGGGTTCCCTAGAGCAGGGGGAGCCAAGACCAGAGAAGAAGACAGCGAACTGGGGCGGGGCCCAGATGCCAGATCCCAGATCCCAACAGACCTGGTGCCAGACCTCCCTCCATCCTACCTGCAAGCCTTGTGGCCCCTGCCTGCAATGACTTCCTATCCTCCAGTTCCCACTGGTCTCCTGGCCTGTCACTGTCACTGTAACCAGTCCTAGGTATTTCCCATCAAGCACAAGTTCCCCCTGCAAAGGTCTTTCCTACCATCTAGGCAGAAAACATTCCTTGTTAAAAGAATGTGAGAGAAAGTGAGTAGGCCCATGGCTTTTGCTGTGTCTCCTGGGCTTTGAGGCCCATTCAGTCCAGCAACCTTTTGTGGGCCACTGGAGCAGATGGTACCTGAACCCAGCCCCTAATCGTCAGGCATTCCCACCATGGCTTCCTTGGCTTCACATCCCAAAAAGAGAGGCTGGGCCAGAACAGCCTCCCTTGTTCCCCAGAGCCTTTCTGGCCACAGGCTTCCAGGGGCTGCACCCCCACCACCCCTCAAAGGGGCTTTGTGTCACCACAAAGACACTCTGTCCCTCCAGAGAAGCTAGGGTGTTGCCATGGTGATGGAGGGGCCTGGCAGAAGGGGTCCACCCCATCGTCTGTGTGTGGGGAGGGGGGCATTTCCAGGCCTAGGATACTGTGCACACAGGCTGGTGTCTAGCATGGTAACTGCTGCACCTGCCTAGCTGTAGCCCCTCTGCCTGGCAGGAAATTTGTCACTAACTGGGTCTCAGTGAGGCCATCAGGATATTAGTAGGAATGGGGCTCCCAAGCCTTGTGCTTGTGATTAGTCCCAGCCTTGCTGTGAGATTCAGACCCCTCATCAGGAATGCTTTTGTCTTTACTCCACCACAGAGTGCAAAGGATGGGACTCAGCTATGTGCCTGGGACCTCATAACCCCCTACACTACTCCTATCTCCCTAAGATGAGGAGATGAACCATATAGGACACCTTGCAGGCTGAATACCAGTCAGAGGAGGGAGTGGAGGCAGTGGATTGCCACCACCCCTATGCCTGACTCTACTTAATGGGACATCTTGGGGGACCAGTCCCTTCCCACTTCCGTGGACTTGGTTGTCATGGATGAAGTGGTTAGGCTTAATATGTAGGGAGAAGACACTATATGCTGGTAGCCCCCACAGCCTCTGTGCCTCAAGCTCCCAACCCTGGGACCTTAGGCCTTTGGGATTACCCCAGACCAGCTGCTGCAGAGACCCCAGAGGATATGGTTCCTTACTGCCCATAGGTTTACCTACAAGTCAGTACCCTTGGCTGCAGCTAGAGTCTGGATAAGGCACAGAAGGGGCTGCCCTAAATCCCAGCCTAGGGTCTGGGGGAACTCTGTCCTCATGGAGATGCTAGTCCCAAGGAACAACAGAGACTTGAAGGGTGCAGGGGGCAGGTATCTGTGGCATGCCTGAGGGGGAATCTTAGGCCCAGGGATCCAAAGGTGGCTCCCTGTGGTTCAGGCCTTCTATGGAGGAGGACAATCACTAGAATACTCACAGCTTCATCTGCTTGCCCACTGGGTCCCCAGGTTGTTCATCCTCTGACATTCCCCAAGGCTAACCCAAGTTCTAGACCTCAGGCTACCACATTTCCAGCTCCCTGGCCTCAGTGTGTCCCTGCCTTAATCTGACCCCCCACCTCTTATGTCAGCCCTCCCATACTCCTTAATCCCTCTGGACCTCCTTCTCAGAAGCCCCCTGGCCTGGACTGACCAATCCTGCCTTGGTCCTGGACTACCCTTGGCCTAGGGTGCCTATTAATACAAAATAAGAACCCACAAAGGGTTCACCTGCACATAGGAGCCGTTCCACATGTGATATGTGGATGCTACTGGGTAACTACTGCAGGGTGTCTCCCTGCATCCCATCCCCACTGTGGTCCAGTGTGGCATACTTCCTTTGCTGGGAAATCTAATTTCTCTGCTAAATCTGATTATGGATCTCCTGGCTGCCTGAAAATCTTGCTGCAATCCCCCAAGCTGCAGGCTATCGGCACCACCCTCCCTCACCCCTGGGGAGTCTAATTCCCTGACCTCTGTGCTCTGTGCTCTCTGGTCATTTTACCCCCTCTTTTTTCTTTTTCCTTCCTTTTTTTTGGGGGGGTGCCTGTATTGAATTCAGGGGCACTATACCTCCAGCCCTCTTCATTTTTATTTTGAGACAGGGCCTCACTATGTTGCTTGGGGCCTTATTAAATTGCTGAGCCTAGCCTTAAACTTTTGATCTTCCTGCCTCAGCCTCCCAAGTTGCTGGGATTACAGACCTGTGCCTTCACACTCAGCCTCCTTTCTTTTTTTTTTTTCTTTTCCTTTTTAAATTTTTTAATAAAATACTTTTTGACAGCAATGATTCTTAAGAAAAGCCAATAAAAAAACATCCCTTGGGGTTGGGGTGTGAGGCACCAGGTTCAATCCTCAGCACCACATAAAAATAAAGTTATTGTGTCCATCTACAACTAAAAATTGAAAAATAGAATCAGACACATGGATATTAAGATTATACCAATTTTGGTGTAAGAGCCATGTGGTCTTAATAGGATGAGCCCTGTGAATTGAACTCCCTGCCCTCACTTGCAACAGATTCTGCTTCCCAAAGGAAAGAGAAGATGAAGTAACCTCTCTGCAGGCAGGTGGAACCTACAAAAAAAGGGCCTGAGCTGAGCATGCTCAGTGCCTTCCACCAAACCCACCAATCAAAGGAGCTGGGTAAGAGGGTGAGGGTGTCCCAAGCCAGGTCTTCAGGGCTATTCTAGTAGAAACACTTCTCCCTGGAAGCCAAGTGGTGGTACCTGACTACTACTCACAAACAATGAAGACTGTGTTAAAGAGAGACCCTTTTTCATCTCCTGGCCCCCATACACCTTCCCTTTTACAAGCTCTCTTGACTACTCTGCACATTTTACATGACTGCAACCACTGAGCACATGCGTGCCATTCAGTGTCACCTGTTGAGGAGTTTCCAGGATGACTCAGTCATCATCATGGCTATATACACTGGCTGGCAGAGGTCCCATCAATGAAGCACAGCCCACCCAGTGGTGGTGGGTAGCGGCTCTTCCAGAGGAGGGGTTACCAAGAGCTCTGTAGCCTCTTTTCTTAGGCTCTGATTATAACCGTAGCTCATGTTCTTTGTAGACACAGGCATGTGCAGAACTGTGTGAGAGCCCTGGTGCAATCCTAGTACAGGGGACCCCCCAGCCACCACTCTGACCTCAAGATGCAGATCATTATAGTCCTTTCCTGTGTAAGCATGTGTGAATTTTACCTCCAGTCACATTATGTCTTCACCATTTTCAGCTTTTTTTCTTGCTGATTTATTAGAGCACCTTACAGAGTAAGGATAGTACTTTATTGCCAGATGTTAAAAAATATTTTATGTTAACTTGCCAATTATGTTTTTTTGTGTGTGTGTGTGTGTGTGTGTGTGTGTGTGTGTAGAGTGCTTGGGATTGAACCCAGGGCCTTGTGCATATGAGGCAAGCATTCTACCAACTGAGCTATATCCCCAGCCCAATTATGTTTTGATATGACTTTCTTATCCTTTTTTCTTTCTTGTCTGTCTCTGTCTGTCTGTCTGTCTGTCTGTCTGTCTCTCTCTCTCTCTCTCTCTCTCTCTCTCTCTCTTTCTCTCTTTCTCTTTCTCTCGATGGGATCTTGTTATTTTGCCCCAAGCTAGGCACCCCAGGGCCTGCAATAACTGCCAGAGACCTTATAGTCCTGGCCTCTAGCATGAGTGGACTCTGCCCTGTATGAACCCTTCACTCAAGTCTGCACTCCTCTGCCTTATTCCTAGATGAGGCACAGTGCCTATCCTTGAGGGATTGGCCAGAAACTATCCCTGAAGCTTTGGACACCATCTGATCCCAGTAGGGACAATAGGGTAATGATGGGTCCCCAGAAGTCCTGTCCAACCAATTAGGAAACAAGTCTCCTATTGTGGGGTAGGGAGACAGAGCCCCAACAATGTCCTCCTAGGAGGACTTTGTCATCACTTGGCTTGAGTTTCACTACAAGCCAGTTTACTTTCTGGTACCATGTCCTTCTCCTTAAGATGGGCAGAGTGTAGAGTGGGGACCGTGGACGAAGGCTTGATGTCACCAGTTCCCTCCTGGGCTGGTAAGAGCTGCTGCCTGCTCCCCTGCTGGCCTGACCCTTAGGAAATTCCTCTAATTCCTCAACTCAGATTGGATGGGGGCCTCATAATTTTATTTTCCAGAGCAGTGCTTTGGCTGGACTCCTTCTGAGAAGGAATGTCTGGCTCAGCAAGAAGATGTCAAATATCAGGTTTTGGTTTCAAGGGAAGCTCCTACCCCCAACTTCCTCTGATAATGCCTTCACTGTCCCAATAGAACTAACATTGACCCCATTTGCCCCAAAGCATGCCCTATCCATTTGATCAACTATCTATTTATTCCTTCATCTCCCATCTATCTAGCCTCTAATCAGACCATCTGTCTTGTCTTCTTACCCATCTTTTTATCCATCTACCCACCTGGTCATCTAACTGTCCATTCTCCCTCCACCCTTCAATGGAGCTCTCATCCTCATATAACCATCTTCTCATCCTCCTATGCACACACCTGTTCTTTCATTTATTCCCTTTTCCATCCAGTCTCCTATTCTCCCATCCCTCTTTCTAACCACTCACTCTTCCATCCATTTAACAATCGATCTACCTGTCAAACCACCCACCCATCCTCTCATCCACTCATCCACAAAACCACCATCACCCTGTGTGCCCATCTATCCCTCCATTCACCCATCAGTCTGTCCATCCTTTATACTCCCCCACCTATCAATCCATCCATTTATCATTTGTCTGTTCATTCCCCATATTCACCTATCCCTCCATTCACCCATCTATCTCCCAACATCCCCTATCTGCCCATCCATCCATTTACCCATTTGTCTATCCATCCCAACATACCCATCTGTGATTTGTTTTGGTCTTCCTCCATGCTCCCACTTCCTGCTTGTGTGTCCTGGAGCCACTTATTTTTCCAGCCAAGCTTCTTCCTGTGCAACTCCTTGTCCAGCAGTGTTCTGTGAGACCATGGGAGAATGCTCTCAGCTCGATACTAAATACTCAGCCAATGGTGTGCTGGGACTAGGCAATCACTTTTCTTTTACAGTTAAGTTTTTCAACATTTAATCTCAGTCCTAGCCTTACCAACACCCTTCCAAGGTTCCTGAAGTTTTCTGGTCTGGATAGTTATAGACCATACATAGTCCTGATGTATGGTCACTCCTGGGGTACCCAATGTTGTTCCTGTCTTATTTCTAATTCAACTCTATGGGCAGGCACATTTGGCAAGATGTGGCCTCCTGTTTGGGAATTGTTTGGGAACTGGTTATGGAGTCTTATGGAATCCACCCTACAGGCAGTGCTGGGCCTTCCCAGGTGAGGGGAGGCCATGAGGGAGGAGAGCCAGGGTCAGCCAAGGCCCCATAGCATCACTTCTGCCTGTCCTTGAGGACCTCCCTGGACCCTAGCAAAAGCATACATGGTGCCATTCCCACCTAGCATCTACATCTTGGTGCCCCAAACCTCTGATGAAAATTTATCTTTGAAGCCTCTGTGGTCAATTTAAAAATTCATTTACAGTTTGCTTTCCATAACACCACATTTGCTGTTTTAATATAAAAATAATATTTTTAGTTACTTTGGGGTGCTGGATCACCTGTGTCTACATGTGCTTCTGTTCCTGGGCTCAGGGATGCCAACATGTGAGGGATTCTGGGCCTCTCTGTTCTGCATAGGTGCCCACAGTTTTTAGGGCTCAGCATTCCACCCAAGGGCAGATAGGAAGTGCGCACACAGTCTTAGGCAGATAGCTGTGACTCAGCACCCAGTCCTCTCCTCTCCTGTGGGCATCGCTAGAACTCTGTACCCCTAATATGGCCAGTGTTCAGGTATGTTACTCAGGAGACACATCATCATTACACTCTAAGTGATCTGAATTGGGCAAAGAGAAAGCCAGTGTAGGGTTTGACTACCTTTCACTGTAACCTCAGAATTCTGGGCCCCCAGCCATCCCTCAGCTAGAGTCAGCAGGCCCCTTTCAGGATGGGCCTGCTTGGACTCCAGAGCTGGGATATGGTTGGGGGGTGGGATTAGGGTAGGGAAGCTGTTCCCAAGTGTCTATAGCCCAGGCCTGGACCTGCTAGATGGGGCTTGGGAAGTGGTGGGATAAAACTAGAGGTCAGGCAGGAGTCTTTCTCTGCACAAGGAAAGAGGGAAGCTGCCTCCTGCCCACAAGGCCAGCAGTCGTCCCATGGATCCTGATCATTACCACCCACAGGCAATGTCCCAGTCCCTTCTGCCTTTTGGTTCTAAGTCTTAGCTGAGGTGGGCCAACTCAGCAAATAAGACATGACTGAAAACTTGGGTTGTCTGTCTCCTCCCAGGCAGGAAGACCCCTTACTCATCCAGCACCACTCAGCACCACCAGGCTCAGTCCATACTTTCATATAGTCTTGGCTGGGCCTGGGTGCTGGCAGATGTGCACAGGAGGACAGTGTCCCTTCTGTGCCTGTGCTGTGCTTTTTGGTGGCCAGAGAACCCAGGCTGTGCCTTACTTCTGACCCCTCTTCCCAGTGGGGCTACCACCTCTCCCAGCTATAGTGTGGTTCATTCTCAGGCTATGACTGATTTAACAGCTCCTTTTCCTACACTGGCATCCCTGCAAGGTCACATTGGCCATTTTGTTTGTGTGACAGGAGCTGGGGAAATGAAGAGCAGCTGTGGGGGCTTATGCTGATCTCTTGCCCTCATTGGGCCTTGGTCTCCCTTGCTGTCCTGGTGGGACTGGGCCCCATAGTGTCATTTCACCTCTGAAGTACACTGTGTTCCTGACCCAACCAGCACTGATGTGGCCCAGCCCAGCACTGGCCCTTCCTCTCTGGGAGCTCTGTCCTTGCAGCTGGCACCATCTCAGGCCAGTGAGTAGCAGAGCTGGCTCTCTGTTTGTGTCAGTCGTTGTGTGTGACATTTCCTACACAGGGGCCTACCCTTTCTAAGCTCAGGTTCAATGTTGATGCAGGGGTAAGGAATCTAACAGAATTGTCCTCTGTAGGCTGATGTGGGACCAGACAGGAACAGGCCCCAAACAGCACTGGGCGTCAAGCCACACACCGAGCTCTGGGGCACTGTGGCCACATGGCTGTACCCTGCCTGTGGCTCTGAGCCAGGATTTGAGCTCTGCATACTTGGCCTGCTTCTCATTGCCCATGAAAAACAAACACTGGTCAGCCAGGGAACAAGCAACAACAAAAAGTGCTGGCTCGTCACTGCAGATGCCAGCTCTCCACTGCCCCTGCTTGTTCCCCTGGGGCTCTGGGGCAGCACGGGGGCAGTGCTGAACCAGGGGCCGGGTGGGCCTGACCTCCCTAAGTACTAGACCTCAGATGCTTGGGCCCCTACCCTCTCACAATATGGGGACTCTAAACATGTAACCCTAGCCAGAACCTCAGCCAGGCTTTTACTAGGTTTTCACTTAACTGTGAAACAGACACTGCCTCTGTTTTAGGCCAGAATGGCTGTGAATGGATGCTGGACCACTAGTCCTTGGGCCAGTGTGGCTGGGAACTGAGGCAGTGGTCACCTCACACCTGCCTAGGTGTTCCAAGCACCTGCCAGCAATAGACTGGCTTCTTACTCCCTGCCCATTGGCCACACCAGCTCTGGCACAGTAACTGTGTGGCTACAGATGGTCCTTGACTCTTTCTTGGCCTTGCCCACTGTTATAAGGTAGGGTTGGGGTAGTCCCATGAAATAGAGATGAAATGGTATATGCTGTGGGCCTAGGAAATAATGGACCCTCATTGCACCAGCTGTTCTTGCCCTTTCCAGCAGGCTCTAAGACACCCACACTCCATGGTTCTGCTGGACCTGGCAGGAAACGGAGCCTGGGTCAGAGCCCCACTGGGAATGAGCCAGCTGCTTCTGGCCAGCCTGGGATTAATGACTTTTAATTTAGAATTTAATCAATGCAGCTTCCCTCCAGAGAGCTGAATGCTCTGGCCTGGGAGTGAGTTGTATGATCTGTGAGTGGGATGGGCAAGGGGACTGTGATGGCCTTATCAGGTCACTGCTCCACCCCACCCTTAGCTTGCTCTGCTTTGCCTGCAGCTGGCTGGCACCCTATCATGGAGGACTGCAATGTACACTCAGCTGCCAGCATCTTGGCCTCAGTGAAGGAGCAGGAGGCCCGTTTCGAGCAACTGACACGGGCGCTGGAGCAGGAACGGCGCCATGTTGCCCTGCAGCTGGAACGTGCCCAGCAGCCTGGAGTAGGCAGCGGTGGTATGGGCAGTGGGCAGCCCCTACCTATGGCCTGGCAACAGCTGGTCCTGCAGGTAACAGCCCAGTGACTGGGAGGGGGTAAAAACAGCCAACTGGGGAATCAATCAAAAGGTCCTAGCACACCACAAATTAGTATACAGTGGCTTTTTTTAAGACCTGCTGAGACTTTTGGAGAGGAAAGAAAAGATCCCAAGGGAGTTGGATATCCACTTAGGTATGCTGGGCATATATGAAAGATGTTCAAGATACAGCTTGACCCTGAGATCAGCACACTCCACTGAGGGAGCTCTCAGGGCTCACTGGACAGGATCTGATCTGGGCAACTCCTTGGACAGCCTGGTGACACTGAGGGTTTTGCCTGTTCTAGAGTCTCCCTTTCATGATATTCTCCTTCATTGCATGCACTGGTAGATCAGCCCCAGGGTAAGGCTTGATCAAGGTCCCAGCCTCTGCCTATAGCTTCAGTTCCCCCGCTGGCTATTGCCCTCAGACTAGGCTTTAGGCACCTGCTCATCCCCAGGAGGCGTGGAGCCCTCTCTTTTCCTAGCCAGTGGAATAGACAAGGGCTCCACAGAAGTCAGAATGCCTAGATCTTCCCAATGTCCTCCTTCCTTCCATGGGTCATGAGGGTAGAATGAGGAAGTTCAAGGAGCCTGAAGTCTGGTGACAATCCGCCTATATCAGAATAGGGAATTTGGGGTAAGGGATCCACTCCCTGAGCCTGACCTTGCCTGACAGTGGCCAGGTGATGGTTCTTCTGTCCACTCATGAGACTACTTATAAAATGTGTGACCCTGTACAAGGACACAGAGTCAAATTAATGTCTTCAGAATACCCCCAACTCACTGGGGAACCCTTTTTCTAAGCATCTGGGTCTGAGTGCTTTCAGGCATGCAACCTAACCAGAGCCTGGTAGTGAGGGGAGTCAGTATGAGTGCAAGGGCTACCTCTAAAACCTCCAAGCCCTGAAAGTTCCAAAGGGTGAGTCCTATACCCCTAAACTCTAGCAGGGGAAGTAGAATAGCCTAGCTGAGCAACATGGGGACAATGGCAGCCAGTGACCCCGAGGCTTCTCCTCAGGCACCAGGCACTCAGTCCAGCCCTCCCAGCCCAGAATGAGCTCTCTTCTGCAGCCCACCAGATAAGTAGTGTGGGAGGACAGAGGGCATTCAGAGGGTCGATGCCCTGGCAAAAAGATGTTCCCACAGTCTGGAGCTGCCCTAGCCTCCTGGGGACTGAGCCTGAATGACCTTAGGCCATGACCTCTCCTCTACTCTGCCCTTTTATCTTAGGCTGGGATCAGAGATAGCATGTGTTCCCAGGGCTATCGCTGGATTGATCAGGCTGATGGGCACATGGGGAGGCATTGGGCTAGCCAGACCTAGCTGCTTCCATGCCAAACCTATTACTCAGATTAATCCCAGCAGGAGGTACTGGGTAACCTGCTATTGAACCTCAGGGACAGAGCTGGAGTTCTAGAGCTGGCAAGGCAGGTAGCTGGGGACCAAGACTGTGGAACCAGAGCTCAAAGTTACTGTCCCTGTACCCTTGGCTTCTTCCATGGTCTTGGCTGCCTGCCCTTCAGCCACTCAGCCAGAGCAGGGCTGATCCTCACCTAGTAGGGAAGGGCACTATGAGGACCTAGCCAGATGAGCCATTGAACCTGCCTTGGGCTCAGCCAAATGGGCATGTGGCTGGGGCACTAGCAGCTGGTGCAGTTGGGGAGAAGGCAAACCAGCATTAAAACCAGCTTTAATTCAGGATCGGGGCCACTTTCTCTCAAGGCAGCGTGTACTCCTCTTCACTGGCCTGGGCAGCCATAAATGGAGGATGCAGAAAGCCGGTGTCAAGTAAACTCACTCCTGTCCAAGCTGAGGGCACATAGTGGACACCCAAAGTGCTTGAACATGCTGGCAGTGTAACCTCTGTACATGGCATATCCTGGAAGCCAGGACTGGCCCCATGACAGGTTGATTTCAGAACAGGGTCAAGGGAGAAGTAGGCATAATGGCAGGAAGCCCAGGCCTGTGCCCCTTTTCTTGCTGTACCTCTAAAGCCTCACTGGGCTGGCCCCAGCTCTGTTAATATCAGAACCTATTTCCTCATTTATGATGAAGGAGCTATTGGCTTGCCTTTGTGGGAAATGACCCAAGAAGATCACTGATCCTCTCCCAAATTTCCCTCTCCTCCACCTAAGTTTCCCCCAGATAGAGTCAGATTCCTTAGGTGTGACTGCTGGGGGGCTATATGGGATAGAGAACCCTTAATTGGCAACTCTGATCCCCCCTCTTCTGCCACCACTTCCCAGTAGATTTAGAAATATAGAAGAGAGAGAGGGTCTGAGGCCAGCTCAGTCCCTAGGTCTCTTTCTGAGGGTCCAAGATCAAAGAGATTAAGGTTTTTTTGTTTTTTTGTTTTTGTTTGTTTGTTACTTGGTTTTGGTTCTGCAGATTGAACCCAGGGGCACCTAAACACTGAGCCACATTCCTAGCCTTTTTTATTTTTTATTTAAGTCTCTGAGTTGCTGAGACTGGTTTTGAACTTGCAGTCCTACTGCCTCAACCTCCCCAGTCGCTGGGAATCTGGGATTACAGGCTGTGCCACCACACTTGACAAAGTGATTAAGATTCTTCCCCAGGGTCACTCAAGAGTTGTTCCCTTGCCCCAATGTTTAACCCATTCTGACACCTCAAAGGGTGGGAAGACACTGGGTTTCTTGATGGAGAGAACTCAAAACACAAAGTGAGCCTTTGGAAAGGCCATCCACTAGGTCTTCCTAGAGCTCTGTAGGGGCCCTTCCTTGGAGGCCCGTGCTGGGTGAGGGCTAAACACAGGGCTGGTACTAGATCTGAGAGAACTTGCAGTGCTAACAATGCTGTAACTACTTTCTCATTGGTCTAGAAGGAGAAAACGGAATCATATCCAGGATAAGTGGATTATCAATGAGGGTATCCTTGCACCCTCTCCTAAGTAGCCGCTGGCTTTTGACCTGTGGGAATTCAGTTTCTCCAACTGCACAGGCGGAAGGGTGTGTGTATTCGTTTACTGACAGCAAACCGAAGCCTGGGAAGTACTTAGCTAAACTCACTCGGCTGGAAAATGCCACCGCCTGGGGGAGGAACGAGAAGTCAGATCAGCTGCCAGGGACGTGGGGACCACCCGGGCCTACCCTGGCTGCAGAACGCCCCCCGCCCCCCTAGAATTCCGAACCTCGCCCCACTCCAGCGGCTCCTGCCCCGCCCCGCCTGGGCGCGGCCCCGCCGGATTGGCTGCTCGCTGTGACCACTGCCAGATCCGCCTGGCGGGGAGCGAGTCCGCCCAGCCCGAGGGACGGAGGCGCTGGAGCCGAGCCCGGTCCATCTGCCGCCACCCCCGCCAGCCCGCGCCCCCAAAGCCCCAGCCCGATGCCGGCCGAACTCAGACAGGTTGGAGGGAACTCGGTTCCGGGCGGGGGCCAAGGGCCCGGTCCCAGGGCTGCACCGGAGGGCGGGGCGCCGGACTTAACCGGGAAGGATCCGCTTTTGTTAACGTGGAGCCTCTGGCCCAGGGCAGCTATTGTCTGCTCTCCTGGCTGGGCTGCGCGGGACCAGGCCGGGTGGCAGGAGTGAGCGCACTTCCCTGGGTTTGTGCAGAGTGGGTTGGGGTCGCTGGGTCTCCCGACCAGGGCGTGGGGATCCAAGGCGGGCGACCTGCGTTCAGGAGGTGCACCTGGGCGGGTGCACCTCAACCAGTGCACAGGACAGGTGGTGGGGTACCGGGGTACGGGGCCAGGGCCTTCCTGATTAGCCACTTTTTGTGCGGAGGGAGCCTGAATCTGCAGGGGAAAGTCTGACAAGGCCTATTCCCTGGGGGCTCCCTCCCTGACCCTCCTCTCTCCTTTACACCCCTGCGCGGACTCCTATTCCCAGGATCAGCGAAGGAGCTTCTGGAGCTTTGATGGAAGCTCTGCCTCAGCAATGCACGTGAGGGGAGGGGTGGAGACTGGTCCTGCCCACGTGTGGAGACAGGAGGGGTCTCAGAGGGAAGCAGGGCTGGCCGCTTCCCAGTACTGGGTGGAGTGGAAGGCAGAAGTGACAGCCTGTACTCTGCTCAGGAGGAGTAGGGTTCAATAACAGTCGGGGATACAGGCTAAATAGAGGACCAACCCCATATAGGGCCCTTTATGGTAGGAAGAGTGTCTCCCACAGCCAGATTCCTGTCTGTTACAATTTCTGGTTCTAGGGGTCTGGCTACTGACTGATCCAGACATGGAGGAACCAGGGGGGAATTTGTGGACACATTGTGGCTGAGGTGTGGGTTTTGGGAAGTTGGTTTAGGTGATGGCTTGCTGTCCCAGCCTGCTGGGTACCAGATTTCCTTGGCCTTTCAGCCCACTTGTCTGGGGCCACACCCTGGCAGGCATACTACTACTGTGGAAGGTTGACCTCCTACCTCCCAGGGGCTGGACAGGACTCATGGGCACCAAGGGAGAAGGTGCTTTGTGGTGGCCAAGGTCTGGCTGCCTGGTGGGTAAAACCTGACTTGTGCTGCACTCCACCTGGGAGGGTCATGCTGAAGGATTCAGAACTCTTATTCCTCCATCCTTTTGTCCATCCAGGGTTAGCCATCGCTTGCCCTCTGGAGACTTGGCCCAGGGGTCGTGGTCTCCAAGTGTGCATTCTCACCTTACTTTGTACCCTGTTTGCCAGCAGACCTTGCATGGGGTAGGACACCCACCCCCTACAGTCTGTTCTTCATGATACAGACTGTGGGTGCTTATCTGTAAAGTGCACAGACCTTTGAGCATTGATCTACATCTTGCTTTTCTATTCTCCATTGCATTTGGCTGCATAGGTAGGACTGGCAACCTGTGCCCTTTCCATCTCTGTAAGAGGAAAACAAACCCCAAGTGTCTGCTTGATGGGGCCTAGGGTTCTTGGACTGTGTTTAGTTCTGTGTCTGCAGGGATTCTATTGAGAGAAGTGGTAAGTGGGTCTGCCTCATCAGCCACTCTGGCCCCTCCTACAGACCAAGGAAACTCATGGGAAACCCCAAACCTGGGCTACAGCCCTTCTCCAAGTCAGGCCCAGAGGCTATAGACCTGCTCCACCACAGATGTGAGAGCCCCAGGATGAATGTGAGCCCCACAGCCCATGGTCCTTTTATGAGGCAATAGGCTAAGGCCAGGACCAAGGAGGGGTGACAATAAATGATTGGCAGGACACAGAGTCGGGGAGGACAAGGGTGTTGTGTCCAGGATGGTGCCTATGTCTGGGGTGTAGAGGGGAACAGCCCAGAATCAGGTCTAGGACATAGGTAATGTGGGGCTGCAGAGCCAGGGTTCCTTGAGAATGGGCAGGTGGATGTGAATCATGAAACCTCAGAATAGGACACTGGCTAGACAGGGATCCAAGCTCCCTAGTCAGCTCCCTCTGTCAAGTGTATGCTAGTCATTAGCCCACCATCCCATAGATCTCCCATAAAGATGTTACAGAGGCCTGAGCCATGGAGTTAACCTGGGCATCCCTCTACTATAAGCTTCAGTTTCCCTATTTGCTGCCAGCTGAGGCCCCATAGTGGATGACTGAGAATCAGTGGCTTGGTCCCTCCCTGCTTGTCAAAAGCACATCTCAAGGCCCCACATGAGTAAGGGTCTGGATAAAACTGTGAAAGCCATGAGAATACAGGTATTCCAGCATATGCCTCTGAGAACAGTAAGTACTCTGCACTTGAGGTACTCTTAAGGGACATCTTAAGAGATGCCACAAATTAATTAATATGTTCAGCTAGGCTTGGGTGCTCATATTCTTGTGGACATGCACATGTTCCTACCTGAGGAATCAGGTACACATGTCTGTGCATGTTTCCAGATCCCTGTCTGTATGTGCCTAGGCATGTGTAATGGACTGGGCTTTTCCATGAGCACCAGCTGACTCATGCTTCCACCTGCCTGGGTGAAGTCATTGCCCATTTTTAGCTCCCTGAGGTCATTTGCCAGCAGGGACTCTTGGGACCTTGGAATCCCACTATCTGGCTGCTGGTCCCCGATGTTAGTGGTGATACTGCAGAATTGCCAGTGACTGCTGGGGGCCCTGGCCTTCCTAGCCACCCCAACTCTGCACTTTTAGATCCTCACCATAGCCAGGGTGGGAGGAGGGAGATGAGTCACAAATTGGTAATGAGGTACCACAATGTCTTTTCTCCACCTCCCAACTATGGGGGTCTCAAAGCTGGCAGCAAATAGGGAAACTGAAGCTTATGGTAGAGAAATGCCCAAGGCCATTCTGTGGCTCAGGCCTCTGGAACATCTTTCTGGTGAGTCTGTTGGTCGGTGGGCTGGTGAACAGCTTGTAATTGGCAGAGTGAGCTGATTGGTATGGGCCTACCACCTAGGGAATATGAGCTATTCTTGTGTTTAATGTATGAAAATTTTAAGGGGCCAAATCCCACTGGCAGAGTGTCCTGGGCAAGAGTCTCCTCCATCTTGCTCCTCCCTTCTACCTTGTCTCTAGGAAGGCAGCCCTTCTTGGTTGTCCCCACACTAGAGCTGTAACTAATCCCAGGGCCCTGCAGAGAGAGTTTGAAGCCTGACACACGGTTACTAGATATTCATGGGGCAGTCCAGGCCCTAGTAGGGATGACTGCTCTGTGCCTACTTTCTATTCTAGAATTTTCCCAGTTCCCCAGTGCCCTTGGAGAAAAGCCCGGGCCTCCCTGCTTGGCATTCTGCCAATTGTCCCCACCTTGGACCTCAGTCTGGGAATAGGGTCTTTTCTTTTTGGCCAGGTCCCAGCAGACTTTCCACCAAGACTGGGCTGGTGGCCATCAAGGTCTTGTCCCCAAGAGGTAAAGTGCCACTCAGAGGATTCCTTATCAGACAAGTGCCTGAAATCCCTTGGCTAACAGTAGTGAAGTTCTGGGTAAATTCTCTCCCCTCTGCCAGACCTGTTTCCCCAACTACAATTTCATCTTTTACCTTCTGAGGACCTGCTTCTAGGGGAGCAGGGAGAGCATTCTATGCTACTGCTCTCCTCTTTCACTTGATCCTGAGGGATGCACTGTCCCAACATGTTGGTGCAGGCCCCTACCCAGACCTCTGCACTACATGCATTAGGGCCCCCAGGACAGGGGCAGATTCCTGTGCTGAAGATCTCAGGAGGCAGGCCCTGAGGGCAGCCCTGAGCAGCTTGGCTAGAGTACCTCCCACAACCAGAGACGGGAGTAGAGTGGAGGCAGGCAGATACAGTGTGTGTTGCAACCCTCCCTGGGCCTCTACTCAGTTTCTGTGCAGGCCTCAGGGGGCCCAAACAGGGAGTACATTCTGTGAGCCATGAGTGAGGTGTGTCCTCCTGCTGAGCTGTTCCTGGCTGCCCAGGAATGTGCTCCCCCTTTGCCCACCCACCAGTTTGGGTTTCAGCCCCTGCGCATCCTGGCAAATGCCAATCCCTGGATGTAAGCATGGTGGGACCCTGCGGTACACATGCCCAAAGGCAGATTAGCTTAAGTCCCCATGCCACTCAGCAGAGCAGGACTGGCCTGTCCTCTTTCAGCCTCAGCTTCCCCACTGGCAAGTCCAGCTAGTAGGCACATGAGTCTCAGAAGGGCACAAGTCTCAAGTTGTCTTGCCTAGAAGTTCACTGTCCCCACCCCCACCCCCTGCAAGGTGATGGCAAGGTGACTTGTACCACAAATCCACTATCTCTAATCTCTGATATGACATCCTGGTCACTATCAGCAGGGGGCACCAGACATAGGCCTGAGGTGGGGCAAGGCCTTGCCCTCTAAAGTGTTTGAATTGGAAGGAGCAAGGATATTTTGGT
>JAJEJO010053934.1:0-16032 GCA_020662805.1 Glaucomys volans
AGTCCTCCTGCACATGTCATAAAGCCCACGTACACACATCTAGAGCCCTCTTTCACCCGTCCTACACCACTCCTGCCCAAGATCTAGATCCTTAGTTCACAAGTCCTGCAGCCCTCCTATGCATGTCCTAGACCCTCCTACACAAGTCCTAGAGCTCTCCTACATACGTCCTGGAGCACTCCTACACACATCCTAGACCCCTCCTGCACACGTCTTAGAACCCTCCTACACACGTCCTACAGACCTGCTGCACATGTCCCAGAGCCCTCCTCAAGACATCCTAGAGCTCTCATTCATGTTGTACAGCCGTCCTAACCACGTTTTAGCACCCTACAACACACATCTTAGATCTCTCCTATACACATACTAGAGCACTCCTACACATGTGCTACAGACCGCCTACACACCTCTTTCAGTTCTCCTTCACATGTCAAGAGTCATCGTGCAGACATCATAGAGCCCTCCTGCAAAAGACCTGGAGCCCTCCTACACACGTCCTAGAGCCCTCCTGCACATGACATAAAGCTCTCCTGCACAAATCCTAGAGTTCTCCTGAATACGTCCTACAGTCCTCTAGCACACGTCCGTGAGCTCTCCTTCACAAATCCTACAATCCTGGTACACATGTAATTGAGCCCTCCTACACACTTCCTAGATCCCTCCTAAACACGTATTAGAGTCCTCCCACACACATCCTAGTGATCTCCTGCACACGTCGTGCAGCTCTCCTTCACACGTCTTACATCCCTTCTGCACATGTCCAAGAGCCTTAATTCACAAGTCCTGCAGTCCTCTAACACATGTCCTAGAACCCTCCTACACACATACTAGAGCCCTCCTACACACATCCTGGAGCATGACAACACACGTCCTAGAGCTCTCCTGCACACGTCCTACACCCCTCCTGCACATGTCCTACAGACGTCCTGCACACACCCTAGAGCAAGCCCCACATCCCTGAGCCCTCCTACACACATCCTGGAGCCCTCCTACACACGTCCTAGTGCCCTCCTGTACATGTCCTTCAACCCTCCTGCAAAGGTGCTAGAGACCTCTGCACACATCAGAGAGCCCTCCTAAACACGTCCTAGAGACATCCTTAACATGTCTGACAGCCCTTCTGCAATCATCATAGATCCATTCTACACACATCCTAGAGCCCTCCTACACAGATCCTAGATCCCTCCCGCATGCCTCATAAAGCCCTCGTACACACGTGCTAGAGGCCTCCTTCCCACACCCTAGAGCCCTCCTCCAAACGAATTGTAGCCCTCCTGCACATGTCCTGGAGCACTCCTACACACATCCTACAGCTCTCCTTCACACGTCCTACAGCCCTCCGGCACACATCCTAAATCCTCTTCACACAACCAAGAGCCCTCCTAAACATGTCCTAGAGTGCTTCTGCACATGTCATAAACCTCTCGTACATTCATGCTAAGCACTCCTTCACCCATCCTACATCCCTCCTGCACACATCCTAGAGCCTTAATTCACAAGTCCTGCCCCCCTCCTACGCACATCCTAGAACCCTCCTAAACACATCCTAGAGACCTCCTACACACGTCTTGGAGCACTCGTACACATATCCTACAGCTCTCCTGCACACATTCTACACCCCCCTGCACACGTCTTACAGACCTCCTGATCACGTCCCACAGCCCTCCTCCAAATGTCCCTAAGGCCTCCTACACAGGTCCTAGAGCCCTCCTGCGCACATCTTAAAGCCCTCTTGCACACGTCTTAACGCCTTCTTGCACATGACCTAGAGCCCTCCTTGACACATGCTACCTTTCTCCTATACACGTCATAAAACCCTCCTACACACGTCCTATACCCCTCCGAAAAACATCCTAGCACCCTCCTACACACATCCTACAGCCCTCCTACACATGTCCCAGAGCCCTCCTACACATATCCTAGAGCCCTCCTACACTTGTCCTAGAGCCCTACAACCCACTTCCTAGAGCCCTACTGCACACGTTTTACAGACTTCCTGCAAACGTCCTAGATCCCTCCGGCATATGTCACAGTGCCCTCCTCCACACGTCCTAGAGCCCTCCTTCACACATCCTCCACCTTACTGCAAAGGTCCTACAACCCTCCTACACATGTCCTAAAGCCTTCCTACACACGTACTACAGCCCTCATGCACACGTCCTACATACGGCCTGCACAATTCACACATACCTCCTGGTCACATGGTTGAGTCCTCCTTCACAAGATCTAGAGCCCTCTTTCAAACGTCCTACAACCCTCCTGCACACCTCCTAGAATCCTACTTCAGAGGTCCTTCAGCCCTTCATCAACAGTCCTACAGCCCTCCTACACACGTCCTAGAGCCCTCCTACACATGTCCTTGAGCCCTCCATTACACGTCCTACAACCTCCTGCACAGGTCCTAGATCCTCTGACACACAACCAAGAGCCCTCCTACACAGGCCCTAGAGTCCTCCTGCACATGTCATAAAGCCCTCATACACACATGCTAGAGCCCTCTTTAAGCCGTCCTAAATCCCTCCGGGACAGGTCCTAGACCCGTAATTCACAAGTCCTGCAGCCCTCCTATGCATGTCCTAGACCCTCAAACACACGACCTAGAGCCCTCCTACAAACGTCCTGGATCACTCCTACACACGTCCTAGCCCCCTCCTGCACATGTCCTACTGCCCACTTGCACATCCTACAGACCTCCTGCACACATTCTACAGTCCTGCTATACACGTCCCTGAGCCCTCCAACACACATCCTAGATGCCTCCTGCCATGTCTTAAAACCCTCTTGTACACGTCTTATAGCCCTCTTGCAAACAATCTAGAGCCCTACTTGACTCGTCCTACATTTCTCCTATACACTTCATAAAGCCATCCTCCACACATCCTAGAGCCCTCCTTCACACATCCTCCACTCTCCTGCAAAGTCCTTCAACCCTCCTACACATGCTCAAAAGCCCTCCTACACACGTCCTACAGCCCTCATGCACAAGTCCTACATCCGGCCTGCACAATTTACACATACCTCCTGCTCACATCTTTGAGTCCTCCTTCACAAGACATAGAACACTCTTTCACACGTCCTACAACCCTCCTGCACACGTCCTAGAGTCCTACTTCACACGTCCTTCAGCCCTCCTTCAAAAGTCCTACAGCCCCCCTAACCATATCCCAGATCCTCCTACGCATGAACAAGAGCCCTACAACACATGTCCTGGAGCCCTCCTTCACAAGTACTACAGCCCTTCTGTACACGTCATAGATCTTCCTACCCACAACAAAGAGCACTCCTACACAGATCCTAGAGTCCTCCTGCACATGTCATAAAGCCCACGTACACACATCTAGAGTCCTCTTAGACCCGTCCCACATCCCTCTTGCACACGTCCTAGAACCTTAATTCACAAGTCCTGCAGCCCTCCTATGCATGTCCTAGATCCTCCTACACACGTCCTAGAGCTCTCCTACATACGTCCTGGAGCACTACTACACACGTCCGAGACCCTCCTGCACATGTCTTAGAACCCTCCTGCACACGTCCTACAGACCTCCTGCACATGTCCCAGAGCCCTCCTCAACACATCCTAGAGCTCTCATTCATGTTGTACAGCCGTCCTACACACTTTTTAGCACCCTACTACACACATCTTAGATCCCTCCTATACACATACTAGAGCACTCCTACACACGTGCTACAGACCGCCTACACACCTCTTTCAGTTCCCCTGCACATGTCAAGAGTCATCGTGCACACATCATAGAGCCCTTCTGCAAACGACCTGGAGCCCGCCTACACACGTCCTAGAGCCCTCCTGCACATGACATAAAGCTCTCCTGCACACATCCTAGAGTTCTCCTGAACACGACCTACAGTCCTCTAGGACATGTCCTTGATCCCTCCTTCACAAAACCTACAGTCCTGGTACACATGTAATTGAGCCCTCCTACATACTTCCTAGATCCCTCCTAAACACGTATTAGAGCCCTCCCACTCACATCCTAGTGTTCTCCTGCACAGGTCCTGCAGCTCTCCATCACACGTCTTACATCCCTTCTGCACATGTCCTAGAGCCTTAATTCACATGACCTGCAGCCCTCCAACGCACGTCCTAGAACCCTCCTACACACATATTAGAGCCCACCTACACACATCCTGGAGCACGACTACAGACGTCCTAGAGCTCTCCTGCACACATCCTACACACCCCTGTACATGGCTTACAGACCTCCTGAACACGTCCCACAGCCCTCCTCCACATGTCACTGAGGCCTCCTACAAAGGTCCTAGGGCCCTCCTGCACACATCTTAAAGCCCTCTTGCACATGTCCTAAAGCCCTCTTGCACATGACCTAGAGCCCTACTTGACACGTGCTACATTCCTCCTATACACATCATAATGCCCTCCTACACACGCCCTATAGCCCTCCGAAAACATCGTAGAGCCCTCCTACACACATCCTACAGCCCTCCTACACATGACCCAGAGCCCTCCTACACATGTCCTAGAGCCCTCCAACCCACCTCCTAGAGCCCTCCTGCACACGTTTTACACCCATCCTGCAAACGTCCTAGATCCCTCCTGCACACGTCACAGCGCCCTCCTCCACACGTGCTAGAGCCCTGCTTCACAGATCCTCCACCCTCCTGTAAAGGTCCTACAACCCTCCTATACACGTCCTAACGCCCTCCTACACACGTCCTACAGCCCGCCTACACATGTCCCAGAGTCCTACACATGTACTAGAGCCCTCCAACCCACTTCCTAGAGCCCTCCTGAACAAGTTTTACAGCCATCCTGCAAACATCCTAGACCCCTCCTGCTCACGTCACAGAGCCCTCCTCCACACGTCCTAGAGCCCTCCTTCACACATCCTCCACCCTCCTGCAAAGGTCCTACAACCCTCATACACACGTCCTAACGCACTCCTACACACGTCCTACAGCCCTCATGCACACATCCTACATCCGGCCTGCACAATTCACACATACCTCCTGCTCACATCTTTGAGTCCTCCTTCACAAGACCTAAAGCCCTCTTTCACACGTCCTACAACCCTCCTGCACACGTCCTAGAGTCCTACTTCACACGTCCTTCAGCCCTCCATCAAAAGTCCTACAGCCCTCCTACACACTTCCTAGAGCCCTAATAAACATGTCCTACAGCCCTCCATTACACGTCCTACAACCTCCTGCACACGTCCTAGATCCTCTGACACACAACCAAGAGCCCTCCTACACAGGCCCTAGAGTCCTCCTTCACATGTCATAAAGCCCTCGTACACATGCTAGAGCCCTCTTTCAGTCGTCCTACATCCTTCCTACACACGTCATAGACCCTTAATTCACAAGTCCTGCAGCCCTCCTACGCATGTCCTAGACCCTCCTACACACGGCCTAGAGCCCTCCTACAAACGTCCTGGAGCACTCCTACATACGTCCTAGACCCCTCCTGCACATGACTTACAGCCCTCGTGCACATCCTACAGACCTCCTGCACACATTCTACAGTCCTCCTGCACACGTCCCTGAGACCTCCTACACACATCCTTGAGCCATCCTGCATATGTCTTAAAACCCTCTTGCGCACGTCTTCAAGCCCTCTTGCAAACAACCTAGAGCCCTACTTGACACGTCCTATATTCCTCCTATACACTTCATAAAGCCCTCTTCCACACATCCTAGAGCCCTCCTTCAAACATCCTCCACTCTCCTGCAAAGTCCTGCAACCCTCCTACACACGTTCAAAAGCCCTCCTACACACGTCCTGCAGCCCTCATACACACGTCCTACATCCAGGCTGCACAATTCACACATACCTCCTGCTCACATATTTGAGTCCTCCTTCAAAAGACCTAGAGCACTCTTTCACACGTCCTACAGCCCTCCTGCACACGTCCTAGAGTCATACTTCACAGTCCTTCAGCCCTCCTTCAAAAGTAATACAGCCCTCCTAACCATATCCCAGAATCCTCCTACACACGACCTATGCCCTACCACACATGTCCTCCTTCACAAGTCCTAAAGCCCTCCTGCACAGGTCCTAGATCCTCCTACACACAACAAAGAGCACTCCTACACAGATCCTAGAGTCCTCCTGCACATGTCATAAAGCCCACATACACACATATAGAGCCCTCTTTCACCCGTCCTATATCCCTCCTGCACAAGTTCTAGATCCTTAATTCACAAATCCTGCAGCCCTCCTATGCATGTCCTAGACCCTCCTACACACGTCCTAGAGCTCTCCTACTTTCGTCTTGGAACACTCCTACACACGTCCTAGACCACTCCTGCACACGTCTTAGAAACCTCCTGCACACGTCCTACAGACCTCCTGCACATGTCCCAGAGCCCTCCTCAACACATCCTAGAGCTCTCATTCACGTTGTACAACCGTCCTACACACGTTTTAGCACCCTACTACACACATCTTAGTCCCTCCTATACACATACTAGAGCACTCCTACACACGTGCTACAGACCGCCTACACACCTCTTTCAGCCCTGCTGCACATGTCAAGAGCCATCCTGCACACATCATAGATCCCTTCTGCAAATGACCTGGAGCCCTCCTACACACGTCCTAGAGCCCTTCTTCACAAATCCTACAGTACTGGTACACATGTAATTGAGCCTTCCTACACACTTCCTAGATCCCTCCTATACACGCATTAGAGCCCTCCCACACACATCCTAGTGATCTCCTGCACACGTCCTGCAGCTCTCCTTCACACGTCTTACATCCCTTCTGCACATGTCCTAGAGCCTTAATTCACAAGTCCTGCAGCCCTCTAACGCACGTCCTAGAACCCTCCTAAACACATGCTAGAGCCCTCCTACACATATCCTGGAGCACGACTACACACGTCCTAGAGCTCTCCTGCACACGTCCTACAACCCTCCTGCACATGTCCTACAGACCTCCTGCACACACCCTACAGCCCGCCCCACATCCCTGAGCCCACCTACACACATCCTGGAGCCCTGGTTCACACGTCCTAGTGCCCTCCTCTACATGTCCTACAACCCTCCTGCAAAGGTGCTAGAGACCTCTGCACACATCAGAGAGCCCTCCTAAACACGTCCTAGAGATATCCTTAACATGTCTGACAGCCCTTCTGCAATCATCCTAGATCCCTTCTACACATATCCTAGAGGACTCCTACAAAGATCCTAGATCCCTCTCGCACGTGTTATAAAGCCCTCATACACACGTGCTAGAGGCCTCCTTCCCACGTCCTACAGCCCTCCTGCACACGAATTAGAGCCCTCATGCACATGTCCTGGAGCACTCCTACACACATCCTAGAGCTCTCCTTCACAGGTCCTACAGCCCTCCAGCACACATCCTAAATCCTCCTTCACAAAACCAAGAGCCCTCTTACACATATCCTACAGTGGTTCTGCACATGTCATAAACCTCTCCTACACTCGTACTAGAGCTCTCCTTCACCCATCCTACATCCCTCCGGCACACATCCTAGAGCCTTAATTCACAAGTCCTGCCGCCCTCCTATGCACATCCTAGCACCCTCCTAAACACATCGTAGAGACCTCCTACACACATCCTGGAGCACTCCTACACATATCCTACAGCTCTCCTGCACACATCCTTCACCCCCCTGCACATGTCTTACAGACCTCCTGAACATGTCACACAGCCCTCCTCCACATGTCTCTGAGGCGTCCTACACAGGTCCTAGAGCCCTCCTGCACATCTTAAAGCCCTCTTGCACACGTCTTAAAGCCCTCTTGCACATGACCTAGAGCCCTACTTGACATGTGCTACATTCCTCCTATACACATCATAATGCCCTCCTACACACGTTCTATAGGCCACCGAAAAACATCCTAGAGCCCTCCTAGACACATCCTACATCCCTCCTACACATGTCCCAGAGCCCTCCTACACATGTAATAGAGGCCTCCAACCCACTTCCTAGAGCCCTCCTGCACACGTTTTACAGCCATCCTGTGAACGTCCTAGATCCCTCCTGCACACGTCACAGAGCCTTCCTCCACACGTCCTAGAGCCCTCCTTCACACATCATCCACCCACCTGCAAAGGTCCTAAACCCTCCTACACACGTCCTAAAGCCCTCCTACACACGTCCTACAGCCCTCATGCACACGTTCTACATCCAGCCTGCACAATTCACACATACCTCCTGCTCACATCTTTGAGTCCTCCTTCACAAGACCTAAAGCCCTCTTTCACATGTCCTACAACCCTCCTACACACGTCCTAGAGTCCTACTTCACACGTCCTTCAGCCCTCCATCAAAAGTCTTACAGCCCTCCTACACACGTCCTAGAGCCCTCCTACACATGTCCTACAGCCCTCCATTACACGTCCTACAACCTCCTGCACAGGTCCTAGATACTCCGACACACAACCAAGAGCCCTCCTACACAGGCACTAGAGTCCTCCTGCACACATCAAAAGTCCTTGTACACACATGCTAGAGCCCTCTTTTAGCCGTCCTACCTCCCTCCTGGACACGTCCTAGACCCTTAATTCACAAGTCCTGCAGCCCTCCTACGCATGTCCTAGACCCTCCTACACACGTCCTAGAGCCCTCCTACAAACGTCCTGGAGCACTCCTACACACGTCCAACCCCCTCCTACACATGTCCTACTGCCCCCGTGCACATCCTACTGGCCTTCTGCACACATTCTACAGTCCTTCTATACACGTCCCTGAGCCCTCCTACACACATCCTAGAGGTCTCCTGCCATGTCTTAATACCCTCTTGCACACGTCTTATAGCCCTCTTGCAAACAATCTAGAGCCCTACTTGACTCGTCCAACATTCCTCCTATATACTTCATAAAGCCATTCTCCACACATCCTAGAGCCCTCCTTCACACATCCTCCAATCTCCTGCAAAGTCCTTCAACCCTCCTACATACGTTCAAAAGCCCTCCTACACACGTCCTACAGCCCTCATGCACACGTCCTACATCCGGCCTGCACCATTCACACATACCTCCTGCTCACATCTTGAGTCCTCCTTCACAAGACCTAGAGCACTCTTTCACACGTCCTACAAACCTCCTGCACACGTCCTTGAGTCCTACTTCACATGTCCCTCAGCACTCCTTCAAAAGTCCTACAGCCCCCCTTAACCATATCCCAGAATCCTCATACACATGACCTAGAGCCCTACCACACATGTCCTAGAGCCCACCTTCACAAGTCCTACAGCCCTCCTGCACACGTCCTCGATCCTCATACACACAACAAGGAGCACTCCTACACAGAACCTAGAGTCCTCCTGCACATGTCATAAAGTACACGTACACACATCTAGAGCCCTCTTTCACGCGTCCTACATCTCTTCTGCACAAGTTCTAGATCCTTAATTCACAAGTCCTTCACCCCACTATGCATGTCCTAGACCCTCCTACACACGTACTAGAGCACTCCTACATACGTCCTGGAGCACTCCTACACACGTCATAGACCCCTCCTGCACACGTCTTAGATCCCTCCTGCACACGTCCTACACACCTCCTGCACATGTCCAAGAGCCCTCCGCAACACATCTTAGAGCTCTCATTCACGTTGTACAGCCGTCCTACCCACATTTTAGCACCCTACTACACACATCTTAGATCCCTCCTATACACATACTAGAGCACTCCTACACACGTGCTACAGACCGCCTACACACCTCTTTCAGCCCTCCTGCACATGTCAAGAGCCATCGTGCACACATCATAGAGCCCTTCTGCAAATGACCTGGAGCCCTCCTACACACGTCCTAGAGCCCTCCTGCACATGGCATAACGCTCTCTTGTACACATCTTAGAGTTCTGAACATGACCTACAGTCCTCTAGCACACGTCCTTGAGCCCTCCTTCACAAATCCTACAGCCCTGGTACACATGCATTGAGCCCTCCTACACACTTCCTAGATCCCTCCTAAACACGTATTAGAGCCCTCCCACACACATCCTAGTGATCTCCTGAACACATCCTGCAGCTCTCCTTGACACATCTTACATACCTTCTGCACATGTCCTAGAGACTTAATTCACAAGTCCTGCAGCCCTCTAACGCACGTCCTAGAACCCTCCTACATACATACTAGAGCCCTCCTACACACATCCTGGAGCACGAATACACACGTCCTAGAGCTCTCCTGCACATGTCTACAGAACTCCTGCACAAACCCTACAGCCCGCCCCACATCCCTGAGCCCTCCTACGCACATCCTGGAGCCCTCCTACACACGTCCTAGTGCCCTCCGGTACATGTCCTACAACCCTCCTGCAAAGGTGCTAGAGACCTCTGCACACATCAGAGAGCCCTCCTAAACACGTCCTAGAGACATCCTTAACATGCCTGACAGCCCTTCTGCAATTATCCTAGATCCCTTCTACACACATCCTAGAGCCCTCCTACACAGATCCTAGAAACCTCCCGCACGTGTCATAAAGCCCTCGTACACACGTGCTAGAGGCCTCCTTCCCACGTACTACCGCCGTCCCGCACACGAATTAGAGCCCTCCTGCACATGTCCTGGAGCACTCCTACACACATCCTAGAGCTCTCCTTCACACGTCCTACAGCCCTGCAGCACACCTCCTAAATCCTCCTTCACACAACCAAGAGCCCTCCTACTCATGTCCTAGAGTGCTTCTGCACATGTCATAAACTTCTCGTACACTCGTGCTAGAGCCCTCCTTCACCCATCCTACATCCCTCCGGCACACATCCTAGAGCCTTAATTCACAAGCCCTGCCGCCCTTCTACGCACGTCCTAGACTCCTAAACACATCCTAGAGACCTCCTACACACGTCCTGGAGCACTCCTACACATATCCTACAGCTCTCCTGCACACATCCTACACCCCCCTGCACACGTCTTACAGACCTCCTGAACACGTCGCACAGCCCACCTCCACATGTGCCTGAGGACTCCTACACAGGTCCTAGAGCACTCCTGCACCCATCTTAAAAACCTTTGCACATGTCTTAACGCCCTCTTGCACATGACCTAGAGCCCTACTTGACACGTGCTACATTCCTCCTATACATGTCATAAAGCCCTCCTACACACGACCTATTGCCCTCCGAAAAATATCCTAGAGACCTCCTACACATATCCTAAAGCCCTCCTATAGATGTCCCAGAGCCCACCTACACATGTCCCAGAGCCCTCCTACACATGTCCTAGAGCCCTCCAACCCACTTCCTAGAACCCTCCTGCACACCTTTTACAGCCTTCCTGCAAACGTCCTACATCCCTCCTGCACACGTCACAGAGCCCTCCTTCACACGTCCTAGAGCCCTCCTTCACCCATCCTCCACCCTCCTGCAAAGGTCATACAACCCACCTACACACGTCCAAAGCCCTTCTACACACGTCCTACAGCCCTCATGCACACGTCCTACATCCGGCCTGAACAATTCACACATACCTCCTGCTCACATTTTTGAGTCGTCCTTCACAAGACCTAGAGCCCTCTTTCACACGTCCTACAACCCTCCTGCACACGTCCTAGAGTCCTACTTCACACGTCCTTCAGTCCTCCATCAAAAGTCCGACAGCCATCCTATACACGTCCTAGAGCCCTCCTACACATGTCCTACAGCCCTCCATTACACGTCCTACAACCTCCTGCACACGTCCTAGATCCTCCGACACACAAACAAGAGCCCTCCTACACAGGCCCTAGAGTCCTCCTGCACATGTCATAAAGCCTTCGTACACACATGCTAGAGCACTCTTTCCGCCATCCTACATTCCTCCTGCACACGACCTAGACCCTTAATTCACAAGTCCTGCAGCACTCCTACTCATGTCATAGACACTCCTACACAGGTCCTAGAGCCCTACTACAAACGTCCTGGAGCACTTCTACACACGTCCTAGACCCCTCCTGCACATGTCCTACAGCCCTCGTGCACATCCTACAGACCTCCTGCACACATTCTACAGTCCTGCTATACACGTCCCTGAGCCCTCCTACACACATCCTAGAGCCCTCCAGCACACGTCTTAAAACCCTCTTGCACACGTCGTAAATCCGTTTGCAAAAAAATTAGAGCCCTACTTTACTCATCCTACATTCCTCCTATACACTTCATATAGCTCTCCTCCACACATCATAGAGCCCTCCTTCACACATCCTCCACTCTCCTTCAAAGTCCTACAACCCTCCTACACACGTTCAAAAGCCCTCCTACACACGTCCTACAGCCCTCATGCACACGTCCTACATCCGGCCTGCACAATTCACACATACCTTCTGCTCACATCTTTGAGTCCTCCTTCACAAGACCGAGAGCACTCTTTCACACGTCCTCCAACCTTCCTGCACACGTCCTAGAGTCCTACTTCATACGTCTGTCAGCCCTCCTTCAAATGCCCTACAGCCCTCCTAACCATATCCCAGAATCCTCCTGCACACGACCTAGAGCCCTACCACACATGTCCTACAGCCCTCCTTCACAAGTCCTACAGCCCTCCTGCACAAATCCTAGAGTCTTCCTGCACATGTCATAAAGCCCACGTACACACATCTAGAGCCCTCTTTCACCCGTCCTACATCCCTCCTGCACAAGTTCTACATCCTTAATTCACAATTCCTTCAGCTCTCCTATCCATGTCCTAGACCCTCCTATACACGTCCTAGAGCTCTCCTACATACGTCCTGGAGCACTCCTACACACGTCCTAGACCCCTCCTTCACATGTCCTAGAGTCCTACTTCACATGTTCTTCAGCCCTCCATCAAAAGTCCTACAGCCCTCCTACACACGTCCTAGAGTCACTCTACACATGTCCTACATCCCTCCATTACACATCCTACAACCTCCTGCACACGTCCTACATCCTCTGACACACAACCAAGAGCCCTCCTACACAGGCCCTAGAGTCCTTCTGCACATGTCATAAAACACTCATACACACATGCTAGAGCCCTCTTTCAGCCGTCCTACATCCTTCCTGCACACGTTCTAGACCCTCAATTCACAAGTCCTGCAGCCCTCCTACGCATGTCCTTGACCCTCCTACACACGTACTAGTGCCCTACTACAAACATCCTGGAGCACTCCTACACACGTCCTAGACCCCTCCTGCACATGTCCTACAGCCCTCATGCACATCCTACAGACCTCCTGCACACATTCTACAGTCCTATTATACATGTCCCTTGAGCCCACCGACACACAGCCTAGAGACCTCCTGCACAGGTCTTAAAACCTTCTTGCACACGTCTTAAGCCCTCTTGCAAACAACCTAGAGCCCTACTTGACACGTCCTACATTCCTCCTATGCACTTCATAAAGCCCTCCTCCACATATCCTAGAGCCCTCCTTCACACATCCTCCACTCTCCTACAAAGTCATACAACCCTCCTACACATTCAAAAGCCCTCCTACATATGTCCTACAGATCTCATGCACATGTCCTCACCCGGCCTGAACAATTCACACATACCTCCTGCTCACATCTTTGAGTACTCCTTCACAAGACCTAGAGCACTCTTTCACACGTCCTACAACCCTTCTGCACACATTCTAGAGTCCTACGTCACACGTCCTACAGCCCTCCTTCAAAAGTCCTACAGCCCTCGTAACCATATCCCAGAATCCTCCTACAAACGACCTAGAGACCTACGACACATGTCCTAGAGCCCTCATTCACAAGGCCTACAGCCCTCCTGCACACGTCCTAGATCCTCCTACACACAACAAAGGGCACACCTACACAGATCCTAGAGTCCTCCTGCACATGTCATAAAGCGCAAGTACACACATCTAGAGCCCTCTTTCACCCGTCCTACATCCCTCCTGCACAAGTTCTAGATCCTTAATTCACATGTCCTGCAGCCCTCCTATGCATGTCCTAGACCCTCCTACACACGTCCTAGAGCTCTCCTAGATATGTCCTGGAGCACTGCTACACACGTCCGAGTTCACTCCTGCACAAGTCTTAGAACCCTCCTGCACACGTCATACAGACCTCCTGCACATGTCCCAGAGCCCTCCTCAACACATCGTAGAGCTCTCGTTCACGTTGTACAGCCGTCCAACCCACGTTTTAGCACCATACTACACACATCTTAGATCCCTCCTATACACATACTAGAGCACTCCTACACATGTGCTACAGACTGCCTAACACCTCTTTCAGCCCTCCTGCACATGTCAAGAGCCATCGTGCAAACATCATAGAGCCCTTCTGCAAATGACCTGGAGCCCTCCTACACACGTCCTAGAGCCCTCCTGCACATGACATAAAAATCTCCTGCACACATCCTAGAGTTCTCCTGAACACCACCTACAGTCCTCTAGCACACGTCCTTGAGCTCTCCTATACAAATCCTACAGCCCTGGTTCACGTGTAATTGAGCCCTCCTTCACACTTCCTAGATACCTCCTAAACACGTATTAGAGCCCTCCCACACACATCCTAGTGATCTCCTTCACACGTCCTGCAGCTCTCCTTCACACGACTTACATCCCTTCTGTACATGTCCTAGAGCCTTAATTCACAAGTCCTGCAGCCCTCTAACGCACGTCTGAGTACCCTCCTACACACATACTAGAGCCCTCCTACACACATCTTGGAGCAGGACTACACACATCCTAGAGCTCTCCTGCACACATCCTACAACCCTCCTGCACATGTCCTACAGACCTCCTGCACTCACCCTACAGCCCACCCCACATCCCTGAGCCCTCCTACACACATCCTAGAGCCCTCCTACACACGTCCTAGTGCCCTCCTGTACATGTCCTACAACACTCCTGCAAAGGAGCTAGAAACCTCTGCACACATCAGAGAGTCCTCCTAAACACGTCCTAGAGACATTCTTAACATGTCTGACAGCCCTTCTGCATTCATCCTAGATCCCTTCTACATATATCCTAGAGCCCTCCTACACAGATCCTAGAACCCTCCCGCATGTGTCATAAAGCCCTCGTACACACGTGCTAGAGGCCTCCTTCCCACATCCTACAGCCCGCCTGCACACGAATTAGAGCCGTCCTGCACATGTCCTGGAACACTCCTACACACATCCTAGAGCTCTCCTTCACACGTCCTACAGCCCTCCAGCACACATCCTAAATCCTCCTTCACACAACCAAGAGCCCTCCTACACATGTCCTAGAGTGCTTCTGCACATGTCATAATCCTCTGATAAACTCGTGCTAGAGCCCTCCTTCACCCATCCTACATCCCTCCGGCACACATCCTAGAGCCTTAATTCACAAGTCCTGCCGCCCTCCTACGCACGTCCTAGAATCCTCCTAAACACATCCTAGAGACCTCCTACACACGTCCTGGAACACTCCTACACATATCCTACAGCTCTCCTGCACACATCCTACACCCCCCTGCACATGTCTTACAGAACTCCTGAACAGGTCCCACAGACCTCCTCCACATGTCCCTGAGGCCTCCTTCACAGGTCCTAGAGCCCTCCTGCACACCTCTTACAGCCCTCTTGCACATGACCTAGAGCCCTACTTGACAAATGCTACCTTCTCCTATACACGTCATAAAGCCCTCCTACACACTGCTATAGACCTCAGAAAAACATCCTAGAGCCCTCCAACACACATCCTACAGCCCTCCTAAACATGTCCCAGAGCCCTCCTACACATGTCCTAGAGCCCTCCTACACATGTCATAGAGCCCTCAAATCCACTTCCTAGAGCCATCCTGCACACGTTTTACAGCCATCCTGCAAATGTCCTACATCCCTCCTGAACACGTCACAGAGCCCTCCACCACACGTCCTAGAGCCCTCCTTCACACATCCTCCACCCTCCTGTTAAGGTCCTACAACCCTCCTACACACGTCCTAAATTCCTCCTACACACGTCCTACAGCCCTCATGCACACGTCCTACATCCGGCCTGCACAATTCATACATACCTCCTTCTCACATTTTTGAGTCCTCCTTCACAAGACCTAGAGCCCAGTTTCACACATCCTACAACCCTCCTGCACACGTCCTAGAGTCCTACTTCACACGTCCTTCAGCCCTCCTTCGAAAGTCCTACAGCCC
>JAJEJO010053935.1:0-46391 GCA_020662805.1 Glaucomys volans
AAGTCCTCAGTTTAAAATCAAAGTCAAATCGGGCACAGTGGCACAAGCCAATAATCCCAGCACCTCCAGAGACAGGAGGACGGAAAGGTTCAAGACCAGCCTCAGCAATTTAGCAAGACTCTAAGCAACTTAGTCTCAAATAAAACAAAAAGGGCTAGGGCTAGAGATAAGCCAGGAAGGTGCACACCTATAATCCTAGCGGTACAGGAGGCTGAGGCAGGAGGACTGCACCAAAGCCAGCTTCAGTAACTTAGTGAGACCCTAAGAAACTTAAGTGAGACCCTGTCTCAAAACAAAAAGGGCTGGGGATGTGACAATTCTGTAATGCCCCTGGGTTAAACGCCCCTGGGTTTAATCCTCAATAACAAAAAAAATCTAAAAAATGGGTTAGTAATGTGGCCCTGTGGTGAAATGATCTTGGGTTAAATCCCCAGTACCATAAATAGATAAATAGATAGTAAAAATAAAACAACAGATTTCAGCCAGAACCTTAAACCAAAGACCTAAATGAATAAATCAGAAACTTTCTTCGAATCTATATCTTTCAACAATTGAGATTTTCTCCCTGAAAAAAAATTTCTACATTTAAACAAATTTGCCAACTACCATGGTTTAGACACGACATAGACTCCATGATTCTCAATTTTTTTTTAACAGAACCAATACTCAATTAGCATCTGTTTAATGAGAATCAGACAAGCTTACATTTATATTTGTATGCTTCTAGTAGTATCTTATATCCATCTTCAAATCTAAAATTTGTGAAAACAAAGACAAAACTATATATATGTGGGTTCAATCCCCAGTGCCTAAAAAAAAAAAAAAAAAAAAAAAACTATATATATGTACAATAAATTTCTTTCTTTCCTTTTTTTTCCCTTGTGGTATTGCAGATTGACCCCAGGGATGTTGTACCATTAAGCTACATCCCTAGCCCTTTTTTTTTTTTTTTTTTTTTAATTCTGAGACAGGATCTCACTAAATTGTCTAGGCTGACCTCCAATTTACGCTCCTCCTGCCTCAGCCTCCCAAATCACAGGGATTACATGCATGTGCCACTGTGCCCAGCTTACAATAAATTTCAACTTGAACCCAAGGAAAGATTTGTCTCACCAGGAGTGGTGGCACAGGCCTGTAATCCCAGCCACTTGCAAGGCTGAGACGGGAGGATCACAAGTTCGAAACCAGCTTCAGCAATTTAGCAAGGTCCTGTCTCAAAATAAAAAATAAAACAAGCGAGGGATGTGGCTCAGTGGTTAACCACCCCTGGGTTCAATCCCTGGAACTAAAAAAAAAAATTTTGTCCAGCTGTCAGAGAGTTTCTTTTCTTTTCCTTTTTTTTTTTTTTTTTTTTTTTTTTGTACCAGGGATAGAACCCAGAGACACTTTTCCACTGAGCTAAGTTCCCAGCCTTTTTTATTTTTGATACAGGGCCTTGCTGAATTGCTGAGGCTGGTCTCGAACTTGTGATCCTCCTGTCTCAGCCTCCTGGCTTGCTGGGATTACAGGCCTGAGCCGCCACCACCCACTGGAAGGTTTTCAAAACAGTCTATCCACCCCAACATGTGTCTAGGACAACACAAACTCACAATAACGACCACAGCAATTTTTTTTAAATCTGCAACTGCCAAACTAAGAAACCAGAGTATTAAAGTATACTTAAATGTTTAAGATATGAATCAACAGAAACAAAGCAACACACCCACATTCTCCCTCTGTAAACTGTAAAGAACAGCAGGGATGTGCACTGCAGTGAATGTTTAATGCACTCAAAACAATCATTACATATTATCAAAATCTTTCTTGTAAAATCTTCATAGTATTTGAGGGAATTGTTGGCAAAAATAAAAAATTAAGAAAAAAAAATACCTTCTTGGTGACACTACCGCTGAACACAACAATGTGGTGTTTGGAAGAAACAATCATACAGATTTAAAGTGGAAAGGAGCAGGAATCTTAGAAACCAAAGTACTTTTGGATTTTAGAAGTAATGAAACTCGGGCTAAGTCAATAACCATTTAGTTAACTAAAGAGGTCAAGAAATTCTACATTAAGTTCTCATAAATAATAACCTTAACATTTATCACCCTTTAACAATATTACACAGAACTGAAAAAAAAAAACTCGAGTTTTTCTCCATTTCTATATACACACACATACATATACATACTCTTCAAATTTTAAAATTAGGTAAGATTAAAGAGCCTACCCTGATGGTGGCAATCATCAAAAGCACAGGACGCTCTAGACCCTCACAAGTAGTTCAGAAAAATTAACCTAATTTAAACTGACTGAAATGCAGGAAATCTTTTTCATCTTAGCCACTTTCAATCTGTAACCAAAACGAACTTCAACCTACAGCAAGTCTCCCACCAACCGAAAAAAACAAGCCATGCCTTATGTGGAAACAGGACTCCCAATTAGGAATTGGTTCACCTATACTCATGATACTGGCAGTTCAAAGTTTTCACTTTTTCTAAAAGATAATAAAATGTATACCTACATCTTGAAAAATTAAATCTGAAGTCAATCAAATGCCCTTATATATTTTACACTTAGCCAGTCCTCAATGGAGAATTACTGGGAAAAGTTAAAAGGAACCACTCATACAACAGAGATAAATTTTAAAATCAAAGTAAAATTTCCCCATAAAGCTTATCATTAGCTTTCAGCTGTGAACTGATAAGTAACCAAAAACAAATTAGTTATAAGCTTCCCTTTAAGTGGCCTGTGTATATACATTCATGTATATATTTAAGTTGTACCAAAAACTGCTTACAAATGGCAATTCCTGTGAAGTAGATGATGATGAAGTTCCAGGTAATTCTAGCATGTTTCCTAATGTACTGGTACTGGAGTCTGGATCATCCTGAAAAGATAAATTTATTGAGTTTAATTGCTCTTCTATGGTAACGTTTGTATCTCCTAGTGAAAAGGGGGCTGGGAGAAGGGCTGTTTTTTCATTGCTGCCGTCCACTTCATTTCTTTGCTTATTTTTCTGTGTTTCAGTTTGAGGAGCTAATGGCAAGAATGGCGATTTGACTGCACCGTGTCTACTCTCTGTTGTTCTGTCTTGTTCACTTCCCATGGCCACTTCTACACCATTCTCTGATTTAGGCTCATAATTGCAGGTGGCATTGGTCTGAGTTTCCTCAAAGATCTCCTCTATACTCTCATCCTCTGTGACTGGCTGTTCTGGGTCCATTTCAGAATCTACATCGTCCACACAAGTAAAATTCTCAAAGTGCAGAAAGCCATTCTTGATCGTCTTTGTTACTTTTAACTGGAGTTCAGGGGAGTTATTACAACAGGGTTCCTGTTTCATAGCAAGTGCTGTTGGACCACCAGGACTCAAGGAAGTGCAAACAATTGGCGACTGAGCTCTTGAATCACTTTTCTCAGGGTCTTGAAAGGATTCTGATCCATCAGCAGACCCATTTAAATATTCTACATTGATCATGGAGGCCAAATCCTGTAGTCTCCGCAGTGGAATGTAACAAGATGGAGAATCTTGTCCATAAGCATTTTGGGATGTTCCACTGGCAGTCGATAACTGCATAGTACACCCATTAAGCGGTTCAGAAAAATTGGATTGACCATTACCGAAAGGGCTGTCCTTGTCTGCAGGGGCATCTAAATTCACTGGATTGGAAAAGGGCAGCAGACAATTTCTTCTAGATAGTTCACAGGTGTGATCCATCCTGGGCCAGCATCAACCTGGAATCCAAAAACACAGTAATTAATCTGAGTTAATAAGGCCATCTGACTCTTCTCTTCAAAATGGCAGCCATTTCTCAAGGCCTAGTGGCCTCTGTGCCTTTCTGCTGTACTTCCAAGGGTGTAAAAAGTTCTCCTGGCTGAAGGTGGAAAAATGGCCTCAGTGAGCCTCAGCAAACTCCCATCTTTTAGAAGCTGGGCAAATCCTGCCACATGGAAACAGCCCGTCCCTTTTTCCTGCACTGCAGACTGGTGGACACTTCGGTTGAACTAAAATTAAAATCCCGTTGGCGATCCAAATTCCTAAATCTCAAACAGGAATCGTTCTCCTCCTCCCCCGCCCGGGGTCCAGCGGCCGGATCTCTTGAAGGGAGGGGGCTGCGGGATTCCAGGGGGCTTCTGGACGCTGCACAAAAAGGTACCCCTCCTCCTTCCTGGCTCGCTCGGGCGCAGCGGTCACAATAGCGCTGCACCCTGCGCCTTGGCCAGCGCCGGAGCCTTTGCAGCGGCAGTGCACAGGCCGCAGGCGAGTCGGCCGAGGCGGGTGCACCCCGAAGTTCGCCGTCCTGACTGCAGGCCTGCCCAGTCCACAGCTGCAGGGCCATAGGCCAGGACGCGGCAAGAGGAGAAACCGAGGCGGCCGGTGAAGCCTAGTCAGGGTAGCAGCAGCTGCTACAGCTTGACAAACATGGCTGCTGCCGACGCCGACACCGCCTGCCCGGGCCGCGCTCCTTCCCGCAGCTGCGGCAGCACCTCCCAACAGCGCCGATCGTACTCATCAATATTCAGCAGCAAGCAAAGTTTGCTGCCGGAGGGCAGCCGCCCCCGCGCCCCCCAGCAGGCTACCTGTGGGAGGCGTAGGCCGAGGTGCGCGCGGGCGGCCGGCCGGCCGGCGGGACACGGGCCGCGCGGGGAGGAAGTTCGCGGCAGCCGGGCCAGCTAGGCCTGAGCCCGGCTGGTAGTGATGGAGGCGGGGGAGGGAGCCCGCAGCTGCAGCGCCGTCGGCCACCAACCCCGCGCCGCACCCGGCCCTCCCCAGAGCCCCTCACCTCACGGCCACCACCATCTTCCCCGCCCGGTCGTCTCCTCCCTCCTCCTCGCTCCCGCCCGCCCGCCGCCCACCCCAGCGCACTAGTTACCGTGCCCCGCGCCCCCTCCCGGGCCAGCTGGGGGGAGGGGGTGACCCTCATTACACTGGGGCGCGAGAGGAGCGGTGGGGAGAGAGAGGAGCCGCTCGCCGCACCCCCCTCCCCCCGCGTCTCTCTTCAGAGGAGAAGGCAGCGAGTGCGACCTGCCCCGGCCTATTCCGCCGCCGCCACCGCCTCCTCCTCCTCCTCACACCCCCACCACGCGCGCCCCCGCGGCGGCTCGTGCCACCGAGCGCCTCGCGCCGGCCCGCGTGCGGCTGAGGCCCCAGGTGCGCGCGCACCCCTTCCCCCACCGCGCGCGCGCGCGCTCCCACGCCTCACTCTTCGGGGTTCAGGGCGGGTGAAATCGGGCTCGGTAGTGCGCTGCCCAATCAGCTGAGCTGCCGCTGCCGCCCCCTCCCCTCCCCCTGCGCGCCCGCTCACCGCCCGGGCCTACGGGCCAGCCCCGCAGCCCGGGCGGGGCCTGAGGCAGGCTCTCCAGGGGCCTCGCGCGCCTCCCCGGAGTGTCGGGGCCTGCGGGCGTCGTGGGTGGCATTCCGATCCCCTCACCTACCTCAGGGCGCTGCGCCGGCACGGGGCTGCACACGGCTACAGCACCCTACCCGTCTCGAACCCCAACCCCGGCGGCACCTGGCCCGGCTGAGGCCTGTCCAACAGCTCAGGCAGCCCTGCTCGGGCCCGCGTTAGTCCCGGCCTCCATCTTAGGTTACAGCCCGGGCTTCCCATCTACTGGGCACCTGCCCTCAGCCCGCTCCTTTCGGCCCAAGGCCAAGGCAACCCCCCCTCCTGACGCAGGGCTCACCTGGGGGTTTGGGCTGGGGTCTTCGAGGCCTCAGGCCCCGAGCAGGCGCGGCCGCAGGTGAACCCCCTGCTCGGCCGCACCCCAAACCCACACCACCACCACCACAGACCAAGCTGAGCAGGAAACAAAATGGAGGCAGCAGCTCGGGTCTGCCTCCCCGAGCCAAGCCTTTGCAACCCCAGGGCTCACTCCTGCTGCAGGCTCGACGCCCGCGAGGCAGGGGGCTGTGTCTTCCGAGGCGCCGCAGACAGCCGCCCTAGAGCAGTGCAGACGGCTCGGGGACTCGGCCCTGCGGTCTCCACAGCCCCTCACCCACCACCCTTTCCCTTCCCCCTCCCCCCTCGTCTCTCCCTCCCCCTGCCCGGCCGTGCGGGGTGAGCGGCTCCGGGGAGCCGGGTCGGGTTACCCGCTCGGGCACTGCCCGCTCGGCCGTGGCCTTAGCCGAGAGATGAGGCCGTGCGACCCCATAGCTAAGCCCACCCCCCGCACCAGAGCCAGGCTGCAGCCTAACAGCACGCCCGCACCTCGGCCTGCAGCGGTGCGGCCCCCGCCCAGTGAGGCCGAGTCCCCAGTCCGGGCACCGCCAGGACGAAGCTCCCTTGCCACCCTCGGGCCCAGGGGTCGTCGCCGCCTCGGGCGGGGCGAGGGGAGCGCTGGGGGAGGGGTCCACTAATCACTGCACCGCCTCTCGCGCCTTGTCTGGGTCTGGGCCTGGCACAGGGGCTCGGGCCGCTGGTGCTGGCCGGCGTGAATAGGTGCGTGCGCGCGGGCCTGGGGGCCGGGAGGGGCCTCGCCTCGCACCACAGACGCTGCAGTTCTCTGCACCCAGGCAGATGGCCCTCTCGTGCCACCGCAGCCCGGCTCCCCGAGGAGCGCGCGCCTCGCCCCTGCGGGCCAGGCATCGGGACCCCGGCGGAACTGCACCGCGAGGGCTGACTGCCAGATGGCCCAGCCAAGCCTCCCGGCGCTACCCCGCCACCGACGCTCTGCCCCGCCCCCCGCGCTGGGACCCCCGGCCTGCACCCAGCACTGGGACCCCGCAGCCCAGACCTAGCTAGCACGGCCGTGGGACATCCATTCTTTAAAGACAGCGGAAGGGCAGGTTGGGGAACCCAAGCCGGGCCTGATCCCGCGACTCCAGCCCCCCAGGCTCATCCCGGTCCCCGGACCCGGTCACCTCCTGGTCTTCCCTCCCCCGCTTCGCCCCCTGGCAAGAAGCTCACCTCAAGAGCAACTTGGTCTGTAGAACACGAAGTTCATTATCCTCTTCAGCGAAAGCCACATGGACCGCCATTAAATTTTCTCCTCCTCCAGAAAGTCTTCTCTGATTAGATTTGGAGTTCACTCCATCTCAAAGCTGAGGGCGCCGCCCTCGAGGGCCACGTGACTGCCATTCCTCCTAGGGCTTAGTAAATGTGCATAATTATTGCCCCAGTGGAGTATTTACCCTCGGCTTAACGAGAGCCCACCGAAGAGCAAGGCCACTTTTGGCGTTGCCCTGCCTGGTGTCAGTGCTGGGCTAGTCAAACTCCATCCTTGCCCGGCCTTCACCCAGTGGCCAGCCCCAGCCGGCAAGTTGTTCGGGGCACCCAACCTTTTGCTGAAGACCCACAATGCAATAATGGAGGCTCACAGGTAAACAGACCGTTAGCACTCTTCCAGTAAGTGCTGGGATGCCAGCCTTGCCAAGACAGCAAGTTGACTTTGTTAGAGGGAAAGCGCCCCCTGGGACCAGAGTGAGTGAGTACCCTCTGACCTGAGTGCAGGGACTCCTGTTAAGAGACTAAAGTACCCTGAAGATTCCCAGGTGTAAAGTTAAGTCAGACTGTTTTCTGTATACTAGAACCAGCCAGGGAAGATCTGGGACTGCACCTTTGGGCCCTGCCCCACAGGGACCCCACAGGGCCCAGCCTTTAGTTCTGCTGAGAAGCCATTCCTGGGAATCCCATCTGGACAGATGAGAGAGAAAACTCTAACATTACTTTGTACCTAATAATTTGAGTCAATCATTTCTAACTGACAATTACCTCCTCTGCCAATCGCCCCGATTCATCAGGGTTCCTTCCCAGTGCTTAGCCACACAAGGCCACTGTATGGCCTTTGAAATGGTCCCTTAACAGCCCCAAGCCTCTACTTCCTTATTTATGGCTTCCAAGGCACAGGGCAGCTGTGATCCTATAAGGTAAAGTTACGTGCTAGCAGTCTACACTTACACTTACTTACAGACTTACAGACTAAGCACTTGATAAAGGCTGAAATGTTAATTCATTGCTTCCTTCAACAACCATTTTCTGCATTCTAGGCAGTATGCTGGGTACTAGGAAAACAAAGCATGAGATGCTTGTGTCAGGGAACCCCTGGCCTCAGGAAAAGGCAGTTAAATAAAGGTGCTAAGGTGTGAAGAGGGGTTAGCTAAACTTTGCACATCATTGCCCTGCAGAAACCCTTCTCTGTGACCTCTTAGCCCCCTTGGAAGAGGCATGGAGGCCAAAGGAGATTGAAAGTTGAGGATGAACTGGTTACTGACAGGTTTCGGGGGAGAAACTAGAATCCCAGGGAAAATTTCTCAGATGTCTGGGTGACACCTAAGGTTCCTCCCTGCCTCTTACAGTGGAACTTGGATACAGAGTTTTCAACCGCAGCAGTGGTGTAGCCCATAGAGCTTTCCATTCATCAGGCCCTAGCCAAGCATTTCATGTGTGCTAAGGCAGAGATGAGGATTTCCATGGAACCGTATATTCACCCAAGAACACTAACTTCTGAAGTGGGAGAAGAAGGGATAGGGTTGTGTCTCTGTAAGGTGGAACCCTGGGGTATAGACCCAGCTATTCTCTGGTTAGTTGTCTCTACTCAAGGAACTTTTCTGGGCTTGTGCCTCCATCTTGAGACAGAGATAAGAATCAAATATTTGCTGAGTCTGTGTTGTGCACTGGACATGGTGCTGGGCACTTGACACAAATTCATTCCTTTAACCTTCACCCGCCCTATAACAACTTGAGGTCCAAAAGATTAAGCCTTTCAGGCAAAATCTGAGTCTCTAGGTTCTCATCTGGTGTGACTGACCTCCATTCTTTGCTCCATGCAGCAGGCATAACCTACAGACACTGTGAAAAGCCCAGCATGAAGTTTCACATACAAGTACCAGAGAATATGAATACCAGGCAAAGTGAGATTATCTTAGCCTCAGTTTCCTCATCCATATATCATGGTCCCTGATTATTTCTACTCTGCTAAAATAAATACCTGTTGGGATTTGTTGTACCCATATTGTACCCATATTGTACCCATTGTACCATAGTGTACAATGACCTCCTTTTTTATTAGAACTGCCCCCTTTTCATTCATTAATTCCATAAATATTGAGCTCCCTCTCAGAGTCTAATGGGAAAGGCAATAAGATAGCCTAGTGCTAAGAGAGAAACTGAAAGTGCTAGGAGAACTGGGAAGACCCCTACAGCCCACTTAAGAGACAGTCCTTGAGAAAGTGGTATCCAGAGGGAATGGGTCCAGGGCAGGTGGTAAGTGCAATAACAGGCTCAAGCTGGGCACAGTGGCTCACACCTGTCATGCCAGTGACACAGAAGGCTGAAGCAGGAGGATCACAAATTCAAAGCCAGCCTCAGCAACTTAGGCTCTAAGCAACTTGGTGAGACCCTGTCTCAAAATTTAAAAAATAGAAAGGGCTGGGAATGTGGCTGAGTGGTAAAGCAGCCCTGGGTTAAATCCCTGGTACCAAAGAGAAAGAAAAGAAAAAAAAAAATAGGAAAGACCACAGAAGCCTAATCATGCCAGGCGTTGTTGATCAAGTTGAAGAATTTAGGCTTTAGCTGAAAGGCAGTAGGGAGCTATGAAAGGTCAAGGAATAGAATAAGGATGTGATTGCACAGACGTGATTGCATCTGTGCAGCAGAACATTCACCCTGCCAGTAGTGTCCCAAAGAAACTAGTTCCTCCCCTAGAAGCACAACCCCAGTGAGCACCCTGCTTCTGGAATGTGCCAGGATAGTCTTGCTCCCATAACAGTTGTGGCTTATCCTCCTCTGTGACAGCTACTCTCCAGAATGCTCCCTCTGAGATGGGCACTGTTGTTATTCCTATGTTCTAGAGAGGAAGCGTGACTTGTCCAGAGCCAAACTTCCAACCCCCAACTCCCTCTTCAAGCTCTCTGTTGCAGCTGAACAGGAACAGCATCTGTTTATCTGCTCTCTGACTCAACAGTCAGGGCTTGGGCTTGGGGGAGGCATTGAAGCCTTTGGTAATTAATCCCAAATGTAGTTGGTGAACACCATAACAAACCCTTCTCATGAGCCTAGGAGTTACTTCCTTCCTCTCTCCATCCAGGGGTTTCCCCAGAACTGAATCAGATTTTAACTTAAGATCAAGGAAGGCCTGGCCACATCTGAGGCCAGGCAGCCCTCCAGCAAAGTTTCCTTCCTGTCCCCAAATACCCAGCTTCTGTCTATCTACCTGATCCTCAGTCCCTGGTTCTAACCTCAAGGACTCAAACTCCCACCTTCAAATTTTCTTCTCAAACATTCTCTTTCCAAAACCATTGTGTCATAGCCACTAATTTCTGCCTGTCTGGCTTTATCACTTTCTCCAGTTGTCCAGTACCAGGACAGGTCACATTCTATCCAGCCTGTATGCATCATGCTGGGCCCTTTGCTTTTTCCTTTCAGACTCCTTTTCATTCTCTTGAAAGTCTTCCCTAATTCCACCCCTAAAGGCAGCTATTCTGCCAACCCACTCCCACACCCACAGTCAACCCCTACAATAACCATTGGTCCCAACCAATTGGAGAGCATCCTTACAGCAAGGTCTAGAGCATACTCTTCTCTGACCTCCACTGACTAAGTGAGTGATCCAGAACTAAGAAATACTCCTAATATGGGATTTATCCCCTCCCATCTTCTTCAAGCCTGTGTCTCCATAAGACAAAAGAACTGTGAACCGGGCATGGTGGCTCAGGCCTATAATCCCAGCGGCTTGGGAGGTTGAGGCAGGAGGATCGAAAGTTCAAAGCCAGCCTTAGCAAGGGCAAGGCATTAAGCAACTCAGTGAGACCCTGTCTCTAAATAAAATACAAGATAAGGCTGGGGATGTGGCTCAGTGGCTGAATGCCCCTGTGTTCAATCCCCGGTTCCAAAAAAAAAAAGAACTGTGGTTCTATTTATGGGCCAAATGAGTTGTGCAAAACTTAAGCCCTCCTAGAAAGGATTTGGGATGTTTGAGGAACAGTCAAGCTTCAGTGCCAGACAAAGCTTCAAATAGTATAAAAAAAGGGACTGGGATTGTGGCTCAGTGGTAGAGCACTTGCCTGGCATGTATGTCGCCTTGGGTTCCATTCTCAGCACCACATATAAATAAATAAATTAAATAAATAAAGGCCCATCCACAACTAAAAAAAAAACAAAAAAAAAGTTTAAAAACAAAGGGCGGGGCACAGTGCCCAAGCCTGTAATCCCAGTGACTCAGGAGGCTGAGGCAGGAGGGTTGTGAGTTCAAAGCCAGCCTCAGCAAAAGAGAGGTGCTAAGCAACTCAGGGAGACATTGTCTCTAAATAAAATACAAAATAGGGCTCGGGATGTGACTCAGTGATTGAGGACCCCTGAGTCCAATCCCTGGTTCCAAAAAGGAAAAATAGTATAAGAAAGCTAGGCATGATGCATGGTGGTACATGCCTGGTGGTACATGCCTGTACTCCCATCAGCTTGGAATGCTGAAGCAGGAGGATCACAAGTTCAAATCGAGCCTCACCAACTTAATGAGGCTTTAAGCAACTTAGTGAGATCCTGTCTCAAAATAAAAAATAAAAGGCGCTGGGGGTGTGACTCAGGAGTTAAGCACTCCTGGGTTCAATCACTGGTACCAAAAAAAGAAAATGAAAAGGCACAGCCTGGCAATGGGTCCAGCACAAGCAGCTTCCCACTGGACCCTGCCTTCAAGATGTTACTAAGCTATCATCCCTCTTTTCCCCTCAACATGCTCCTCCTCTGGAAATCTCATTTTGTTGGATGCACCCCTAACCTCCAGCCAAGCTCTTCTGACACAAGGTTTTCAAGGAGAGGAGGGGGAAGTGGGCAAATGCTGGGCTCTGGCAGTGGGGAAAGGACCAGGTCAGAGAAAGGAGGAGTTCTGCTGCCAGCAACCAGGAAAGTGCCTGTCCTTTGTGTCTGTATGGGGTTACCATTTTACGACACACTCAGCTATTGTCTCCCTTAAAAGGGAGGATACAATCCTATTTGAGAGATGAAAACAGAGTCTGAGAAGCAGCTTGTGGAAGGTCCTGCTCTGGCAATTTGTGGAATGGTAGTTTATATTCAGTAGTTATCCAATAAGTACTGTACAACTCTGGATAAGGGTTTGGTGGACTGCTAGAAAACTGTTTCAGGCTGTAGTGGATGGAAAAGTGAAAGAAAAAAGGTGAAGAATAAAGAGGACTGGGAGTAGAGCTCATGGTAGAACACTTGACTAATATTTCTGAGTTCCTAGGTTTTTGTTTTTGTTTTTTTACAGGACACTGCAAAAATTAACAACAAACCCAGCATATTAACACGTTAATATTCATTCCCACGATGACCATTCCTCTGCCAGATTGTAATTCTGGCATAGAAAGACAAGGCCAGAGACTTCCATGAGTTTCCTGGGTGAGATAATGCCTGGGTCTTCTAGAACACTCTCCTGAGGCATCCCTCCCCTATCCTAGGGAGATTCATTTGGGCAAAATGTAACTTTTCTATCATCCCCTCTATCATCTCTTTATTCTCTCTCTCTCTTTCTCTCCCTCTCTCTCTCTCTCTCTCTCTCTCTGTCTCTCTATTTTTATTTTTTTGCTTCCAGGGATTGAACCCCAGGGGCACTTAACCAGTAGTCACTTCCCCAGTCCTTCTTATATGTTAGTTTGTGACAGGGTCTCACTAAATTGATACAGTCTCCCTAAATTGATTGCAGCCTAAGGCCTAAATTTCTAAGGCTGGCTTTGAAATTGTGATCCTCTTGCCTCGCTGGGATTACAAGTATGTGCCACCACGCCCTGGCTTTTTCAGAGGACCTTTAGCACTAAACCAAACCCCGAGTCCTTTATTTTATTTCAAGTCAGGGTCTCACCAAATTGTTGAGGCTGGCCTCATACTTGTCACCCTCATGCCTCAGCCTTCTGAGTCACCGGCATTATCAGCATGCACCACCACACCCAGCTAGTTTATCTGAGTAGGAAGGCACCAGGAGAAGCTTATTTATTTATTTATTTATTTATTTATTTATTTATTTATTTATTTTTGGCAGTACTGGGAATTGAACTAAGATCATCCTGCCTGACCCAAGGAGGTCATGTAAAAGTTGAAGGTCAGGCTGGGGATATAGCTCAGTTGGTAGAGTGCCTGCCTTCCAAGCACAAGGCCCTGGGTTCAATTCTCAGCACTGCCAAAAAAAAAAAAAAAAAACATTGAAGGTCTGGGAACTTGTTTCTCTCTTTTGTACTGGGGATTGAAACCAGGGGCACTGGCAATCACTGAACTACATCCCCAATCCTTTTTATTTTTTTTATTTTGAGACAGGGTCTCCCTAAATTGCTGAGGCTGTCCTGAAATTTGCTATTCTCCTAAATCACTGGGATTACAGTTGTGTGCCAGGTGTCTGTCTGGGAATTTGGTCTCTTAATACCAGTCATGCTCAGAAATATCTGGAATATCTGCATTGCAAAAACAAGGATTGAGAAAGATGGCTGTATAGAACAAGAACAGCAGTTGCTGAAAAAGGGACCAATCACTGAGGAGGACTTGTGTGTGTATATAGTATTGGGATTTGAACCCAGGGCCTCACTAGGCAATGCGTTGCCTATAACCAACAACCCTTCTAATTTTATTTTGAATCAAGGTCTTGCTAAATTGCTAAAGCTGGCCTTGAACTTGCAATTCTCCTGCCTGACTTCTCCAATACCACCTGCCCAGTTGAGGGAAGACATTTTTAAAGACAGAGGAGACTCAGTGTTATGTAAATAATTCCACCTAAAGGCCTGTGTCAGCTGTCCCCTCCCAGCTCTCTGAGGACTCCTCCATCCTTTCTTTTGCTGGGAGTCCAGGTGGTATTGAATCCAGGGTCTCAAACAAGCTAGGTTAGCTCTCTACCACCAAACTACATCCTCAGCCTTTTTATTTTATTTTACCTTGAGACAGAATCTTGCTTTGTGGCCCAGGCTGTCCTCAAACTTGCCATCCTCCTGCTTTATATTTCAAGTAGCTGTGATTATACGGATGTGCTACCATGCCTGGCCTGGGTATGCTTGTCAATCAGCTCCAGGATACCTCCTCAGACAGGCCCTCCCTGCTCCCCCTCAACCTGTTGAAGTCCCTCTACCAATCCAGGTCACTCTGTCACATACTCCTTATAATTCTTACCACTCTCTAAAATTATCTGTTTATTTTCCTACTTTTGTCTTTTTGTGTTACTGGAAATTGAACCCAGGGCCTTGTGCATGCTAAGCAAGCACCCTACCACTGAGGTGCACTCCCAGCCCCTCCTATTAATATCTTCCTATTGATATATAATTCATATATCATAAAATTCACCTTTCTAAAGTATACAGTCCACTAGGGTTTTGTTGTTCTTGTTCTGTGTGGGGGTTGTTGCTGTTGTTATTTGGGGTTTGGGTGCTTTGTTTTGGGTACTGGGGTTGAACCCAGAGCCTTGGTACATGTTAGGTAAGCACTCTAACATTGAGCTACACCCCCAGCCCTTTTTAGTTTATTTTTTAAGACAGAGTCTCACTAAATTGCCCAGGCTGGAATGAACTTCTGTTCCTCCTGCCTCAGCCTAAAGAGTAGCTGGGATTATAGGTGTGCACTGCCATGCCTGGCTCCAGTGTTTTTTGGTTTTTGGTTTTTTTTTTTCAGTATACTTACATCACCCTGAAAAGAAACTGCATATATGTCAGCCTTGAGATCTGACTCAAAATTAAAAATAAAAGGGACTGAGGATATAGTTCTCAAAATAAAAAATAAAAAGAGTTGGGGATGTAGCTCAGTGGCAAATTGCTCTTAGGTTAAATCCCCAGTACCGAAAAATAAAAAAAAAAAAAAAAAAAAAGAATGAAGTCCTGATACATGGTACAGCATGGATGATCTTTGAAAACAAGCTTAAGTGAAAGAAGCAAGACAAAGAAGGTCATATATTGTATGATTCCATTTCTTTAAGTGTCTAAGATAGACAAATTTACAAAGATAAAGAGTGAAGTAGTGGTTGCTAGGTGCTTGGTGAAGGAAAGAAATGGAGAGTAACTCCTAAGGGTGTGGGGTTTCTTGTTTGTTCTTACAGCACTGGGGATTGAACCAGTGGCACTTTATCACTGAGCTACATCCCCAACTCTTTTTATTTTTTATTTTGATTCAGGGCCTCAATAAGTTGTCTAGGGCCTTGCTAAATTGCTAGGGCTGACTTTGAACCTGAGATTCTCCTGTCTCAGTCTCTGGAGTTGCTGGGATTACAGGCAGGTGCCACCACACCCAGCAGTACTTCATTCTTTTTATGGCTGAATAATATTCTAATGTATGGATATGACACATTTGATCTATCCACACATCAATTTGTGGACATTTGGGTTGTTTTCAATTGGTGCTATTATGACCAATATTGCTCTGACCATTCATGTACAAGTTTTTATATAGATGCATTTTCCATTCTCTTGGGCATATACCCAGGAGTAGAATTGCTGGGTCATGTGGTAACTATTTAAAGTGTCTTCTTGAGCTGGGGTTGTGGCTTAGTGGTAGAGTGCTTGCCTAGCATGTGTAAGGTACTGGGTTTGATTCTCAGCACCAGTTAATTAATTAAATAAAGGTCCATAAAAAATAAAATAAAAATAAAGTGTTTTCTTGCTGGCTGGGGTGGCACATGCCTATAATCCTAGTGACTTGGGAGACTGAAGCAGGAAGATCACAAATTTGAGGCCAGCCTAACCAACTTAGTGAGACTGTCAACAATTTAGCAAGACTCTGTCTCAAAACTGAGAAAATAATAAATAAAAAGAGCTGGAGATAGAGCTCAGTGGTAAAGTGCTCCTGAGCTCAATCCCCAGTAAGGTTGTTCAGTGGTAAGGATTAAAGAGATCCTAATTACCTAATAAAAGAACTAAATTTACAAATGTTTTCTCCTATTCTGTGTGTGCTATCTTTTCACTATTTTAATAGTGTCATTTGAAATATGAAAGTTTTAGCTATCTTTGTAGCTCAGTGGTACAGCACTTGTCTAACATGTGTAAGGCCCAGGATTCAATACCCAGCACCACACACACACACACATACACACACACACACACAAAAAAAAAGCTTTTTATTTATTTTTTGGCACTAGGGATTGAATCCAGGGGTGATTTACCCTTCAGTCACATCCTAGCTCTTTTTTAAAAATATATTTTAAAATTTCGAGTCTTGCTAAATTGCTTAGGCCTTACAAAATTGTTAAGGATGTCCTCAAACCTGTGATCCTCCTGCCTCAGCCTCCCGAGTCCTTGGGATTACAGGTATGTGCCACCACACCTGGTGGCATTTGACTTCTAAAGCGACTATTCCAGTTATCCTGAGAATGTCATATGTGTTGTAGCCAGCTGATGCTTAGTCAGGCTATCATTTAACCTCTCCTTCTGCCCTGCTTTCCTGTAAAATGGACATTAGGGTCAGGGGCTTCATTAGATTCAGATTAAAGTTTTGGGACAGAATACTTCTTATGTAAGGAGGTGACTATATTTTGGCATGTTAGGTTTTGAGAGCCCTTGAGGAACATCCAGGACAGATCTTATACTACTGGTTGGATATACATGGGATTTGAAAATCTGGAAAAAGGAATGAGAATGTAGTTCAGAGGTAGAGCACTTGCCTACCATGTGGAATGCCCTGCAAAATAAAAAATAAAAATCTGGAAAAAAGAATCAGGGGAGAAAGAGTCCCACAAATGTCATCATAGCTTTTGCAGAGAGAAAGGTGGAATACCTTTCCCTGGAATACCCAGATGTGCTAATCCCCATTCCCTCACTGTGGATCCTTTGCAGAGAGAAAGGTGGTGAAAACCCAGGAGATGGGTATTTCCAGATGGGTCAGTGGTTAAACAGGAACATCCAGATGACCACCTGACACCTGACAAGCCTACAAAAGCTCTGCCCTCTTCTCCCTCCCCTGAAAAATCCTGGGCCCCTCACTTGAATAATCAGTTGGTGAATTCACAGTTGGTAACAAGCACCTTGGGGGGAAATAGCAGAGACCTTAAATGACAGGACATCTCCAAAATCAAAATTGTAAGTACAGGAATTCAGTACAATGGAGATATGGGGCTGGTGTTAGAAGACTTGTCTAATTAGTTGTTAGTAAGCCTAAGGCAAAGGATGATACCAGGTATTGGGGTGATGGCATTTTCAGCCCTGCCCAGGGAAGAAGCCCAGGAATCAGGGAATTTAGGATTATGATGGCCTCTGGTGTCTGGGCTCCACAGGGACTAAAGCTAAGTAATAATGAGGGATCACATGTTTGTGGCAAGGAGGATCAGAAATATCCCTGGAACACCCAGATGTGCTGATCCCCATTCCATCACTGTGACCTACAAGATGTGCAGCATCTACTCCTACCTTTACACTCAGGCACATCCCCTACCTAGTACCCCTTCACTCTCCACCCTTGGGCCACTCCTTTGGTCTGGGAACACAGAAGCCTGTTAACCTGGCCTTCTCCAGAGTTCTGAGCGGTGGGTCTTCAGTGTGCTAATTACCTATGCCAGTGTCAGAGAGGCTGTACATGGTGAAGTTCTCATCACTCATTCTGGCCCAGAAAGCCTGGTTTGAACCCCTTAGTATCTTCCACTTAAGAGCAGTGTGATCTCAGGCAAGCAATAGAACCTCTCTGTGCCAGTGTGCATTCTCTGTAAAGGGGAGTTGTTGAGAATATGAGTTTGGAACAGTGCCTGGTGAATCCTGCAATGGTTGTAGTTGTGATTAGTAGTAAGACTCAGGGAGGTCAAGATCTGCCTGAGCTCACGGAGCTCTTATGTGTGTGCCTTCTAATAAGATTTATTTCCAAGTTGCCAGGTGTGGTGGTGCACCCCTGTAATCCCAATGACTTGGACGGCTGAAGCAACATAGACGCCAACCTCAGCAATTTAGCAAGGGCCTAAGCAACTTAGTAAGACCCTCTACCACTGAGCTATAAAAAATAAAAAGGGCTGGGGATGTGGCTCAGTGGTGAAGCACCCCTGGGTTCAGTCCCCTATACCAAAAAAAAAAAAAAAAAAATTTCCAAACTTGGTGAGGTGGTGATCACCTGTAATCTCAGACAGTTGGGAGGCAGGAGGATCTCAAATTCAAGGCCAGCCTCAGCAGTTTAGCAATAAAAAATGAAAAGGGCTGGTGGGGAGTGCAGCTCAGCAATAAAGTGCCCCTGGGTTAAATACATACATACTTATTTTGGATACTAGGAATTGAACTATGAATTGAATGCATTATTTTATTTTATACATATTTACATATAATATACATTATTTTATATATAAATATAAATATCCTATATATAAATATATAACATGTAAATAATATTGTAATATTGTAATATTATTTACACGTTATATATATATTTACATATATATAAGTGCTTGATTGGTCAGCACATATACTAAATTTGGAACAATATGGAGATTAGTATGGTCCCTGCACAAAGATGACATGAAAATTCACGAAGCATTCATTATTTTTCAGAAGTTGAAATGGTGGTGCCCAACTTGTCTGGAGCAGTTTTAACTTTTTAAAAAACTTCTGTTTACATATTTTTATCTGGATGGCTTGCTTGGGTCCAGACTGGAAGTCTTTTAAACAAAGGTATGAAGAGTCAGCTCTGCTACAAAGAAAAGTGTAATATATTTTAGGCAAGGAATTGAAGCTGAGATCTGGAGGCTGATGTCAAGAAGATGGACGTAGCCTAGGAGTTCAAGGCCAGTCTAGGCAACATAGACAGAGTTCATCTTTCTCTCTTTTATTTATTTATTTATTTTTGTGGAACTAGATATTCCATACCAGGGCTGGCATAGGTTAGTCAAGCTCTACCCCTAGCTACATCTCCAACACCCCCCACCCTTCTTTTTTTTTTTTCCGTCCTGGGGATTGAACTCAGGGGTGCTTAACCACTAAGCCACACCCCCACCCCTTTTAAAATGTTTTCTTAGAGACAGGGTCTCACTGAGTTGCCAAATGCCTCGCTAAACTGCTGAGGCTGGCTTTGAACTCGCAATCCTCCTGCCTCAGCTTCCCCAGCTGGGATTACAGGCATGCACCATGGAGCCCGCTTCCTTTTTTTTTCTTTTTGCTGGTACCTAGATTAACTCCAGGGTGGTCTACTACTGAGCTACATCCACAATCCCTTATAAAAAATATATGAGACAGAGCCTTGCCAAGTTGCCCAGGTTGGCCTGAAACTCCTCCTCCTCTTCCTTCAGTCTCGTGAGTAGCAGGAATTACAGATGAACACCATTGCACCTGGGTGAATTCGATTGAACCCGGTGTGCTACCGCGCTGGGCCTGAGTTCATTTCTTAAAAGTTAATTCATCCCAGGTGCAATGGCGCCCATCTGTAATTCCAGAGGCAGGAATGCAAATCTGAGGTCACCTTCAGCAATCCAATCCAGCGAGGCTCTGGGCAACTTTGTGAGACCCTGCCTCAAAATAAAAAAGAAAAAAGGCTGGTAATATGGCTCCGTGGTTCAAGCTCCCCTGGGTTCAATCCTTGGTACAAAACACACACACACACACACACACACACACACACACACACACAAAGCTAACACTTGCCCTAGGTTACATGGCGAGTGAGTGATTTCAAGATCATTGTTCACCTTTGAATCTCCTACAAAACTACTTTGGGCTGAGGATGTAGCCCAGTACTAGAACGCTTGCCTAAAGTGGGTGGGGCACCTGGATTCAGTTACCAGCCTTGCAAAAAAAAGACAAATAAAATATACTTTGGATCAGTGAAGAGAGAGGAATGGGAGACATAGCCACAGAAACCAGGGAGAAGAGAGTGACTTAGCAAGAGGACATTGCGTCTTTGCCCCCAGCGCAGGCAGGGTCATCCTTCTCCAGTCAGCAGACGAGAGCTGTGGGAGACCGAGACCAACCCTCAGCTTCCAGCTCTAGCACTGGCTTTAACAGCCAAACGCACGTGGCCTGCAGAGCCTCTGGGCCGGCAGGCTTCCGCTCTGGGCTACACGTGGGCCCGCATTCCAAGGAGAGAGTCTCTGATTGGCTGGTTAGGTCAGGTGGCTGCCCCGGGCCAATTAGTGGCGGCCCGTGCGGTGGGCTGTGTGATCTGCTCGGGCGCAGTGGAGATTCAGAGAGTTCTTTGTGCCCTGGGCTGCGACGGGGCCGGGCAGCCAATTCTTGTTAACAGCTAGCGTGCTCCGGATCCAACTGGTGCTTGGTGACCATTTAACTGAATTTACCACCGAAAAATAAATGAGGAGGACCGAGCCGGGTCTCCAACCGCCCTCCTGGGCTCTAAGTTCCGCCCTGATGTGTCTTTGGGATTTTGTGCCCTTTTTCCTCTTCCTCCTTCAAGAGCTTCAACCTTTCCCGGTCTTCTTGCCCCTTCCCGGAAGCCCCCCAACGTGGGTATTATCAGTCTGTCACTTTTAAGAGAAGTCTCAGGTTTCTCTGCTGCTTGACTGCATCTCCGAACCTCTGCTGCCCTCATTTCCCTCCTCATCCCACTACAGATCTGTTGGTATTTCACAATCTTTTCTGCTTCACTTCGGGCAGCATTTGACTGTTTATCTCTTTGAAACCAGCGATGTTTCCAGGACATCCTCATATTTCCTGGTCCCCTCCTATCTTTATGATAAGCTCTTCTCTATGCTTCCGCATCATGGACCTTCCCTTCCCTCCCTCGCCCAAAAAAGACACCCCCCCCCCCCCCCCCCCCTTCCAGTTTGCTTTTTGCTTAGCCATCTCCCTGAACGATCTGATCTACTCATTGCAGGCATCCCCTAAAAGCCAGCAATACCCGAATCTCAATCTCTAGCCCAGATTTGTTCCAGAGCTCCAAATTTACTGCCTCATAGATACTATGAGCTTATCATAGTCATTTATTCAGTAAATATGTATTGTGGGTTGGAATTGAAACTCAGTGGCAGAGTGCTAGCCTAGCATGCTGTAGGCCTTGGGTTCCATCTCCAGCACTGGGGGGTGGGGGGAGCATTAAGCTGTGTGCTTATTTATAAAAACTTAAATTTAAAGTATGTATGTATGTACATGTATGTATAAGTGGGAAAGGCAAGAATAGATTTTGGGAGATATATATCCCCCTCTCTGCTTCTGCCACATACTGGGGATTGACCCCAGAGGCAGTTTACCACTGAGCTATATTCCCAGACTTCTTTACTTTAAAAAAATATTTTGAACCTTTATTTATTTATATGTGGTACTGAGAATCAAACCCAGTGCCTCACACATGCCAGGCAAGTGCTCTACCCCTGAGCCACAAGGCCAGCCCACTTTTTAAATTTTTGAGACAGTTGCTAATATGCTAAGACTGACCTCGAACTTACCTTAGCTACCTGAGTAGCTGGGATCCTAGACTTAAGCCACTACATCTAGCTTTAAAGGATATTTTTCTTTTCTTTCTTTTTTCTTTTTCTTTTTGGTACTGGTGATTGAACCTGGGGCCTTGTGCATGCCAGACAAACACACTGCCTTTGCACTATATCTCCAGCACCTAATATATGTTTTTATATAAATATGTCAATATTTATTTACTGATATATGCCAAGCACTTGGAGTACTGTGCCTCTCGTGACCAGCACCAAAAGGGTGCTAAATGCATGTAGAAAGAATGTCTGGCATAGTGCCTGGTTCAGAGGAAGTGCTCAAATTTAGCTCCCTTCCTCTTTGGAAGCTAAGAGGGCCTGGGAATTCAGTTTCTTGAGCCTAGGCTGATATGGGGGGAGGGAGGAAGGGAGGCCTCATTGTACAGACCAACCCTTTACCCCAGGGATAGGAACTGTACCATTGCTACATCAGTGGCCTAAAAACTTCAGAGAGAATGCAAAAGTAAAAGTCTTCTTAGCTTTTTTCTAGTATTATTCTGCCAAGGCAAACTTCAGATCCATCAGCTCAGCCAAGACAGCATTGCCCCAGATGGGGCCAGGAGGCTGCATCAGGACATCAGCCTAGGATTGGCAGCTGCTGCAGCAAGGCTGGGATATTTATACGGACCAGGGTTCAAATCATGGTTGGATGGGCTGGGGCTGTAGTGCAGTTGGTAGAGTGTTTTCCTAGCATGTCCTGGGTTTAATCAACAACAACAACAAAATTCAAATTCTGTCTGGGTGATGATCTTGGCTACTATTTGACATCTCTGAACCATTATTTCCATCTATAAGTTGGGGATATGAATGGAGTCTACCTCATAAGGGATGTTGTAAGGATTCTTAGAAGGGAGGGTACTTTTGGCTGCAAGAGGCAGGGAAGGAGAGCTTTTACGGTGCACTGTCGCCACTGTGTGACTGGCAGGGGAATTACCTAGTGGGGGTTCTTGATCAGAAAGATAGTTGGACTCTGGGGACTGAAAATGGGCTGCCTGATGCTGGTGCCCTTCTCCACTGTCTAGAATTCCTCAGGTCTCTAAACCCAGTACTGTCTGTCATCTTTGAGGGAGAAGGCTCCCCATTTCTGGGCATAGGGCACTGGCTGTGCAATGACTGTAGAACTTGTGGTGATTCCTGACTGTGGAATTAAAGGCTCTTAGAGTAGGTGTCCTTAATGCTTGCTCTGTGCTTGGAACTCAGCATGACTTAGCTCCAGAGCTGCCAGGAGACACACTCTGCTTTCTTCTTATTTCCTGGCCTCCTGAAGTTCCTTTTCTTCTTCTCCTAATTTAGGGACCCAAAGCACATTTCCCTAGTGAGCATATTAAGTTCCTTGACAGTAGTCAAAGAAACAGCAACCATTTTTTTTTGAGTGCCTGCTGTGTCCTCTGCAGGGGCTTCATGGCATTCATTCTATATACACTTCACAAACTCTACTAGGCAGGTTATTATGATTGCCCCCATTTTGCAGAAGAGAACACTGAGTCAGAGCAAGGTAAAGCTGCTCACTCAAAATCAGGCAGTCATCACAGTGACTGTGTAACTGGTGGGCTAACTAGTATGATGGGAAGGCAGACAGACCCCCATTCAAATCCTATCTCTGCCCCTCACAGCTGATTGACTTCTTTTTTTTTTTTTTCTTTCTTTCTTTCTTTCCTGGGGATTGAAAACAGGGGTTCTCTACCATTGAGTTATAGCCCCAGCCCTTTAAGAAATGTTTAATTTTGAGATAGGATCTTGCTAATTTCCTGAGGCTGGCCTCAAACTTTAGATCCTTCTGCCTTAGCCTCCTGAGCTGTTGGGATTATGGGCATGCATCACTGCACCTGGATCACCATTTACTTTTCAACTTTGAGCCCAAGTTTCCTCCTATGTGAAATGGGATAGCAGCTCCCAAAGGCCAAAGGTGCTGGCTGGGAGGGGCAGGGGGTCACAGAAAGTAGCCAGAGCTAGTGGAAAGCACACTAGGGTAAGCTAGGACCCTCTCAGCATGGTCAGGCAGAGGCATTGGTCTGGCACCCTGCAGGTCTGTCCCCTGTCCAGGCAGGATAGGGCCAAGGAGTGGGAACCCTAATTTACCATCTGACCAGTATGAAGTAGGGGCTCAAGTGATCAAGTCTCATCATTACTTTCCTAAGCAGCCCTTGCCTATTCTCTCCGATCCCACTATTTTTTTTTTTTTTAAACAAGAGGAAAAGTTTATTTGGTGCTCACAGTTTCAGAGGTCTCAGTTCACAGAAGGCAAACTCCATTGCTTTGGGCCAGAGGTGAGAAAGTCCAGACCTACTTGACTTTACCATTTGGCAACCTATGTGAGTCATTCAAATACATATCTGACTGAGTCCTTTGTGCTGAAAACTTTGACCTTCCTCTGTTCACGACGGACTGAACACCATCCACAGCCCATGAAATCTGTTGCAGCAGCCCTGCCTGCTCCAACACCCTCTCTGGTCTTTGACCTTCTGTCTTCTTGAAGGCACGTTGAGCCTTTCCACATGCTATTCCCATTATTTGACACTTTCATTCTGTTGGTTAATGTGGAGATACTCGAAGTTCTCCAGGACTGGGGAGTTTGGGACCTGAAGGAGGAATGAGAGTTTGGAGAATCAATAGTGGGGGAGAGAGTGTTGTATAAGAGGGAACAACTGATGGGAGGAAATACCCATAAAGTGGAGTGGGGCCCAGAAGGGAGATTGAAATTAATGAGAAGGAAGTAGTGTCCTAAAGGCCTTCTGTGTTGAGTTAAGGAACTTGGGTCCAATCCAAGTTCAGTCAGTGGAAACTGAGCAGGGATGAATACAGTTCACCTGTTGGTTTCCCCCAAGTAAGATAGAGAGTGGCTTAACAGCACTGCTCTAAAAAGTATAGTACCCAGAATTGAACAGGACCTATAGGGAGCCAGGCATGGTGGTGCATGCCTATAATCCCAGTGACTCCGGAGGCTGAGGCAGGAGGATCACAAGTTAGTTCAAAGCCAGCCTCAGCAAATTAGCAAGGCCCTAAGCAACTCAGTGAGATCCTGTCTCTATATAAAATGTAAGAAAGGGCTGGGGATTTGGTTCAGAGGCTAAGCAACCCTGGGGTCAAGTCCCTGGAACAAAAAAAAAAGGAAAAAAAGAAAAAAGAAAAAGAAAAGAAAAATGACCTGTAAGGACCAGCAGGGGAAGATATCACTTCCCTGGGTCTCCAACTCAGACCCCCACCCCCACCCCCTGTTAAAGTGGAACACTGCACTTCCCATGGCTGCCAGGAGGTGGCACCAACACCACAGTGTGTCTCCATGAACCTTTCTCTGTGCTGGGAGAGCCCTCAAGGGACAGAGACTGGAGAGGAAAAAGTGGGTGAGGAAAGGAGAGGAAGGGGCCAGGGGATGGACCTGACAGGGGCTGGGGAAGCTTGGGGAATTTGGGTGGTGCTGGTTCCCTGTTATTTTTCTTAGGATCAAGTAACATCGTGTTTGGATTTGACTTCATTTTCACCATTATCTGTCCTGCAGTCCATCCTCAGGCCCCTGAAACACTCACACAGACTTTATCTACCTGTTCACCTTGACTCTTCTATCTACAAGTTGTTGCTGTTGTTGTTTTCTGTTGTGTGGATGGAACCCAGGAGGGCTTTGTGGACACTAGGCAAGCACTCTACCACTGAAATACTCCCTCAGCTGTCTTTCTGTGTCTTACTGGTTCTGGTGAGCACCATGTTGCCAAGGTCCCTGCACATGGCTGTGCATACTGTTGGGTCCTGTTCACTTTGTGTGTGTGTGTGGTGCTGGGGATGGAACCCAGGGCTCTGTGCTTGCTAGGCAAGTGCTCTACCATTGAGCCACATTCCCAGCCCCTCTGGATATTTTATTGATCCACCTCCTAGTAAAGAACCCCAGATTGCCTCTAATCTGTCCCCCATCTTCCCTGGAAGGTCATGTGTGAGAATGTTTTTTGGAGGGAAAGGTTCTAAGTTCTGGGTCAAATTGCAGCTAGGGTGTGTGTGTGCGCATATATATTTAGCTGAGTGTTTGCAGATAGCTCTGGGACAGTTTCGGCATAGCTCAGGAAGACCCTCATAGCTTTATGAAGACATCTGTCATTCTCCAGCTTTCCAATTTTTGCTGATTTAAAAGGTACCAAAACGAGAGTATCTGAGTATTGTCAAGTTTCAGGTTCTTTTTATGTACTTGTTGGCCTCTGGGTTTCCTCATCAGTCAATTTCTGTTCCCACCCTGTGTTTGCATTATTTTGAGGTATCTTTTTCTTGTGGCTTTTGAAGTGTGCCTTAGATATTGGTCCCTTATCCCCTATACCAGCGTCAACACAGATTGAGGAAATCCTGGTCTATAAGCAGAAGACTCCAGCCTGGAGGTTCCCCTCAGCCTGGAGGTTCCCCTCAGCCTGGAGGTTCCCCTCAGCCTGAAGGTTTCCCTCAGCCTGGACCTATGGGTCCCCGGCCCTACATTAGAGAGGGGCCCCAGGGTCAGAGCATGGGAAGGGGATTGATAGTCCCTCTGTGAACACTCTGGAGCTTATCACTGTGGTCCCCTAGCATATAACATATATTTTAGGAGCCCTGTTTAAGCTCTCAAAGGTTTTTGGAGCCTCTTGGAGATCAGCTCTCCAGCGTGAGATTTGGATTTTGAATTTGGGAAATTCACTCAACAAGTATCAATTCCATGAATATCTATGAGTACTTACTATACACCACAACACGTTTATAAACATTCCCCCCCACCCCCGTTTTGTGCTAAGGAGTGAACTCTGGATCTTGCTAAGCACAGGCATTATCACTAAGCCACTACCCTGGCCTCTAGTTATGGACATTTGAGTTATACCTGTGGACAAGTCCTTGGCTTCTCAGAGGTCACCTTCTAGTGAGGTGTCAGGCCAGTAAAGAGTGAACAGAAACCAAACAAAGGGATAAAATATGGAATAACAGAGGCAGGATCTTTAGCCAGGGTGATCAGGAGAGGCCACCCTTAGAAGGTGACCTTTGTTCTGAGAGCCAGCCAGAAGAATCTGGGGAACAGCATTACAGGAGAGGGACCTGCAAGTACAAAGGCCCTGAGATGCAAGGGAGCTTGGGGTGATGACAAAACAGAAAGAAGGTCATGGGGGCTGGAGACTAGATGAGTGAAAGGTAAGCAAAGAGTGTTGGGAGTGGTTAAGGGCCTGGTCAGGCTACATCCAGTAAGTCTGGGTTCAGCCTGGTTGGTGTGTGAAGTAGACAGGAGGGTAGTGTAGCTTCAGCATGTGGCTGCTTTGCAGTGTACTGGGCCCTAAAGTTTCTAAAACTTGGGCTCTAAGGTTTGGGCTGGAGAGCTTTGGAAATTGTTGTGTGCCCAGAGGAGCTATTCGTTTTCCCTAATATTTTTTCTTTTCTCTTTTTAGAAAAATTTTTTTTTTATCTTTCTGCCAGCCAGCCCTCCTCTGCCTCACAGGAAAGAGGACTGGGACCTCTGATTTCCTAGAAGCCTCAGCTATTAAGGGCAGAGCCTCCCCAAAGTACCTCTCTGGCAGGAGCCTCATTATCCCCCTTGCTAAATCATTTGGTCATTTGGCAAGCCTCAAGGTGGCCCACTCTGCCCTGAGCTATCAAGAGGTGGGTCCCATGAAACCTCTGCCCTAGGTGGAACAGAGACAATAATGGGTGCAAAGAAGTGTAATGCCTGGATTGTGCTGTGAGGTTAGATGGGGTGGGCTTGTTAGATAGGGAAGGGGCAACTGAGCTGAGTCCTGAAGGGTACAAGGGTGGCCTGGAGTTTCCAGACCTGCAAGAGACTCATAGCCATACCCCTCAGGGTCAAGTGGTGAGGTCAGTAAAGCCAGGTCAGGCTGGTCAAGAGTACCAGCGGGAGATCAACTGGAGCCTGGCACAGGGGCACCCAGTAAAGGCTGCACTTTGGAATGTGAATAGCGATGGGGCTGGAGAGGATGTGGGGAAAGCTGAAAGTGTTCAGCTGTTGGCGATTTCATGCCGCCTCCTCACTCATTTCTTGAGGACAGGCCTTGGGCAAAGGGCCCAGGTGCTGATGAAGGTCAGATTTCAGTAGCAAGAGAATAAAAAGGAGATTTCCTCTGGAGGGGAGAACCCTCTCCCTGCCAGAGAGCTACAGCTGCCTCACACACATACTCCAGGATTAGGCCAAATCCTACAGCAGGTGGAGGGGTGGGAGGGGGGCTCCCAGTTAGGGTCCTGGGAGTGTGGGAAGTGGTGGGCAATTGGGGGTTGAGTATGCATAGTCTTTTTTTAAATATTTTTTTTTAGTTGTAGATGGACACAATAACTTCATCTGGTTTATTTACTTTTATGTAGTGCTGAGGATCAAACCTAGTGCCTCGCATGTGCTAGGCAAGTGCTCTACCACTGAGCCACAACCCCAGCCCACATACGTATAGTCTTTCTTTTTTTAAATTTTATTTATTTATTTTTATTTTATTTATTTATTTATTTATTTATTTATTTTTTGGTACCAGGGATTGAACCCAGGGGCACTCCACCACTGAGCCACATCCCCAACCCTATTTTATTTAGAGACAGGGTCTCACTGAGTTGCTTAGGGCCTCACTGAGTTGCTTAGGGCCTCGCTAAGTTGCTGAGACTGGCTTTGAACTCGTGATCCTCCTGCCTCAGCCTCCCAAGTGCTGGGATTACAGGCATGTGCCACCATGCCCGGCTTATTTTTATTTGATTTATTGTATGCAAATGGAATACAACTTTTCATTTCTATGGTTGTGCACAATGTAGATTCACAACATTCATGTAATCATACATGTACATAGGGTAATGATGTCTGTCTCAGTCCACTATCTTTCCTTCCCCCTCCCCTCCCTGTCTCATTTCCCTCTACACCACCCAAATTTCCTCCATTCTTCTCTTTGACTGCACTTCTAACTGTGCCTGGATGTGGGGAATGGATTGCCTTCATTCCTTTTGTCAACAGACACTTTTTTTTGGTATTGGGGACTGAACCCAAGGCACTTAACCACAGAGCCACATCCCTAGCCCTTTTCATTTTTTTTTTGGGGGGGGGGAACCAGGGATTGAACTCAGGGACCCTCAGCCACTGAGCCACATCCCCAGCCCTATTTTGTATTTTATTTAGAGACAGGGTCTCACTGAGTTGCTTAGGGCATCACTAAGTTGCTGAGGCTGGCTTTGAACTTGCGATCCTCCTGACTCAGCCTCCCAAGTCGCTTGGATTACAGGCGTGCACCACCACACCTGGCCCTTTTCATTTTTTATAGCTCAGTGGTAGACGGTCTTGCTAAGTTGCTGAGGATGGTCTAGAACTTGTGATCCTCCTGCCTCGGCCTCCCACAGTCACTTTACTTATCCCAGTTTTGCTGGGTGCCGCCCTGGCTGGAGGTCTGAGGCTGGTGAGCAAGGACAGTAACAGCTAAACTGGAGGTGATTTCACGCTCTTCTCACGGCAGCCCTTCCAGGAAGGTATTTTTGTCCCCCATTTCCAAATAAAGACACTGAAGTTTGGAGAAGGAAATAAGAGTCATGTGAGGGACCTATGCAGGAAGACTGAGAAAATGGGGGAAGTGGAAGTTTCTTCTGGGGGAGGAAGAGAGGGGGAACAAAACTTGGGGTTGATTTTCTTTTCTTTTTCTTTTTTTTGGGGGGGGGTACTGGGGATTGAACTCAGGGGCACTCGACTACTGAGCTACATCCCCAGTCCTATTTTGTATTTTTATTTAGAGACAGGGTTTCACTGAGTTGCTTAGCACCTTGCCGTTGCTGAGGCTGGCTTTGAACTCCCAATCCTCCTGCCTCAGCCTTCCAAGTCTCTGGGATTATAGGCATGTACCACCGCACCTAGTGCCCCTAATTTTTTAAAAAATTGTTTAAACCATGTAAATGTAGTGACTCTTTAGAACTGTGGTTCTCAAAATGCAAAGCCCCCGTCTCTTCATTTAGAACTGTGGTTCTCAAAATGTCTCTTCATTGGCATCTGCATCACCCAGGAACTGGTTAGAAATGCAAATTCCTAAGCTTCTCTCTAGAAGTATCAAATATAAATTTGTGAGGTGGGGCCCTCTAGGTCATTGAGATATATGCTACAGTTTCAGAATGATTGCTTGAAAGAAACAAAACAAAACAAAACAAAACAAAACAAAACAAAACAAAACACTATCTACTGGCTGGGGTTCAGTTCAGTGGTAGAGCACTAGATAAGCTTGTGTGAGGCCCAGGGTTTCTCAGCAGCACACAAAAAAAGCACACCCTCAAAAGCACACTCACTATCTAAACAGTGCTTGCTTCCTGGCGGGCACAGTTTGGTGATCCTTTCATTACAGTGATGAGAGCCCCTGAGAGAGGGAGATCCAGTCTAGAAGCTGACCTGGAATGGAGGGAAGACCTGAGGAGGCTGCCCTGACAACCGTAGTTTGAATGAGCTCTGGAGAAAGTAGGGTTTGATGTTAAGAGGAAAAGTGTCCCCGGGAAGGAAAAGCCTATGTGAGAGCTCTGAGATGGTAGGGACCGAAGGTCACAGGGCTGGAACCCAAAGCACTGAGCCTGTGCACATATGTGATTGAGCATGTGGACTATCCATCCACCCACATGTGTGGGCATCCTGCTAACAGACCTCCCCTGCTTCATGCCTACCCAGAGTCTTTGCTGGCACTCAGAATTGCTGGGCTGCTCTGGGGTGTTGGAATGAGATTTGCAGTGGAAGAAAACCCCAACCCTCCTATTCTTGCCATGTGACCTTCAGCTAGTTACTTCTTCCTTTTGAGCCTCGGTGTTCTCATCTGGGAAATGGGAACAATGCCTTTCTGGAATGACTGCCATGAGAAGGGAATGAGATCACCAGCTCTGCACAGCCACCAGGTCCTGAAGGCCATTCCCTTCTAATCTCCATGCAATAACAGCTGTTGTTTACTAAGCAGTTACAAGCACTCTGAGTGGGTGTCGTCATTCATTCCTGTGTTTTGGGTAGGGAAATGGAGGCTCAGGGAGGGTAACTTCTGTCACAGTACCATTCCTCCCACCCCGTGCACAATCTGACCCTTCCTCCCAGGTGTCCATTTCCCAGCCAGCTGCCTCCTGTCCCTTGGCAGGGGCTTCCCACCTCAGGGTGACTGTCTATCTCTCCTTTTCCTCAGAGGCCTGATGTATACAAGCAGCCAGCAAGTGTCAGAGTCTGGAAAGAGGCCCAGTGCTTTTCACTGGCTTGGAAGCTGCTCAGAACTCAGGCAGACCAAGGGGGCCAGGCCCCAGCTGCTGCCATGCTGCCCAGAGCAGACTGGGGAGGGCAAGCAAGATGGAGCAGCAAAGCTTGCACCAGGGAATTAGCAGCATCTGTCTTCTGACATGGGATGTCAGGAATGTGGAAGAGTCCCAGAGTGTGTGCCTGTCAGAGAGGCTGGCAGGGAGGGGGCACTGGGTAGGCAGCTGAGTCCCTCCTGGCCTCCAGGAACTACCAGGCAGCAGCTGCCCCTGTCACTCTAAGTGACCTGGTCTGGTCTCCAGTGTGCATAGGGCCTGCTGGGAACCAGAGATGTCAGCCCAGCTTCTTTATACAGACCCATTCTTTTTTTCTTTTTTCATTGTTGAGGATCGTAACAGGGGCATTGTGCATGTGCATGCTAGACAAGTGCTCTACCACCAAGTTATAACCCTAGCCCTAAAATTTGTTTTTTTTTTTTTTTCTTTTTTTTTTTTCTTTGAACCAGGGATTGAACTCAGGGACACTCGGCCACTGAGCCACATCCCCAGCCCTATTTTGTATTTTATTTAGAGACAGGGTCTCACTGAGTTGCTTAGGGCCTCGCTAAGTTGCTGAGGCTGGCTTTGAACTCGTGATCCTCCTGACTCAGCCTCCCAAGTCGCTTGTATTACAGGCGTGCGCCACCGCGCCCGTCTTGTTGTTTTTTGAAATGGGGTCTCACTCTAACTCCTGAGCTTAAGAGACTCCCTGCCTCAGTCTCTTGAGTAACTGGGACTACAGGTATGCCACCACACCAGGCACAACATTCAATGTCACCACAATTAAATGGAAGAATCATCTTTATCTGATGGGACTATGGTGAGGGAGAACAGTGTGGTGGTTGAGTCTGACATTGTAATGGATAGGATAATGGGCCACTCAATCCACAGCCTCTTGTCCCTATTCACCATTTTAACCTCCCAACCCTTTCCTTCCCCAGGTAAATCTGAGGGATAAGCTTCTTCTGTCCCAGGATGGGCTAGGTTGGTATGGGACACAGATACTGGCCAAGAGCCTCCAAAGGGAGACTCAAAGTTTGGAAGTAGGGCTCAGTCAGAAAGTTTGGGGGTTCTAGGGAGCAAGGGCAGGAAGGAGCATAAACCAAGAGCTGCTTTGGGATGCTGGCTTTGGAGCCACCTGTAGGTAAATGGCAAACAAAAGGAATGCTAGAGACCTTAATCTAGAGAGAGGGATGCTCAGGGACATAAAGCCAGTTCCCAGTGAAATACTGCAGCAAAACCTATGGGGACTCTCCCCCAAACGTAAGTATATCCATCCATGTTTCATTTGAAACCCAAGCCCTGGGATGTAGGCAGGGCAGAAGCTCCCTACTCTTCTGGATGAAGTGACCATCAGATAAGTAACAGTGTTGGCCTTAATACCACAAATGGATGCTTGAAGTGGCAGGATTTCATCCTCCTGGCTCCAAGTCCAGTGTCTTTGCACCCTGTTAGGGAATGGAGTTCCTGGAGGAAGGAAGGTGGTCAGGGTGACTTCCTGTTTTCTGGGCTGGTGTCATTTGTGAGATGGGATGCCCTGGAGGAGGTGGAGTTTGCAGGGGAAGATGGATAGTGCAGTTTGGGACATGGTGAGCCAGAGAGAGTATGAGGGAAATCCAGAGCAGCAAGACAAGCTGTTCCCTTCATGAACTGTTGCTCAGTCTTTCAGGGAGCCCTGACTGAAGACCCAGCCTCAAATTCTGATATCCAATTCCTTATAAACTAAATGTATTTTCAATCACCATTTCCTGAGAACCCATGGGAGCAATCCACGCATACTCCATAAAGGGTGTGTCTTGGTTGGGCAGTACTGTCCCAAGCCTGGAGCCTGCAGGAACAGGGCAGGAGAGGACCATACATTAGATCAGGCACTGTCTCTGGCCTCCTGGTGGCTCACCTTGAGGTTCAGGGGCTGGGGAGCAACAGTAACAGCCAGAATGAAGCCAAGGAAGATTCTAGGCTCAGAGGTCTGGAAAGTCGATCCCTCCGATAAGGGGGTCTGAGAGCAGGGCTGTGACAGCCTCTCTAGTGAAGGACCATGCAGGCAGGAACAGCTGCAGCGCAGCCAGGCAGCAACCAGCTGCTGCCTGGGAGACTGGCCAGGGTGATATGGGGTGGGCACAGCCCCCACAAGCCCTAAGTCTGAGCCAGCAGAGCGTGGGAGCAGGCAGCCACTGGAGCTTGGTTTCAGGTTTTCATGCTATGTTAACGGTCAGCTTGGTTAATGCTGAGCAGATGGGGGAGGGCAACAAATGGGAGAAGTGTGCCAGCTTCCTGGGGGACAGCCATGATGCATGCAGGCATGTGTGTATGCAGAGGGTACAAGGGTCCTGCCCTACGGATGATGCAGTGTGAGTTCCTTTGCCCATGAATGCTTGTTCACACAATTGCATAGGCAAGATGGTACTGGTAGGAGACACAAAGACTGTTCCTGGGGCAGTTAGAGGTAGATGCAAATCCAAGCCCTAGCACAGAGCCCTCTGTCTGTGTCACTCAGGCAGAACTCCCAGCTTGGGGGACCCCTCCACCCTATTCCCTGTTCATGAACCTCAGGGGAGATACCAGGCACACAGAGGTTTATTTCAAAAAATAATTTATAAAAGGTCATTTGCTCCTGTGTTGGCAGGCTTTCAGTCTCTCAGGGGCACCTGAACCAATGCCTCTTCCACCAAGATACTGGGACAAGCAGCAGAGGTTGGACGGACTTGGGGAAATGGGGCTCAGAGGAATCTAACCTCTCAGTTGGTGCTGGGAAGCAGGGAGGTATGAGAGCAGCTCTGCAGAAAACCCTCTCAGACACAAACTGAGTGCCAAGGCCCAGGAGGCTGAGCAACATCCTAATACTCAGGCCATTAGGACAATGGCACCATAACTCCAAGGGCAAGGGTAGGACCTTGAGACTAGGGTTGAACTCTGGCCTGGGAACCCAAGGCACACATAAAGCCTTAAGTAGGAACCCCAGGACCAGTGGACCTTCCCAAAGTGGAACCAGAGATCTGGGACAGCACAAGTCAGGGGTCTGGGGTGGCCAAAAGCTGTGTCAGGTTGTGGCTGAGCTGGGGGTCTAGGGCCATTGTTCATGTCTGTACTCCAGGGAAAGGGAAGGGGCTTGGCTCCAGTGGCAGGGGGTCATGGCTGAACACAGAGTCATTGGAGGAGCAGGTGCTGCTGGCATCCCCACTGGAGGGGGAGTAGGGTCCAAAGGTCAGGCGAAGGTCTAGGTACTGTGGGGAACAGAGCTGGTCAGTCCCACAGCCACTGGGAACATGCTACATGTCCAGGCATTCGGTGGGGTGAGACCCAGAGGGGAGTGAGCAGAGGGAGGTCATGGGACAGGATAGGAGCAGTACCTCCTCAGAGACAGCCAGCAGGACCTTGTCCAGTGCTTCCACCAGCTGCTTGAAAGTGGGCCTCTGAGAGGGTGCTGCATGCCAGCACTCACGCATCAGTCCGTACCTGGGAGAGGTAGGGTACAGAGGTCAGAGAAGCCCCAGACCTCAGGGAGGGGAGAACTATGGGGCTCCTGAAGTGGATGCAGGGTAGGTGGGGCCATTCAGTGGAAGGGTACAGAGTCCAGGCCAGGGGTCCCACCTGGGCTAAGAGAAGGGGTGGGGGAGGGAGAGGAGGTAGCAGCAGCCATAAGACTTAGTGCTGCCCTCTGGCCAGGGTCAAGGAGGATGAGGACTAGAAAGTAGAGAAGGGCAGTGCAAGGCCTCACAGCTCTGGGGGGCAGTTTGGGGGCCGGTCCATTCGATGTCCCTCCCGCAGCAATGAGAACAACTCTTCCACAGGGATACCAGGATACGGGGAGCCTCCAAGGGTGAAGATTTCCCACAGCAAGATCCCAAATGACCACCTGGAGGCAGGACCAGGGTTCAGTAGGGCACGGCTTTCTTCCCTGTTCCTGGAAACTGGGTTGGGGGATACTGCAAGCATGACCAACCACTGGGGTTGGGAATTGGACTCTGGGCTTTTTTTTTTTTTTCCTGGTACTGAGGATTGACTCCAGGGGTGCTCTAGTAGACATTGAGCTACATCCCCTGCCCTTTCTATTTTTTATTTGAGACAGGGACAAGTAAAATAGCCAAGGTTGACCTCAAACTTGTGATCCTCCTGCCTCAGCCTCCTGAGTCACTGGGATTATAGATATGTGCCACTATTGCATATCCATATATGGACTGGGCTTCTTTTGGAGTCTAGTGCCACTCAGGTCCCAGGTCTGATCAGAAGAAATTCTTGAGTGTAGAACTCCCAGAGTCTTGTGTCTGACTTTGGCAAGTCTCTTACCTATTTGTGTGTGTGTATGTGGAACTGGGGATAGAACCCAAAGTCTCATGTGTGCTAGAGAACACACTACCACTGAGCTACATCCCCAGCCCCTTTTATCTTTTGAGAGAGGGTCTTTCGAAGTTGTTGAGGGTCTTGCAAAATTGCCCAGGCTATCCTCAAATTTGCAATCCTCCTGCCTCAACCTCCTAAGTTGCTGGGATTATTGGCATGTACAACCAGGCCTGGCACCTTGCCCTAATTGTGGACTAAAACAGTGATCACTGTTAGACATGTTGGACCCCCAGCTTCTAGAACTTACACATCACTCTGGTGTGTGTATACTCGGTCAAACAAGGCCTCTGGTGCCATCCACTTGACTGGCAGGCGACCCTGGAGGGGGAAGGAGGAAGCATGGCAGTAAGTACCATAGGTCCCTAAGGTTGCGACCAGGCCCCCCATACTGCCAGCTTTGCCCTGCCTCCCTTACGTTGCTGGTTTTCTTATAATAGTCAATGTGGTGCACGCCGCGGGCTAGCCCAAAGTCAGCAATCTTCATCACATTGTCCTCAGTTACCAGAACGTTACGGGCAGCCAGGTCCCGGTGGATGCACTGGGGACAAGACAGGGGACTTAGCTTTATTAGGATGAATGGCTGGGAACTGTGCACATGCCATCTCACAGTAACCCTGGGGCTGGGCTTGCCCACCCATTTTATAGAGAAGGGAGTCAAAATTCAGGAAAGGGAAACCTAAAACATCTAACTCAGGGCCACACCTTCTGTCTTGTATCCCTGCTTCCCTTGCCTCACCTGTGTGTCAGGGAAAGGACGATGGGGGAGTGAATGTGGGCGTGCAGGGCCAGCTGGACATGGATAGGGGAAGGATGTGAAGAACTTGCAGTCATTTAGACAGGGTAACAAAACGGAGGAAGAGGTTGGAAGTTGGGGACATTTACTGTCACCAGCATGAGAGTGTGGAGGTGGAGTTAGGGTGGTCCTGGGCTCTGATTGTAGCTCACACCTTACGAGACTCCAAATACTGCATGCCTCGGGCCACCTGGTAGGCACAGGACACCAGGGCTGGGAAGGAGAGAGGCCCATCACTGCTCCGAGGCCCATCAGGGCTGAGGTCAGGACCTGGGGGGCGCCGGGCCCGGAGGAACTCCCGAAGGTTTCCTTTGGCAGCACACTCCACAATCACATATAGGGGACCTGCAGAGGGAAGGCAAATGATAAGGGGACAGAGAGGCTGCAAAGGCTATAGCTCTGTATCTCAACTGCCCCACCCTCCAGGGTACAGACTCACAGCAAGATGTTTATTCTGCAGTGCTGGGGATTGAACCCAGGGCCTCACACATGCTAGGTACAGCTACATCTCCAGCACATTTTATTTTGTATTTTGGGACAGAGTTTCATGAAGTTGCCCAAGCTGGTCTCAAACTTGCCTGGCCCCTGCCCCACCTTCCTGGGTGCAGACACCCAGCAGATTTATGATGTTCTTGTGTCGGCCGATCAGCTTCATCACTTCCATCTCAGAGACTAGGTCCGCCAAGTCCTTGTCGGAGGCATTGTCTGCAAGGGCAATAGCTGGCTGAGGCAGCTACCTTGCAACTATGCAAATGAGGCTATAGGACTGGGTACAGGTCAAAGAGCATTGGATCAGAGCTTGGGAGGGATCTGGGCCTGAATCCCTACTAGGCTGCATTAGCTTTGAACAAGTCTCCTAGGCTGGGGGTGTAAGCTCAGGGGTACAGCACTTGCCTAGCACGCGTGGGGCTCTGGGTTCAATCCCCAGTACCTCTCTGAATGTCAGGGTTGTCTTCTATGAAACAGAAGAGTAGATCACACCCCACCTCTCACAGTAGTTGTGAGGATGCAATAAGATTAAGGATTTGAAAGAGGCAGGTCTTCTAGTAAGCAGATCCAGGAAATGGAAAAGAGTGGGGACAGCGCCAAATAGGAAGGAAGCTGTGTCTGGAGGGGTTGGCACTAGTCCCTAAACAGGGTGAGAGCTTCTGGGGGTGGGGAGGAAGGTTGGCGCCCTGAGGTCTGTCTGACAAGGACCTGGTGTCCATCTGGCCTGGGAATTCAGGGAACTGCTGGCAGGGTACAGCTAGGGGAAGCTGGGAAGAAGGCCATTCCAGTTTTTCTTGAGGAGGTTGAGGACCAGGGCCTGGGCCCCCAGGGCTGACCTGTGGCCCTGGGACAATAACATGACATTCCCTCCAACAACATACACACCAATATCATGAGGCATATTTCTCAATTTCTGCCTCCCAGAAAGTACCAGGTGGCCCCAGCTGTGCAGAGAGGAGGAGGAAGGGAGCAGCAGTGAGTGATTTGGGTCATTCTTGCAGAGGGGGTTAGGAGACAGCGGGAAGAGGCCTGAGTGGGCAAGTTCCAAGTGTGTCCTGCAAAACATCTAAGGGCTCCTGTTTGGGGTCTGGGACTTTTTAGCTGAAGAGCTATTCTCCTGTCCTAAGGGAGACAGACCTAGAAATGGTCTGGGGGTACTAAGGGTATATTTAGAGGGAACCAAGGGAAATGACGTAGAGAACCTGTGTGGCTGAGGAGGTCTGAGGTCAAGGCTGACTGACACAGGTCAGAGCTCCAGGGGGATATTAAACTCCTGTCACCCCAATTGTTAGGATTTGTTATGTGTTCCATGTACTTTTCCATGAACCTCAGGGTAGGAACTATCATTTACTCCATGTGACACTAGGGGAAAATGACATGCCAGGGTCACTTGGATAACAGGATCCCAAGAGGCCCCAGCCTCACAGATGTACCATGAATCCCTTCGGTTAGTCCCAGTACCACAGTGCCTCCCCTGATAGGCTGCCACATGTACCTTTGAGCATCTTGACAGCCACAGTGCTGGTTTGTTCAGGCTGGGCAGGGTCCATGCCAAAGGCCTCTGCACGCACCACCTGCCCGAAGCAGCCCTCACCCAGGGGCTTCCCAAGGACCAGCCTGGAGATCAAGAAAATCCAGCCTCAGACCTCTGGGTGCCATTCTGGAGCATACATCCCCATCCTCACTCCATTCAGAATACCTGTCCCGGGGGAACTCCCACAGTGGGTCAAGAGGAAGGTCTAGATTCACGAGGCCAGCAAGCAAGGGAGGGCCGCTGGAGGAGAGCCGGACGCCTCGCACCAGGGATGAGCTTGATTTGCCTGAGGAGCCGGACTCCAGGGAGAACTGCAAAGTGGGAGACTTGGCTCTGTTTCCTGGCGTCAGGCTGAGAGCCTTATAGGAATGGGAATGGGGGACGGGCATGGTACCTGTCGGCCCAAAGGGAAACGGGACAACTTTTGCACAGTGGCAGGTTGGCGGGGGTGCCGGCTGTGGAGTGCCTGCCCTCGGTACAGCCCGGCCAGCAGGAGGAGCACAGCTAAAGCCAGGGAGCCCGATGCATACAGGATGATGTCTGTATACCTAGCCTCTGGCACTGGTGCTGTCCACGTGAGGTCCTCCTCTACCCTCGCAGATGGGCATACACACAGAGAAAATGACTGGTCAGTGGTCAGACTGGTCAGTGGTCAGACTGACAAGCCATGAAACCCAACTCAGGTCCTTATGGCTGCCAATACACATATGGATATATTGAGAAAGCTGTAATTGTGTCAGTCCCATGTACCCATACCCCAGAGGGTCACATAATCACATGCAGAACCAAACACACAAATCTTGGCTCTGGGTGTGGCTTAGTGGTAGAGTGCTTGTCTAGCATGCGCAAGGCTCGGGGATCCATCCCCAACGCTGCAAACAAACAGAAATCCTTATACTGCATTCCAAGGCCAGACCCCACAAACCAAGACAGACTACCCACCTAAAGGCCAGAGCCCACAGCTCCCTCAGGAGTTTACCTGGCAGTACTGTGAGCCAGGCTGACTGGTAGGAGAGGCCAATGGAGTTGCCTGCCAAGCAGGTATACTCGCCTGCATCCTCAGCTGACACATTCCGAAGATATAGGACCTCCACTTCTGAGCTGTTAATGTCTGCTGTCTGGGGTCAGGAGACACAATCAGGGGTCACAGCAAGACCTGGGCTCACACTGTGACTGGGAGGGCAACTGGGAACCCTACCACCCCAGGTGGTAGAAGGATAGGGTCCAGGTACTAGCAGGAACTGCACCTTGAGGACTTGTACATAGGGGAAGCCGTCAGCTCCAAAGCTGCTGCCATTGATGACGATGTGTTTCAGCCACTGGATGTGGGGCTGGGCATCACTGTACACCTTGCACAGCAACTCCACATCGCTGCCTGCCACTGCTGTGGTGTTGGCTGGGAGCCCCGCCTGCAGGATGGGCCGGTGCGGGGACCGCTCTGGGGGCCAGGCCAGGACGTCAACCCTGACCAGTGGCACCTAGAAGTACCCTGTTTATCTTCTTCCATTCTCCCCAGGGCTTAAGGGAACAAGCTTCTGACATGCAGATCAGACCTTGTCTATCTCCTGCTTAAATCTTCCATGATCAAGGATAACTTCTTAGCCTAACATTGAGAACCTTCTAGTATGCCTCCCCATGTAATGCTATACCTCAGAGATATACTTCCTCACAAAGGCAAGGCATTCTTGGCACTCAGGCCCTTAACTCAGCATGTGCCCTTTGCTTGGATGTCTTTCTCACTTTTTCTCTAGGCAAGTCTCTGTTCCTCCAGGTCACACAACCCTTGTGCTTCTCTCTGGCCCACTAGTCACTTTGAGCTACTTGATTATCTAAGACTAAGTCCAATTTGTCTGCCAGCCTGGGTTTCCCCAAGGGCAGGACTGAACCCAAGACAGTCAACACCCCCTCTCAACACACCACCTTCCCGGCCCAGTCACTCACCCAGCACATCCAGCAGATAGCTGTAGCGGATGCTGCCCAGAGAATTCTCTACGAGGCAAGTGTATGTGCCACGGTCTGAAGGCACCACACTTTCCATCACCAGGCTCCAGTGCTGGTGGCGTAGCTGAAGGCAAAGAAAGTATTCATGTGGGACCACTAAATAATATCTACCAGGGAGGGCCAGGGCATGAAGAGGCTAGATCCTTCCCACAGGGCTCTTCTCAAGCCACATAGGCCCTCAGGGCATCAAGCCAAGGCCAGGGACCCTTGCAACAAAGAGAGAGGGTCTGAGAAATATCTGAGTCCTGGGTTTGAATCTTCTGAGTTTTAGCTCTACTTCTCTCTACCTCTCCACCTTGTGCCAATCTTTGCCCTCTCAGAGTCTCAGCTTCCTACTATAGCATGGAGCTGACTCTGCATGGTCTCATCCTGAGAATGAGATGCTAAGGCTTATTGATACATACTGGTCAATGAGTCTTCCCACTTTACAGATGGAGTTGCTAAGGCTAAAACGTTAAATCACTTGCAGACAGTAGCAGAGTAGGAACTTGAACCAGAACTGAGGTCCCACAATTATCTTCCCCATGAGATTTATTTATATATGAGGAGATTGACGGGGGAATGAAAGTGGGGGAGCAGATAGCCTTGGAAGCCAGAGACTCACCCGAATGCCTCCTATGCGATTTTCCCCATGGAAGTCCTGTCCATCCTTGAGCCAGCGGATGGTGGGCATAGGGTTGCCTGCAGCTGGACAGCGGAACTTGACTGTGTTCCCAGCAGGGACTGCATGTAGTTTCTTCTCCATGCGTTGGGGGTGTGTCCAGTAGGGTGCTGGAGGAGAAAGGAAGGTAGTAGTTTGTGCCCCTGTGATGACTACTTGCTCCCACACAGTAACGAGAAGGGTGGTGGGGACATGATTCTTAAAGACTCATACCAACCTTGCTGGTGGTAAATGTGCTCATTCAAGGAACCCCTGTGGGCCTTGGGGTCCTCGTCATCATTGTTGGAGGCCAAAGAGTCTATATCACGGACAGAGAGAGCTGAGATCCAAGAGGGGAGGTTTTCGTCCCCAGTCACCCTTTAACCCTTGCCAGACCCTCTTACCATCTGTAACCAAGGTTAGATTGTGCAGGACAGTCATAGAACCACGTGCTATGCAGAGGTAGTGGCCAGCATCTTCTGGTAGAAAGCTGGCAATCTCCAGGCGGCCCCTCCAGCCCCGTACCCGGCCAGCAGGTGACAGGCGACTACCTTCCTTGTACCAGAGGCCACCACGCTCAGCCCTCCCACAGCACAGCTTCAAAGGCTGCCCAAGGGCCACAGTCAACTCCTGCTCTTGCTGCTCCAGGCTGGGGGCCAGGCAGGGCTCTGAGGGCAGAGAGTAAAAGTCAGTGAGCCCTATAGTGCCACCATAGGCTGCCCCCTGTATATGAAGAACATGCTGCATACATGGGGCAAAAGCATCTTGGGACACATGCTGGTCAAGCTGCTTCTCCTACACCCACCCACATACACACACAACACTACATGCTACAGATGCTACACACAGAGCAAATGCCACACTTCTAGGGCAAGTCACACACAAAGTACTTGGCACATGTGCTATACATGCCACTGCACAAGACACACACATGCACACACACACATGGGCATATGCTATAGGTGCCACATACAGGGCACACATCACTCTTCTGGGGCATATCACACTCAGTGCATACAGCATATATGCTGCCTGAGTGTCCCAAGCCACACACCAAGTACACAGAAACACACACACACACACACACACACACACACACACACACAGCCAAGGGGCTCACCACTGGCTCTGCAGCCCAGCAAGGCCAGTCCTTTCTTGGAGACAGTTAGGTGGATGCTTGCTGGGAACCAGACTCTGAATTTCAATGGTTGAGCCCTGCCCTGCTGCCATTTCTCAGGGCCAGGATCCTCTCCAGCTTTACTCAGTCAGTAGTCCCCTCCTATTGTCCACACACCCTGCCACTCTCACCCACTTCAGAGGTCATACCCAGCTCTGTTTCCTCAGAGGCCTCTAGGGACAAGGCTGGAGCCCTGGGTGCCCCCAGTAGAACTCCAAGCAGGGCCAACAGCAGCTGCATCTCCTTCCTGCTGCTCTCAGGGACCCAGGCTGGACTTTCCACCAACTGCCTTCCTAAAACAGGAAAAGAGCTGCTACTACATCAGCCTTTGTTGGCACATTTCCTTATTTTGCAGATGAGGAAACTGAGGCAGGAAATGGTCCTCAGGCTCATCCAAGGCCCCAACCAGACTTGGGGAACAAGGCAGAGATGGGAACCAGTTCAGCTGTTGCCAGAATCCAAGAAGGTTCTGCAGGGGGTCTGGGCTGGGCTTCCTGCTCTCCTTGGGTCCTGCTGAGATCCTCCTCGCACGAGTTAATAGAAAGAACAGTTTGAAGATGGAGATACATCTTATGCTTGCTCTCAGCACCCATCATCTATTTTTTTGCTGAATAAAGGAATTTATTGCTGAAAAGCCAAAGGAGGGGGGAGTAAAATAAAACACAAGGGTAAACTTCAGCATGTGGATGCTATCTAATCTGACCTACTCCTGACATATCCATGTGCAGCTTTGGAACCCTCCAATGGCTGGGTGCTCACAACTAACAAGGCAGCACATTCCAGGTCAAGCAGGACATTATTGCTCATGCTGAACCAGAAATGCATCTTGGGGATACTTCTGCTTTTTGTGCCCCACAACTCCATCTGAGGCAAATAGGTCTTTTATTTTTTGTGGAACTGGGGGTAGAACCCAGGGCCTCATGTATGCTAAGCAAGCATTCTACCACTGAGCTACATCTCTAGCCTGGTTTTGTAAAGAAGGTAGACTCTAGGTGTCAGACAGTGCCAAATCGCAATCCTGACTTTTACCAATTTGTAAGTCTGTCTTTGTTCCTCTCTGGGCCACTATCCTCATAGGACTGGTTTGAGGATAAAAGAGAAAAGGTATGTAGGGACTGGGCACACAGAATTTCAGTGCAATGTTCTCCCCATTCCTCTCCCTATGAATGTTCATCTGTCACTGTACATCTGCCCCTGGCCAGTCTTCTCTGGTTCTGAAACTACTCCTGTCAGGTGTGATATGCACACCCACCCCATCTTGTTACCCTCTTCCCAATGTCACAGAAGGTTTCTCTATCTTCCAAAAATAAAACTCAGAACTGAGTCTCAGTTTGATCAGGGGATGCAGTGGCCATTGCAGTCCCAGGAACCTACTTATTGGCTGCTTCCTGGGGCTGAATAACACCTAGGTGGCACCAGAGTCCCTGAAGCAGAGCATGATTTTGTGTGTGTGTGTGATGGGGATTGAACTCAGGGCCTCACACTTGCTAGGCAAGCGCTCTACCCTGGTTACATCACCAGCTCTTTTATTTTGAGATGGTCTTGTTAAGTTGCCAAGGCTGACCTCAAACTCTCAATCCTTCTGCTTTAGCCTCCTGAGGAGCTGGGCCATAGATGTGTGTCACTGTTCCTAACCCGAGCCTGATTCTTTTTTTTTTCGGTACCGGGGATTGAACCCAGGAGCCACATCCCCAGCCCTAGTTTGTATTTTATTTATTGTTTTGTTTTGTTTTGTTTTTTTGCAGTGCTGGGGATTGAACCCAGGGCCTTGTGCTTGCAAGGCAGGCACTCTACCAACTGAGCTATATCCTCAGCCCTGTTTTTTATTTAGAGACAGGGTCTCACTGAGTTGCTTAGGGTCTCACTAAGTTGCTGAGTCTGGCTTTGAACTCACAATCCTCCTGCCTCAGCCTCCCAAGTGCTGGGATTACAGGCATGCGCCACCTTGCCCAGCCTGAGCATGATTCTTAGATACCTTCCATACTTTTCTAAACTGTGAACTTGTCCATCACACTCGCTTCTCCTTAGCCACTGCTACCATACTTCTAATCCATTTTGCCTGCTCAATCCCTCTCCAGTCTATCCCATTTCCCTTACTACATATCCAGGGCTGGCCCTTGTGTTCTCTTGCCTGGGGACTTTGTAAATCTTCTGCCTGGGGCTCTTCAGCCTTCACCCTCAAGCAGGGATTTAAACAAATACAAATCTGCCATGTCATCCCTGAAGTTTATAAGCTCTTAAGGAGCTACCTGTGTCCCTCAGGATCCAGTCCACACTGTTCACCCAGCATCTCTGTCCCTTTGGTTCCACTGTCTATCCCTTCAGCCTCTTCAAGTGCTTTTAAATCTGGTCACATTTGCTGTCTTGCTTATATCTTTGTGCCTATCATTTTTCTTGTCCAACTGGCTCATATGCCAGGAGTCCAGTCCACCCCCCAGGTTTGGGTGCTTCCTCCTCTGCAAAATCCCCCTATACCGCACTCTAGTAACTAGGCAAAGCACTGCTCCGGGTCCATAGCTCTGGCTTGGAGTGGGGTGCGTTGTCCCGTGGGCTTTATTCCTACTCTCAGGACTGCTCTGACCTTACAACCTTAGAATCTTTAGTCGGTCACTGAGGTTGCTGGCCACTGACCCACTGTCCGGCACGCACAGCCAGATGACATGACTCTGGCAATTTTAGTCCCAGGTTTTCCTCCAGCCTTCCTCACTCAGGCGCTGGAGGCGCCTGGGTAAGTGACTGCACCCCTTGGAGCGTCGGTTTCCTCATCTCTATGCCCGGTGCACAGACTGTCAGAGGCTCAAGGGCAACCGCGCTCTTGCCCCCCCTACACACACTCCCTCTTCCCCGCTTCACACACCTGGGCAGCCTCCGGAGGAGGTGCAAGTCAGCGGGCCCCCATGCGGAGCTGTAGAGACTGCTGGTCCGCCCCCGCCCGGGTGGGCAATAAGTAACTAGCTCCGCGGCCAGGGTGCTCTTTGGACGGAAAGGGACAAAAGGCCCTGTGTGCGCTGCGGGTTACTGATTTACCGCCCCCTCCACCACCCACCCCCGCCGAGTGGACGCCCAGGTCCCCTGTGCTGGGAGGGGGCAGTCCCCAGAGCCCCGCCATGGCTCGCCCCCTGGTGGCTGGGAGCACAGCCCTGGAGCTCAGCTCACCTAGATCCTGTATGGCTCAATTCCCGGCACAGGGTCCGGGTTCACCTGGCTATTTCGCAGCCCCGCTCCCAGCTCCGGTCGTCCACGACCCCCGCGCCTGGCGGGGTCCTCAGACTCAGAGCAGGAGCTCCTCCGCCCCAGGCGGTAGAGCCAGGAATGCACCCACTAGAGCGGCGTGGCCGCGGGCGGCCCACCTCCTGGCCAGCCCTCCCCAGCCCCGCCCTGAGCCCCGCCCTGCCTGGACCAGCTCTATCCCAAGAGGCGGGGTCAGGGACGGCCCAGATCCCCGCCCATTTGAAGCCCTGCCCCCGAATCCAGCAGTGCTGGACCGACAGGGTCGCCAGTTTTGGGGACCCTGCCCAGCCTACCAAGCACACCTTCAGATTCCACCTCATTTGCACCATTAAGGTTCCTGGCCAGGTTTCTAAGTCCTAGTGTGCTACCTGCTCAATCCCTTACTCTTCACCCTTCAGGGAAGGAGACCTTGACCACTTCTCTTGTCTTCTGTGTAATCACCATCCGATGGAAGAACGCCCTTTCATTTGTTCTCTGAGCAACCTTCAGAGTGATATCAAAATACAAATTGGACTGTATTAACCACCTCCTTGAATCTCTTAAATAGTTTCTCATAGCTCTTTGTATTTATTTTGACATGATTTGGTCCCTGTCCACATCTGTAGTTGAAACCTTCATTCACTTTTTCCCTTGCTCTCATCCTATCCCTGGGCCTTTGCTCATGACATTTCCTTTTCTTGGAATGCCCTTTCCCTTGGTCTGGTTAATTCTATCTCATTTTTAGGTCTCAGCTGACTTCTTCCCTGAAGTACCCAGGACTTGCCAGGTCTGCTTTTCCATGCTTTCTTTCTTATATAAGAAAGACTGTGTGAAGTGGTTCCTGGTGCAGATAGAAGGGGTCCCCTTACGTCTCAAATCTCAGCACCACCAGACCTGGCCCTGGCAGGTTACTCCATCTCTGTCCTCATTTTCTCCTCAGCAAAATGCGTACATGATAGTATTGTGCCCAAGAGGTTGTTGCAAAAAGTAGGGTTCATATGTTAGTATCTGAACTACGATTATTGGGAACACTTGACAGAATTGTAACTGAAAAGCTAATTATGTAAACAGTTGGGAAATGTTAAGTTCCTGAAAGGCAAGAACTGTGTCTGCAGACCTCACCCTTATATCTCAAGTGCCTGGCACACAGTAGGTGCCCTCCACAAAATTCCACCTAACTCAGGTCTGCCTCCACCTGTAAACTCATCTCTCTTGAGCACCTAGATTATGGCTAAACCAGGAGGCCTCTGCCCACCCCTCTACCCTTCACCCACTTACCTGAAGTCCCAGTCTCCTTGGGAAGAAAGCTCTCAGCATGGATCCCAGGTTCAGTTTCTGATGATGGCCTCTCAGGCTCTGCTCCTGGTTATGGCCTTTGGTGGGTGGAGATTCTGCCTACAAAAACACCTTCCTTTCCTGTGTGTGTGTGTGTGTGTGTGTGTGTGTGTGTGTGCGCGCGCGCGTGCGCGCGCTTGCGCTTCCAGTGCTGGGGATTGAACTCAGGGCCTGGCACGTGCTAGGCAAGTGCTCTGCTACTGAGCTACACCCCTAGACCCTCCTTTCCCATTGTTATGCAGAGGAATCTCTTTCCACTTACTCCCAAAAGCATAGAGGCATTTCTTTGCATAACTAAAAGGCTCACTAAAGTATTAAAAAAAAACCAAAAATAAAAAACCTTTTCCTTTCCTTTCCTTTCCTTTCCTTTCCTTTCCTTTCCTTTCCT
>JAJEJO010053937.1:0-36565 GCA_020662805.1 Glaucomys volans
CGGCGCGGTCTCCCGCGTGCCACGCCCCCTGCCGTCACGCCCCGCCCACCATTGAGGTCTCCCGAGTGGCTTTCCACATGCCACGCCCCTCTGCGTCAGGCCCACCCAGCATCGCGGCCTCCCACTGGCCTCGCCCCTCCCGTCACGCCCCGCCCATCACCGCGGTCCCATGCGCGGTCCCGCCCCCTCCCGGCCACGCCTTCCTGGTCTCGCCCACCCACTCGCGTTTCCCTACCAAGGCTCGGCCCCGCCCATCACGTCCCGGTCCCGCCCACGCTTCCTCCCTGCTGCGCGCCCGGCTCCCTGCAGACCCGGAAGCGGATCGCGGAGTGAAGGTCACAGCGCGGCTCGTGAGTTCCCTCGCTCTAGATTCTCTGCGCTTCACGGTCCCCGGCGCATCAGTGGTCGGGACTCGGTTCCCTACAGACCTCCGCGTCCCCGCCCCGCGCCCTCCACCCCGAGGAGTCTGCCCCATCGCCGCGGGAGAACGGGGTCGGCCTGCAGCCCCGGAGCCCAGCGCGGGTCCCCCAGGTGTCGGGCTCGGCCGCGTGGAAGCCGCTCTCGGCACCGCTCTCTCCCCGCCGACCGCCGCCTCCCGAGCGCTCGTGGGTCTTCGGCGCTGCTCGCCTGCCTCGCCCCGCGTGGCTCCTCTACAGACAGTCCTGGCCGCTGGGGTCTACAGTGCAGCCGGCTTCAAGCCCGGCCTGCCTTCCCCTCACCTGGCCCTGCCCTCCTCGCCGGGCACTGTCCTCACCCCTGTCTTCCTCGCCCTGTCCTGTCCTCATCTGGCCCTGTCCTCCTCACCTGACCCTGTCTTCCTTGGTCAGGTGCCCGCCCTTCAGGACTTTCCTCTACAGTCACCCCGCACTCTGCAGGAGGCGACCTGGGCCTGGATGGTGATTTCCAGATTGTTCATGCCCCAGATTCCACCCCAGGGGACAATGTGCTTGCTCCTTTGGAGGTGGGCATCTCACGCCATCAGCTCCCTGTGATGTGTGGGCAGAGGGCTCAGGAGAAAGAGATGGACTGCAAATGAGAGAAAGGAGAAAACAGAGAGAGACCCTTGCACAGATGGCAAGGTAGAGGATGGTGAGGGCGTTGGAGAGACCATAAGAGTGAAAGAAGAAACCATAAAGCAGCAGAGAGAAAAGCAAATGGAGAAATCCAGAATCTCAATCTTCAGAAAGGTGAAGGACAGGCACACCAGGAAAGGAACAGAACAGGAGAGGGACCTTAGAGCCTGGGAGCAGAGGAGAGACTATCATCAGGCATGGCAGAGAGCAGCTCTGGTGCTGGAAGGAGAAGAGGTGTAACAGGTGACAAGAGGAGCCCTGGGAGAAGGCCTAGAGATGTGGGTGCCCAGATCATGGGGACAGGGGCCTACAGCAGGCAGGGCAGAGGGATGTGGGGCTGGGGAGAAAGAGGCAGAAATACCGAGATTGGCGACAATCAGGAGCCTGGGGAGAAAGACTGACAAGAGGTGAAGGGAGTTGCAGGAATGGGGAAGACCAGGTAGAGAGAAGGAATAGAGTAAGAAGGGGAGAAAAGCAGGAGAGGAGAGGGAAGCAAAGTGAGTAGGAACCCAGAATGGGTGAAGAAATGATCAGAGTGAGGGAGGGGAGCAGCAGAGAAGACATGGGGGACCCTAGGTGCAAATGGTGACTTGATTAGATATGCATGGTGAAGTTGAAATGTAATGATTTCTACATAATTCAACAAATTAAAAATTTGTGTTTAAATTATGTAGATGAGGACAAGAATTGCAAAACTGTCTAAAAGGTTTGTGTATTTTAAAATAAATGGGACTAGAAAATAGCTTCCATATTCAGCCAGAAGGCAGGGTCTTGACCCATTTAATTGTGGGTCACTCTCTTCTGTTTTCCTGGGACAGTGTAGTGTGGATGAGTGTGAGATAACAAAGAAAAATCAGAATTCCTACTCAGTACAACAGTGAACACTTAGCACAGAAAATGTCACTTCAGGTGACCAGAATGTGTGGGGACAAGACTGAGGCAAGAGGATCTCAAGATCAAGGCCACCCCAGCAACTTTGGGAGACCCTGTATGAAAATTTATAAAAGGGCTGGGGAGGTAGCTCAGTGGTAGAGCACCCCTCAGCTCAATCCCCAATACCATAAAATGTATGGGGATTTCTTCCCATTCATAAGCAGTTCTCCTTAAGACAACAACTTAGTGTTCTACAGTTTAACTGAGATCTGGCATTCACCACCTGGAGGTAGTATCAGATGCCATGGTTTGAAGGTTCAGTGCCACAGCCCTACCACCAGTTCAGGTGTCAGTTGCATATTTCAGATTGGAACTTGAATTTTATTCAACTGGATGTACACCCTGGATTCCCATGACCCCTGCTTAGGTTCTATTAATTTTCTAGTTCCCAATATTCAGGGAACACTTTGTTAAGATTTGCCCACCTTATAAAGGGTACAGGTGAACAGCCAGATAGGCCCCTTATAGTCTTCAACATTTCAGGTAGGGTGGCCTTGTACTTCTTGGGGCTTAGCTGAATATTGGTGCCTATATTTACAATATAGAAGATATTACAGTGTGTTTTAATATTTAAATATTTAATATTTACTTAAAACAGGTGATGAAATCAATTTTAAAATTCTTTTGAGGTGTTGAAAAGACTTGTGAGACCTCCATCCTATCTGCTCTGCTTCCCCAAGGCCTCTGCCCTCGTCTCCTCCTGTGTCCTCTGCTCCCTCACCTCCAGCCACTCAGGCCTCTTTCCTTTTTCTGGCACAAGGTTGCTCCAGCCTCAGGGCCTTCATCTGAGTCCTGTCCATTTGCCTATCCCTCTGTGGCCCTGGACTGCAGGTGACCAATATGTCAGGTTTTGGTCTGATATCACCTGCTCCATGGAGACTCCTGTGACCTCCCCAGCTCCTGGAGCACTCCAGCCACACGTTAGCCACATCCTGCCCCACCTCTGGTCCATGCAGTCTGCTCTGCCTGTTTCTACTCCTTCAGGGTCCACTGTCTGGATCCTGGTAAGAACTAGTCTCTAAGAGAGGGGCAGAGCCAGAAGGTGGACAGTGGGCTGAACTTGCCCCTCTGAGAGGTGCTCAACTTCTGACTTCCATGAGAGTGCTGAGGCATCTTCCAATAAGTCTGTCCTGTAACTGGACATCCCATTGATAGGGTGAGGCTGGTGCATGGCCTTAATTATTAAGGTTCGTTCTCTTCTGGGTGCAGCATTGAGTACCCAACCCTTTTTATTTATTTATTTATTTATTTATTTATTTATTTATTTATTTATTTATTTTTTTATGCTGCTGGGGATTGAACCCAGGAACACTTAACCACTGAGCCACATCCCCAGCCCTTTTTCTTTGAGACAGGGTCTTGCTAAGTTGTTTGGGACTTCACTATGTTACTGAAGCTAGTTTCAAATTTTCAATCCTTCTTCCTTAGCTTTCCAAGTCACTGGGATTACAGGTGTGCACCACCATATCCAGAGCGGAGTACCTGGCTATGTGTCCTCCCTCCTGAGGGCTGAGATCCCAGGAGAGGTGAGGGGGCCATGCTGTGGTTCAGTTTGGTCAGGGCCAGACTGTGCCCTGAAGGGGAGCCGAGTGCTGCCCAGCTCCCCACTGCTGCAGCCTGTGTGTGGGCTTCACCAAAAGGGAAACAAGGCCTAAAGAAAGGGGTCAGAGAGGTCTCTTTTGGGTCTTCCTGCAGGAGTTTACTGTGCCTGGGTCTCCCTGGTACAGTTTGAAACCAGGAACCATCTTCCCACATGCTGAGGTTGTGTGTGTGTGTGTGTGTGTGGTCCAGGAAGGGGGTGTATTGATTGTGAGCCTTAAACTATATGTTTCCACCATCCAGGATTGACTTCTAAAAACTCTTGTTACCTGAGGATGCAGCCCTGAAGAGGAGTAAAGAAAAGGAGTCAGGAATGGCTGTCACTGAGGTAAAGTGATGTTTTCAGGTGGTCCTGAGTCCCTTCTGCTGGCCTCATGTGACTCTTCAGCTTCCTGCCTGACAAATGTGCCTGCACCCCCCTGGGCCTCCCTCAGCCCCTCTCCGGTGCACTTAGATTCCATCCCACTGTGACCCAGTCGCAGGGAACCCATGAGGAGGAGCCACTGGGTGTGGTCCTGGGAAGGATGTCACACCCTCGCAGGGGTTGGGGACTGGTGGGGCTTGTGTGTCAGTGCTGTTGGGCAGCAGGGACCATTAGGGGACATCTGGATGCACTGTCAGCTCTCTCTAGGTGTGGGTAAAAAAAGCTACATTTTGAAGTCACATATTCATGTGCATAGATGCTGGTAAATTCCAGAAAAGGAGATCAAAACTGCCTTTGTAGATAATCCAGTGAGACAGTGTTTCTGATTCCAAAATCTCAGTGACTGGGAATGGAACAGAAAGACAGTGAGACAGTGGTCAAGGTTATTCTCCGGGGTCCCCCTTGGCATTGGATTGAACAAAGAGGTATTCTACTTCTAAGTTATATCCCCAATGTTCTCCATACTGGGTCTTACTAGGTTACCCATAGTGGCCTCAGCCTTTTGATCCTCCTTCCCCAACCTCCCCAATAGCTGGTGTTACCAACATATACCTTTGTACCTGATGAGGCTCTTTTTTCCTTTTTTTTCTTTTCTTTATTTTTTTTTTGGTACCAGAGGTTGAACCCAGAGTTATTTAACCACTGAGCCACATCCCCAGCCTTTTTTTATATTTTCTTTTGAGACAGGGTCTCAATAAGTTGCTTAGTGTCTTGCTAAGTTGCTAAGGCTGGCTTTGAATTTGCCATCTTCCCATGTCAGCCTTGGTGCTACTGGGGTTATAGGTGTGTGCCACTGCACCAGTCTTATCTCTCTTAAGTTTATTTATTCAGTCATTTGTGGGATCAGACCCAGGGCATTGTGCATGCTAGCCAAGCACTCTAAAACTAAACTACATCCCCAGCTCTCTGATTCATTTTAAAAGTTGCTGATAACATATCATAAGAGGTTCATATGCAGTTTGTGAAACCCCTGTATTTTTCTTTTCAGATTTATATTGGTTCTCCTTTAACACAATAAAATCATATTTTTTTACTCTTGATAGAGTTCTTTATTGTACAGCAGTTTTTCAGTTGGATGTTGTTCCGTTTGTGGGTTTTTGCCTTCCTTGCCAGTGTTTTTGATGTCATATCCAAGAAATCATAGCTAACTCTAATGTCCTCAAGTTTCCTTCTGTCCCTGGTTCTTGAGTGTTTGTCAGGAGAGGCATTGGACTTTAAGGTGTTTTCTGAACCAGTGGACTTGGTCTCATGTATTTTGTCTTCACTGTCACATTGTGTGTTACTGCAGTTGACCTTAGTAGTTGGTCCACCCTTGTTCTTAGAAATAAATCTCACCTGTCACCGTGTATGATCCTTTCAGTGTCCTATACATTTAGGTTTGCCAGTTTTTTGTTGAGGAATTTATCACCAGCTTTCATCGGGGTTATTAGTATGTGGTATTTTTTTTTCTTTCTTTGCCTGAGTTTGACATCAGAATGATGGTGGTTGCATAGGGCAATGCTTTTTGTTTTGCTTTGTTTTTTGTACCAGGGATCGAACCCAGGGGTGCCTAACCACTTAGCCACATGCCTGACCCTTTCTTTATATTTTATTTTGAGATAAGGTCTCACTAAGTTGCTGAGATTGGCTTTGAACTTTTGATCCTCCTGCCTTAGCGTCCCGAGCCACTGGATTACAGGTGTGTATCATCGCATCTGGCGAGAACAGTGTTTTAAATGTTCCCTTGCTCCAGTTTTTTGGAAGAGTTCGGGGAGAATTAGTGGTAATCCTCTTTCAGATATGGGGTACAGTTTTGGCAGTGAAGCTATCTGTTCTTGATCCTCCTTCTGGGAGATTTTGGTGAGTGCTTTCTTCCCCTAACCTCTTTTTTTTTTTTTTTTTTGCTGGGGGGTGGTACTGGGGATTGAACTTAGGGGCACACACCACCAAGCCACATCCCCAGCCCTGTTTTGTATTTTACTTAGAGACATTCTCACCGAGTTGCCTAGCACCTCACCATTGCTGAGGCTGGCTTTGAACTCTCGATCCTCCTGCCTCAACCTCCCAAACCACTGGAATTATAGGCAGGTGCCACCTGCCCAGCTTCTGTGTAGTTTTTCTTCATAGTTTCTGTTAATGTTCTCATTTTGTTCATTCATTGTTTTCTGATTTTTGTGTTTGTTCTTTCAATTTATTGGAGCACTGTTGTGACTCTCAGTATTAATTCTTTGGCAGTTTACATATCTCGGCTTTTTAGTGTTTGTGGCTATTTAATTTTCTGCTTATATGGGCTATGTTTCCTTTTCTATTTGTGTGGCTTATGGTCTTGTTCTTGGACTGCACAGTTTGAAAATATGTCACCTTGTAGATTTTAGTGTCTGGCTTCCTGTAGGGAAATAATCTGCACTGTAAACTAGGGATCTGTCTTCTCTGAACTTTTGCTTGCTTTTTCTGAGCTGAGCTTCCTCTAACTGAAGAAGCATTGCAGTTTCTATCCAGGGGCTTCCCTGTTGCCTCCTGCTGTTCTTTGGCCTCTCTGGTGTCTCAGTAAGCCACCATCTGGATATCTACCTCATTTCTGCCAGGGACACTGCAGACATGGTTAATGTTGACTGTCTGCATAGCTGCCTCCCCCTACCTGACGCCTGTCTCTTCATTGCTTAGATTCGTGGAATGCAGAGCATAGTCTCTCTCAGGCAGTCCCCTAAAAAGTCATGTTAGGCGGATGCTCCCCTACTCTCCCAACCCCAGGAGAAATTGAGAGTGTCAGGGGCCACAAACTGTCCATCTGGCCTTGCACTGAGATTCCCAGTCTTCTGTATGGTTGACCACTGAATCCAAGTGGTTTTTGGAGTTCTCGTTGGTCCGTGTCACCATGAAGGAGATAATGTAAGTCTTCTGTTTTTTTTTTGTTTTGTTTTGTTTTTTGCTTTTACTTTTTTTGTTCTGTTTAGTTATACATGACAGTAGAGTATATTTTGACATATTATACACATATGGAGTATAACTTCCCATTCTTGTGATTGTACTTGATGTGGAGTTACACTGGTTATGTATTCATATATGAACATAGGGAAGTTATGTCCAATTCATTCTACTGCCTTTCCTATTCTCATCCCACCTTCCTTACCATCATTCCTCCTTTTCTAATCCAATGAACTTCTGTTCTTCCATCTCCCCATCCCTCGCTTATTGTGTGTTAGCAACCACATATTAGAACATTTGGTTTTTGGGGATTGGCTTATTTCACTTAGCATGGTAGTCTCCAGTTCCATCTGTTTACTGGCAAATGCCATAATTTCATTCTTCTTTATGGCTGTGTAATAAGCCATTGTGTATATGTACCACAGTTTTTTTTATCTATTCGTCTATTACAGGGCACCTAGGTTGGTTCCATAGCTTGACTATTGTGAATTGAGCTGCTATAAACATTAATATGGCCACATCATTGTAGTATGCTGATTTTAAGTCCTTTGGGTAAGTCTTCTAATTAGGTGCTCTGGTATCTTTGCTGAGCGAGGTCAGGATGTGTTGTGTGGGCATGTGTATGTTTAATAAGGGCTACTAAGGAAGGAAGTTTGTTTTCCACTGTTACCAGTTCCCGTACTTCAGGATTTCTGTGTTGCAGTCATGTTGTCTGTTGTAACCAGTCCACATCTTTGCGGTCTCCCTTACTGCTCTAGCTTTCCACCTTTTCCCTCTCTGTTGGCCCTGCTCATGCCGCCTACCTCGTACTGCTGAGACAAAGCCCTGGCTAGCCCTTCTTTTCTCTGCCTTTATTTGGAGGAAATGCTGATTGTGCTGTGGGTAAAATACTCTTGCTTAATATCATGTCTCGTTTCTTCATATTTACTTTTTGTCCTGATTGTTAATTATCCATTGATTTCTGAAAGTATGTTTTGCTGTGACATTTTCTTATTTTAATGTTAAATTGATATGTAACAATAGCATTTCCTAATTGTTATGTCATAATTTTACTAGTTAAACATAAAACAGTATTGATAATTGCCTAAATATCTAATTTTAAATTAATGAAGTTGTTTTCTTAGTTTTACGTGTGAGTGACTTATAGGGATTGAAGTTCAAATTTCTTTTTTTGTTTTGTTTTGTTTGTTTGTTTGTTTTTTTACATGTTCTACCCTATTTGGAAAGGGGGCACTGGGGATTAAACCCTGAGACTTGCCCATGCTATGCATGCCTCTGTCACTGACTACACCCCCAACCTGTGTTGTGTCATCTTAATAACTTAATGTATAATGTTTATATACAAAATTCAAGATAATTTGTCTACTTTTATTGTCCCAAACATGCCAACATGCATGTGAGAACAATAGTGATGAAAAGTACTGGGAAAATTATCACTGTCCTGTTATTTCATTTGATTAAGTATCTACACATGAATGTTTGTCATGCATACATGGATGTGCAAGTGTGGTTTTTATCAAAGAGAGTTGTATGTTTTTACCTGCTGAACTTTATCTTATTTTCTGTGGTCTTGCATTTGCTGTCCCCTATCATGTTCATTAATTGGTACTGGTAAGAATGGCGTGTGCATGCATGCAGAAATTCCATGTTGTTCTGCTTGAATTTGCATCTCCTTCCCTCACTTCCTGTGCAGTTTATTCACTTCTGCTGCCTGCTGTGTAACTATTTAATCCTTCAAGTTTACTTTCAGTTCTTAGACATCTGGGTCAGATGTCCACTTATTATCAAGGATGCAGATGAACAGCCGAATGGCGTGTGCATAGGCAAGGTGTGGGAGAAGGCACACAGGCTTGTTCTTCCATGTTCAGCTTTTTGATTTGAGCAGTTTCTTTGGTATCTGTGACACAGTTGTCTCCTCAGGAAGATGGGAATGGATCTTTCTTTTGTGGGCTGTTAGGTTTCCAAGGGCGTTACTTCACGGAAAGAACGTGGAACACCCTGCAGTTAGCTGGGATGTGGCTCAGTGATTGAGTGCCTGCCTAGTATGCTGAAGGCCCCAGTTCAGTCCCCAGCATCACACACACACACAATATCAAAATACCCAGCATTTAGAAGCCTTCACAGGCCTTAGGCACTGCTGTTGCTGTTGTCACAGTTTTAAGATTCTGACTTTTGGAAGCCCCTTGGACTGCCTTCTCTGAATACATGGGTCATGCTGTATCTCACCTAGTTGTCGAGGAGTGTATGTCACGTGGTGTGGCAGATGTCATAACTAATGCTTCCATGGAGATCAGCCTAATTGGGCTTTTGCTTTGTTTGTATGGTACTGGGAGTTCATCACAGGGCCTCACCCACACTAGGCAAGAACTCTGCCACTGAGCCACACCCCAGCCTTGTGCTGGCTTTTTATTTGTGTGTTTCTTAAATTATTCAGAAAATTGAGAAGTCCACACTGATACACAGGGTACAACCTCTTATGAAAAAATAAAGTAGAACAGAATTAGGGAGATGTAATGTTGCTCAAATGTACTTTAACATGTGTGGGAATATAGGAAAAGCAAACTTCAATTTCTCCTACTATACACTCACCACACAGAAAGCTTCTGTGACTCCAGATGTGTGGGGTTTCCCACACACACCAAGCAAGAAATTCTGCAGCAGAAACCAGCTGGATGTCCTTTAATTCAATTGGAATCTGATACCATCTACTTGGAGCAGCCTCAGTCCCTCAGGTGCCCTCATATCAGATGCCAGCGGCAAGGACAGGTTGTACCTGTGGTTCTGAGTGACAGGTTTACATGACTCCTGGAGTGACTCACAGAACTAAGTGATGCCCTTACTTACCCTGCCCACTTATTATCAAGGATGCAGATGAACAGCCGAATGGAGTGTGCATAGGCAAGGGAGAAGGCACACAGGCTTCCTCTCCCTCACTGGGTGTGCTCTTCTCTGGGAACCTCTTCAGATTCAGCTAGCTGGAAGGTCCTTCAGACCCTGGGGTCTTATGGAGGTGTCATTATTCGGGCATGATTGGTTATATCATTGGCCATTGGAGCTCCACTGAACCTTCATCCCCTGTCCCCTTAAGGGCAGTTGGGGAGTTAGGCTGGAAGTTCTAATCCACAAATCCTGCCTTGATCTTTCCAGTGACCAGTCCCTGTCATTCCAGAGATTCCAGGTGAATTGTGCCTCTGCAAATATGGAGGCCAAATATGTATTTCATGGTATCACAGTCTGGTCTGGTATGCTCACTCCAGAGAAGTCTTACAGTTCTCTTCTCTTTTCATGTGGAGATTATAACTATCCACATTTCTTCTTGGTGAAATGTATTTTTCATTTTAGGGACAGTTGGCATTCCAGGATGTGGCCATTGAATTCTCCCAGGAGGAGTGGAAGTGCCTGGACCCTGCACAGAGGGCTTTGTACAGGGATGTGATGTTGGAGAACTACAGGAACTTGGTCTCCCTGGGTGAGGATATTTCCTCCTGAGGTTGGGATCTGTCTTGTGTATCTTTGCATTTTTCCTTTGCATGCCTCTGGGGAGCTCTGTATTACTTGAGTAAAGTTCAAGCTCTCTTGACTCAGAAATGAAAAACTTCCTAATGCAGCCTCTGGACTTTAACCATCTCTCCTCCTCCTCTTCCTTACCACTAGGAATTGGACCCAGGGGCATTTGGCCACTGAGCTACTTCCCTAGTCCTTTTTCATTTTTTATTTTGAGTCAGGGTCTCACTACATTGCTGACCTCAAACTAGCAATCCTGTGCTTCAGCCTCCCCAGTTGCTGGAATGACAGATGTGCACCACCATGGCCAGCTATCTTCTATGACTCTTAACCTCTTTTTTTGTTTTTTGCAGTACTGGGGATCAAACACAGCCTTGCACATACAAGGCAAGCACTCTGCCACAGAGCTACATCCCTATCCCAAACTTTCTGTCTCTTTTTTCTTTTTTTGGTACTAGGGATTGAACATTGGGGCATTGTACCACTTTTCTACATCCCAGTTCTTTTTATGTTTTTGAGACAAGGCCTTGCTAAGTTGCCCAGACTGGCCTGGGACTTGTGATCCTCCTGCCTCAACTTCTTGATTAGCTGCAATTATAGTCATTGTGATGCTGTGCCTGGCTCCTGTGCTTTTGACTTAATAGTTTTTGGAAGAGCTAGAGGTTTTCATATTACAGTATTCCCTCAACTTTCAGAAGGAGGCAACAAATGGATGAATTTGTGAAATATTTTTCTAGTTTCATCTATAATGTCCTCTCTCCTCATGTACATACAGGATTATAATTCTAAAAAAGCCACAACATATGGGATTCCTTTCTTTTTATAAACAGGGATCTTCCTTCCTGACCTTGGTATTATTTCCATGTTGGAGCAAGGGAAAGAGCCCTGGACCTTGAAGAATAAAGTGAAAATAGTAAGAAATCCTAGTGAATGGGACTGTGTCAGAGGTGTGAACACAGGTAAGAGCTCACATGTGCAGAGCAGAAGCTGCATCGCTTGGTATTGTCCGAGAAACTCTGCAGGTGAAAGATTTCTGTGGGAAAACAAAAGTTTCTATGCTATGCTCTGAAAGGAAATTTCAGACTTCTCCCACTTACCAATCTGTTCTTCAGAGGTATAAAAATTTATCCTTTCACCCTCTCCAGGTATGTGTATAGTTAATTTTTTGTTTTATTACTGGAGATTGAACTCAGGGCCTCACACATGGCAGGCAAATGGTCTATTACTGTATTACTGAACTACTACTCTAGGCATTAAGTTGTTGTTGTTGTTGTTGTTTTTAAAGACACAGTCTCACTAAATTGCCCAGGCTGGCCTTGAACTTGATATCCTTTTGCCTCAGCCTCCTGAGTCACTGGGATTTCAGGCCCTCACCACCATGTGGGGCAAATTTTGTGGTTTTTAAGTTTCATAAGTCTGCTTAATATAAATATTACTTTTGCAATAATAGTATCATTTTCTTTTTTTCTTTTTGTAGATGGACACATACTATTATTTTGATTTATTTACTTTTATGTGGTGCTGAGGATTGAACCCAGTGCCTCACACATGCTAGGCGAGTGCTTTATCACTGAACCACAACCCCAGCCCCATAATAGTATCTTTTTCAATATGAATATTTTTGTTGTTGATGAGAAACACGTTACTTTATATCTTATAGATCTCTCTCCTAAACACATAATTAAAAAATCACCTTCAAAAATAAACACCAGTATTGAAGAGATATTCCAGACAGCCATGCTGGGAGGACATGAACACCACGATGCAGAAGACTATTCCTTCAGGAACATTCAGAAAAATGCACATGACTTTAAGTTTCAGTGGAAAAATGGTGAAGAAAATTGTAAGGGAGTGCCCGTGATCAATAAAGGAAGTCACATGGGTAGAAGAGATGACCATGGTGGACAGGATGCAGGGAACAAGCTTGAAAGCGATTGGCTTGGATTGAACTTTCATTCAGGTCTGTCTGAACCACAGCTACTGCAGTCTGAAGGGAAAATTGAGTGTGGTGAAGCCAAGAAGTCTGTGAACCTTGGTTCCTCAGTTTCACTGCCTGGAAGCATTCCTTCCAGTGTCGGAACACATGTTTCTCATGGATATAGGAATGACTTTATTTATTCTTCATTGCTCACACCAAGGCACAAAGCACACATTAAGGACAAACCTTACAGATGCCATGAGTGTGGCAAGGTCTTCAGTTACACCTCATCTCTTGCACATCATCGCAGAATCCACACTGGCGAGAAACTATACAAGTGTACTGAGTGTGGCAAGGCTTTCTTCAGGCGCTCCTATCTCTTGGTACATGAGAGACATCACACGGGAGCAAAACCTTACAAGTGCAATGAGTGTGGCAAGGTCTTCACTCAGAACTCACACCTAACAAGTCATCGCAGAACTCACACTGGAGAGAAGCCGTACAAGTGTGCTGAGTGTGGTAAGGCTTTCAGTGTGCGCTCCAATCTAACCAACCATCAGGTGATCCACACTGGAGAGAAGCCGTACAAGTGCAACGAATGTGGCAAGGTCTTCAGCCAGACCTCAAGCCTCGCAATTCACCGGAGAACTCACACCGGGGAGAAACCTTACCGATGTAATGAGTGTGGCAAGGTCTTCAGCTCACACTCAAACCTCAACACCCACCAGGTCATCCACACTGGAGAAAAGCCCTACAAGTGTTCCGAGTGTGGCAAAGTCTTCACCCAGAACTCACACCTAGCCAATCACTGGAGGACTCACACAGGGGAGAAGCCGTACAAATGTGCTGAGTGTGGCAAAGCCTTCAGCGTGTACTCAAGCCTGACTACCCACCAGGCAATTCACACAGGGGAGAAGCCATACAAGTGCAATGAGTGTGGCAAGGTCTTCACCCAGAACTCACACCTGGCAAGTCACCGGGGAGTTCATAGTGGAGAGAAGCCATATAAGTGTGACGAATGTGGCAAGGTCTTCAGCCAGACCTCCAACCTCGCCAGACACTGGAGGGTGCACACTGGGGAGAAGCCCTACAGCTGTGCCGAGTGTGGCAAGGCCTTCAGCGTGCGCTCCAGCCTGACGTCCCATCAGGTGACCCACACTGGAGAGAAGCCATACAAGTGCAATGAGTGTGGCAAGGTCTTCAGCCAGACCTCGAGCCTTGCAATTCATCAGAGGATTCACACTGGGGAGAAACCGTACCGGTGTAACGAATGTGGCAAGGCCTTTAACTCACACTCAAACCTCAACACCCATCAGGTCATCCACACTGGAGAAAAGCCCTACAAATGTTCTGAGTGTGGCAAGGTCTTTACCCAGAACTCACACCTGGCCAACCATCGTAGAACTCATACAGGGGAGAAGCCGTACAAGTGTGCTGAGTGTGGCAAGGCCTTTAGTGTGTACTCGAGCCTGACTACTCACCAGGCAATCCACACGGGGGAGAAGCCATACAAGTGCAACGAGTGTGGCAAGGTCTTCACCCAGAACTCTCACTTGGCAAGTCACCGAAGGACTCACACTGGAGAGAAGCCGTACAAGTGTGATAAGTGTGGCAAGGCCTTTAGTGTGCGCTCGAGCCTGACTACACACCAGGCAGTACACACAGGAGAGAAGCCGTACACGTGTAATGAGTGTGGCAAGGTCTTCAGTCGAAGCTCCAACCTTGCAAGTCATCGAAGAACTCACTCTGGACTCAAGACTTACAAATGAGTGTAGCAAGGTCTTCCTTCAGAGTTCATTCCTTACACAACATTTTTGCATTCATTCTAAAGAGAAACTTTATAAATGCAGTGACTGTGGAGGACCATCAGGAGTTGACCCATGGCTGGGGCATGGCACAGGGCAGAGCACTTGCCTTGCATGTGCCAGGCCCTGGGGTCCATCCCCAGCAGACAATAGTGCAAGCACTGGTAGGCCTCAGAGCATATAGAAAAAAACCCTTATGTGCACAGCCGAGGCTTCAGTCCAACCTCACAGCTCACTGAACAGCAGAAATACATCCTTGATGAAACCATACAAGTGGAAGGTCCTAATGACCATACCTGCAGATGAGGATTTCCATGAAGAAGGTCTCTAGTTCTCCATGATTAACCCTGTGTAAGTAACATTTTGGGGAGTAATTCCAAGGCAGAAACTTTAAGACTCATGCGAAAGGTGCAAGGACTTTAGGAAAGCAACTAATTATCTTCAGGTCAAGAATTACTTCATTCAATCATTCGAGATTTCTTGAGAAGGCGCCTTTGCTATAAGTAACATTCACCCTGAGCTTTGAAACCTGTCTCACATTGTGCCTGCCTTACAGGCCTTTCACTGTGGTCTCTGGGAAAGAAGCATAGGATGAAAGGGCTTACTGAATTAAGTGAGGATCATTTCTATTCAACTTTTGGGAAGAGCTCTGCCTTTGACATTAAACATTGTCTAAATTAGCATCTGGAAGAGGCAAAGAATAGTGACTTTAAGTGGATACAAGTCACGCTTCCTGTGTGCTGGGGGAACTTCTATAGTTTATAGGAAAAATCATTCCATCAACTGTGAAATAAAACAGACCAAGAATGTGCCATCCTGGGGCTCATATTGGATAAGAGTCACAGGCTAATAGGGACATGTTGAGGTAGAAAGAATGCAAGAGAATGGTAACCACATTTTTCATTGAATGACAGCAGTTCTCATTAGCAAATACCGAAGAATAATTAGTCTTATTTTTTAAATGGAAAGAATAGTTATTAGAGTGGAGAATTTAAAGAATCAGAATGGGGGCTGGGGGTGTGGCTCAGTGGTGGAGCATTTGCCTAGCACGTGTAATAATACCCTAGGTTCCATCCCTAGCTCCACAAAAAAGAAAATAGCATTTCTTTCAGGATGATTAACTGCTGGCCTTACATTTTGCCACTGCTATCATAGAATGTATCACTGATCTGATGTTTTAATTAAAATCTAATCTTTTCATTACTGTGATTTGTTTTTTCTACCCAGTTTTCATTCATCTCAGTGCAGTGCTTCGTAACATCAACGAGACCCTGTTAAGCTTGAGAAGTCAAGTATCGTAGTTTTGGGAACCTATAATTATATTTGCCATCGAGTTATTGACCTCACACTCTACCTTAAGATACTTATGTATAATGAAAATGGCATATAAGTGGTTTCACATTTCACCCTAAAATCTGCATCTGTGGATAAATATGCACTGTATTATACATGGCTCTTCCATACTAAGAGAATGGCATGCCTCTTGATTTATACAAAAGGCAAATACAAATATATTAAGAAGATGACAAAATGAAAGTGGGGGGAAGAAAAAGTAACACCTTTTTAGTAGACATGCTGAGAGACTATGGGCTCATGAAAGTATTTCCAACATCACCAATCCATCAAGTGTCAGGAGCATTTTCTGCCTTTTCCATGCAGTCTTCCTGCAGAGATTGTGGAAAAGAACTACCAAACACTCCAGTGTGTCTTTGGTGGTGTTTGTTAGGAACTTGTAATTGTTTCTGGAAATGAAAAGCAGGACATAGTTTCTCAAAATATGTTCAAGTGTGAGTGCCATTGTCACTGTTGCTGAATTGTGAGTTAGCACTTTAGTGAGGGGGATGAATCACAAACTTGCTCTTCAGGGACAAAATACTTCCCAGGGAAGACTGCATAATCTTACAGCTTTATATGATAATATTTCCAGTGAATATCAGGTCATAGTTAATTTGGATATAAATAAAGTATGGACAATACAAATTTACTGCAATTGTAATGACACGTGGAGGGACCATTTAAAACTGACAAGGAGATTCAAAGGACTGTGCTGAGAAGCTGTGGACAGGGAACTGGCCTTGTTCTGGAGTGCCATGGTTGAGGTCGGCATTAGCAGCAGGATACCATGGATTCAAATCCTGAGCCAGTCAGTTAATGGGATATGATGAATCTTTCGAGCCTTTTTTGTCCTAGGTTCCTTCATGTGAAATGAGAATATCACCAATATTTACTCCACCCTGAGGCAGAAGAAAGGGGTTTACATGATAAGGTGGACAAAGGTGGGCCACAGCCAGCTGGCACATACCTGGCCTTCCTCAGGAACTGAACATGACTGACCTCAACAAAGATGAAACCCAGGTGTCAGTGACCAGCACAGGATGCATGGCTGACTCTCAACTGTCCTATGAGGGGTGTGTGCCACAGAATTCAGGTAGGCAAAAGTGGTCATGACTGAATGGTTTTTATCATACCAAGTTGGCTCCCCAAAACTGGGAGCAAGATATGAGTGAATTCACACTTGGATTAGAGACATGGAGATGAGCTAAGTCATACTTCAAACTCTGAAAGACCATGTGATCCGTCAGCGAGGTCCTGTTAAGGACTTAGTCTAAACTAGTGAGCACAAGCTCTAACTCCATCATCTTAAGAAATTATATAAGAAGAATACTTTGGGGCTTCAGTGTGGTTTAGTTGGAGAACACTTGCCCAGCATGCATGAGGCCCCAGGTTCACGCCCTAGTAGTGGAAGAAAAACCAAAAAGAAATTGTAAGATAATAAGGTGCAGAGGTTGAGTAATTGAAGCAGAGATAACTGACTCTGTTAGCTCTAGGATTGAGACTTGCTTTCACAGCCACACAGGATTCCATGCTGAATCAATCGCAATTACCACCAGAAGAACACAATGAACAAATCTACATACAATCCTCGTTACAAAGTGTGAGAGGGATAAAGATAAGAAAAATTGGCATAAGAAATCACTTTTTTTCTGTATCTGAAAATGAACTAGGTAGTGTAGTACTTACTCCTGAAATTGACACTTCTATGTTATAGTTTGGATCTGGAATGTCCTCCAGAGGCTTACATGGTCAAGGTATTGTCCCCAGGTGATGGCACTATTGGGAGATGGGGGAAACCAAGAGGTGAATCACTGGGGTCATGCTCTGGCAGGGAGTACCTTGTCCCCAGCCCCTTCCTCTGCCTCTCTTTGCTTCCCAGCTGCCATGAGGTAGGCATTACTTTCCCATGTCCTTTCGCCATGAAGAGAACATCATGGACCTGGCCTTTGGCCCAAAGCAAAGCGGCTGGCCAACCAATGGGCTGGAAGCCAGAAGTCTAAAAATGTGGGTCAAAATAAATCTTTCCTCCTTTTTCTCAGGTATTTTGTTGCAGCAACAAAAAACTAACAATGATCTGGTAAAATTGTTTAATCACATTTATTATCAAAGATTTCCAAACAATACTTTTCATGGGACTTTCATAAAAAAGGTAGGTAATTTGTCTAAATAGTATTTCAAAGACATTTTCAACAATCATACTGTAGAATGGGACCTACGTGTGCATCAGGAAATGTGGTATGTTATTGGCATGACAAATTGTAAGTTACTCCATACCAACTAAGAGGCTAGGAGTATCAGAGTAAACACTCAGGGTTGTTCTGGAGCCTGGCACATTTTGATGTTTACTATTGACACTGTTCAAGTTTCACTACTCCCTTTCTATCCTACTGGTCTATGCAAGCTGATGATAAACCCTAAGTGCTCCATTCTTTTGGTGGCAGCAGGGAATTCTGAAGATGACCAGGTTCCCTCACTCCACGACCCCTTAACATGAGGCAGTCACTTCTGGACAAGAGTGGGAAGTCTACCCAGCTTCCCTAATAGGCCTCCTTATTCTCTGAACCTCCTGTGATCACTTCAGTATACGGTATCATTGTTCCTGACAAACCACCAACCTAGGTGGAGTTCAATCCTGAATTGCGAATGGTCACAAGTATAAACATGCAAAAATGTTAGGGGCAAATACATGTGTTTCTAATTTACATAGAAGAAAAATTTCATTGTGGATGTTCATTCTGAAGAGGAAACTCATGAACATTAATCTTTGCGGATATCCCACAAGCACTTCAAGGACAAAAAGGTATTTTTATCCTTATTCCCTGAGTTTTATTTCATACTTTTCATATTCCTACTGTATTTCACTTTTCACTTTATGTAAATTGAAGTACATTCCATGCATTCCAATTTTGTTCACAATGTATCATAAATCTCATGTAATAAAATTCAGTTTTATGATTGTAAATGAATAATTTTCTTTCACCAACAATTATGTTCTTTCTTCACTGGCACACAAGAAAGATGTATTTAGAAACATGATACAGGGCATATTCCTTAACAGTGAGGTCAGGATGTCAGTCTGCAACTACACTGTGTATTTTCATTATATACAGTAAGGATCCTAGTCAGATTGCAGAGAGGATAGATAACAGCATTTCTACGAGGGATTGTGCCTGAGTGTAAGTGGTAGAAAGGAAATAAATGTGAACATGAACAATCACTCTATGAAGGAAAATACCATTCCTGGATGGGAACAAATGAAGGGGAGAAAATCGGGTATTGTGTGCATAGTGAAAGGAGCACAGATGTTATCTTTCCCTGCAAGGTCCTCTGGCTGAGTAGGAATACTAGCTGCAGGAGAAACCTCGATGCCTTGCTCCACATCTGGTTGTGTATATGCACAACCTCTCCAGATGCTAGTTAAGTTCAGAACTGACATTTAGTCATCTCACACACATCAGCTCACCACCGGCACCATCTCAGGCCTCTAGCTCCTATGTAGGTGTGAGCAGGCCCACCTCCATCACTGCAGAACTCCTAGTGACCACCTCCATGTCACAAAATCTACTCACAATAAAGCACCTTCATTTATGTTCCCTTAAGCATTATCCTGAAACAGAAAATGGAAGAAATGTACACTGTGTGATCTGTATTACACTGATGGAGAAAATGGTGAGACAAATACATATTATGAAACAAAAGTTTAGACTTAAAAATAAGCCATGTAACGTTGGTTTATATCATACTCTGAAAGAGATCTTACACCTCAGGAAAAATACTCTTCTGGTAAAACTGTTTACTCATGAATAACTCATCATTTTCAACCACCTTCAGAAGTACTAGGAACACGAATTAGGCAATTGATCTAAGCAGTATTTCCAAAGTGTTTCCAACAACTTCACTGTGGAATGAGAACTGTGTGACAGGAAAAGGAATATGGCAAACCATGAGCATGAAGAAAATTGGCCTCACAAGCCAACAGGTGTGGAGAACCAAGAACATTCAGTTACCACAGAGATTGACTAGCCTTAGATGCAAGACTGTGCATACCCATCCTCACCACCACTGCCTCTTCCCTCCACACCAGGTAAGATGTTACATTCTTCAGCAGCACAAGTCAGAAACACACCCAGGTGTCCATGCTCCAACCTCACTGTAACAACACATGCCAGGCACCATTCCCTGCCCTCTGGGGCCACATCTGGAATAGCTTTGGCTACCATACTCCCTCAGAAAGTCTCACTGTGGTGAACACTTCAGGCTATGCTGTCAGCATCATTGACAAATCAACCAGAATGTGTTCTGTTCAGAATAGAAGTACAGGGTAACAATCATCTTACGAGGATGAGTACAAACTTAACAAATTCATTAGGTATGCTAAGAAATTTGGTGACATTCATTTCTACAAATTAGTCATAGAGAACTCAAAAAAAAAGAGATGATGTTACTTTAATTTTAATGCCCATGTTATTACATACCCTTACTATATTTTTATTTTTGCTTTATGGAAAAAGGCGCTTTCTGTGTGTCTTATTTGGCAAATGAGAGGCATTTAGGTACATAGTAACAATGGTGGTGTATGCTGGTCATCCCAGGGACTAGTGAGATGAGGATGGAGGATGCACATTAAAGACCAGGCTGGGCAACTCAGGAAGGACCTTGCCCAAGATCAAAGAGAGGGAGGAAGGGAGGAAGGGAGGGAGAGAAAGAAAGAGAAAGAGAAGAAAAGAAGAAAGAAAGAAAGGGAGGGAGGGAGGAAGAGAAAGAAAAGGGGCTAGGGATGTCCCTCAATGTTAAGGGGTTTGGGGGCTTAATTCCTAGTATGGGGGAGTGGGGAGAGGAAAATGTAGTATAAGGTGCACATTCATCAACAATGATGCAGGCTCTCAGCCTGTCTGAAGTAGCACTTTGGTGGGACTTTCATCCTCCTACATACTTACCCTAGGGAAGAACACAGAATAACTCAAGTGCAAAGCATGATCATCTGTTCCGAAGATTATGTTTTTCAATCCACCATGGAAGAAAAAAATATGTTAGAAATCTTTGAACCTTAGGACATAAATGGTGCTCGATAAATTTCTAGTATAAAGAATCCCACTGAGGTGCAACAAAATTGTGTTGTAGAAGAAACATGATTCACTCATATTACGTGAAAAGATTATGTTTTATTAATTACCCTATGGATTCTGAATAAATCAGAAGCATACATAACATCAGCAGGTAAAGGTGATTCCTCATGAAAAACATGCTATTTGGATTTTAAGGTTGATCTCTCTGATAACTATTCAATTCCAAGAAAAAGACAAATTGCTCACCAACCATGCCAACAACATCTGTGGCCATTAAATGCAGAGGGTGGTCCTCATTTCCCTGCATTCTTCCTGGACACAGTCAGTCCCTAAGAACACAGTCCCCTTCTCCAATATAAAGCCCAGTCCCTAAGGTCCTGGCTGCCCTTCTTCAGGCAGTTGGTAGAGGGTTCCTTACCTGCATCACACACTGGACCACATGGATAAGGTGCACAGACCACAGCAATCAGGACGACCAACATCCTAATTCTACCTCCTGCCCAGCCCGGTCCAAATACCCTTTTCTATAGACAATACTGAATTTTAATAGGCAGTGCCCTCCTCTTCCAGGAGCAAGGACAGCTTTACATTAAGTAATGCCTTTGCTCCTGTGGGTTCCTTTCTGGACACAGCCATGATAGCCCTATAAGGAAGGCAAGATGAGCAAGGTAGCTTTCCAAGAAACCCCTACCAATGAGAGTTCACAACCTGGATAACTGGTACATTTCAAACACCCCTGCACCTTTGACATGTCATGAGATTTAACACATTCCGATCTATAATTGTTCCACCTTATGCGAGACCAAAAGTTATACTTGGAGAATCAGACTTATTCTTCCTATAAATTCTCTGACATGGAGTATTATGTGAGAATTTGTAAAATAATGTCACACCCCAGTACATTTGTTAAGAGTTCTTTCTAGGATGGATTCATTGGTGAGTGCTGAGGATGCTCCCTTGATGAATGAACAATGTCTGTGTGATTTCTCACCAGAATAAATCTTCTCAGGAGAACAAAATCACAAATGTTTGACAAAAAATCACATTCCTGACAGTTTGAAGGTTGCACTCTGGGTCAATTACTCTGTTCCAGGTTTTGAGGCTTGGATTTAAGCACCATCAGGCACAGGACTCTAGTATAGCTTTCTCAAAGATGTCCCTTTGATGCCCACTGGATTCTGAGGCCTGCAAGTCTCTGTCCTGTGAGTTGTGAGTTTTTTCAGATGCTGCTCTTTAGCATGGACTCTGACTACTGCCTGAACTCATAATGTGGGAGTGCTGCCCTCCCTGCATTCAAGCTCTATCTCTAGAATGTCTTCTCCAATGGTGTGCAAGCTGTGAAATATGCCGGAAGACCTTGGCATGTGCAGACATTTTTGTGGTCTCTCTCCAGTGTGGATAAACATACATGAGCACTGAAGACAGGCTTGGCCCGTCATTATGCTTCTGTGCCTTACCTGATGTGTACAGAGGGCTGAGTGCATACTAAAGATTTGCAACTATTTTGGTACATTTATGGGTTTTCTCCAATGGAATCTTAATGACAGACTTTTACCTTAAGGCCTGTTTACATCCAATACATGGGTAAGGTTCCGTTCAATACCAGATTCACTGAAGGTTACTAAGCTTTAAATGAGGCCTAAAGGCTCTGCATATTCATTACACATGGAAGATAATTTCTCCATTAGGAACTCTCAGTAGTCTTACATGGTGTGAATGGTGACTTTGTCTAATTTTGTGGATTCTTCTCTAAGATGAGATCTTGACCATGTGCATGGTAGGAGATGACAGTGAATGCCTTACCATGCCCTCGTGCTGTGGATCACATGATTGACCAGGCCAGATACACCCTACAGGCTTTGCCACACATCACATTTATAGGATTGCTCTGCACCATAAATGCTTGGTATGGAACATGCCAATCTGACTGAAGATCTCACTACATTTTTTGTATTGTTCATTTTCCTGTTTTCTTGTTTGGGGATTGAACCCAGCGACTCAAAGATGCTAGGTGATCATTCTCCCTCTGACCTACATCCCCAGCCCTATATTTTATTTTGAGAGTCTTCCCATGTTGTCCAGGTGGGATTTGCAGTTGTCATTCTCCTGCCTCTTTCCAAAGTAGCTGGGGTTATAAGTGAGCCCCACCACCCCTGTGCACAGTGATTATATGCCTAATGCTTCTTTTCAGTATGAATTCTCCAGTGATGTGCTAGGGATGAATTCAGACTGAAAACCTTGCCACAAACATTACATTTGCAAGGTTTTTCCCCTGTATGAATTCTGTGATGATATCCAAGAAGTGAATTGTGACTGAACACTGCCATATTAGTTGCATTTGTTAAGCCTTCTCCCCAGTATGAATTATTAGATTTCCTGCTAGGTATGAGTTGCAGCTGAAGATCTTGCCCCCACTGCCCCCGCAACACACACACTCACATGCATTTGAAGTGTCCAGTGTGAATTTTTGACGATTTGCTAGGGAAGACTTGTGGCTGAAAATACTGCCACACTCATTGTATTTGTAAGTTTTCTCCCCAGTGTAAATTCTACGATGAATTATAAGGTTCAATTATAAATGGAAGACCTTATCGCACTCATTGCATTTGAAAGGTTTTGCTCCAGTGTGGATCCTCCAATGTTGTGCAACGTCTGCACTCTGCTTGAAGACCTTCCCGCATTCGTTACACTTGTAAGGCTTATCACCAGTATGAATACTATGACGACTCGTAAGGACTGACAATTTATTATAGGTCTTGCCAGACTCGGTGCCATTTGTACAGTTTTTCTCCGGTGTGAATTATCACATGTTAAATGAGGTGTGACTTGTGACTGAAGACGTTGCCACACTCCTTACATCTAAAGATTTCTCACCAGAATGGATTCTATCATGACTTGACAGCTGTGAAGTCTGACTGAAGACCTTGCCACATGCATCACTCTTGTAAGGTTTCTCCCCAGTGTGAATTCTCTGGTGGTTTGCTAAGTAGGACTTGTGACTGAAGAACTTGCCACACTCATCACATCTGAAAGGTTTCTCTCCAGGTGGATTCTCCAATGTTGTGCAAGGTGTAAACATCCATTGAACAGTTTCCCACACTCATTACACTTGTAAGTTTTCTTTCCACTATGAATTCTACAATAACATGTAAGGTTTGATTTCTTACTGAAGACCTTACCACATGAATCACACATGAATTGTCTCTCTCCAGCATGTATTATCTGATGTTGAGTGTAGTATGAACCTTGACTAATGGATTTTTCAGACTCATTATTTTTTTAAGCTGTAGAGGAATGTCTGTTTCTGGTTCTTGAAGAAATAATGAAGAGTCTTTAAAATCGTGTTCATATTTATGAGAAATGTTTGGATTGACACTGGAAGGAATTTTTTGATAGGCTGTAAGAAAAGAAACATTGAATAAGTTAAATAAGCCAGACTCAAAAATAAAAGGGTCAAATGGTTACTCTCATATGTACAAACTAGAGCAAAATAAAGGGGAAAAGATCGTTGAGGAGGTGACTGGATATCATTAAGATACAGCAAATATCAGTGGAGGAGAAGGAGAAGAACCACAGGGAAGGAGGAAAGAAGGGGAAGAAAAATGGAATGAATTTAACAAAATCAAGTTACATTCATATGTAAAGATACCAAAGGGGATTTCACCTTCATATACATAAGTAGAAGAAAGTTTAGGACAGTAGAGCAGGGAGGGAGGAAAGGAAGAAAAGGGGGAAATGAAGCCTGAAATCAAATTCTTTGCATATAAAGCCCAGGTGATGAACTTTACCTTCACTTTGACCCCTCCCGTTGCCAAAGCTCCCCAACACTACTTGATGGGCACCTACTTCTCTGCCCATGGGAGCTCTCGTCTGTTTTCACACCTGCCACACATGCCCACCCATTTGGTACTCTGGATATTTCCACTCGGCCATCCACAGGCCAGGGTTCCCTGCCTTGCTTCAACAAGGACACAACACTCAGGACTAAGGGACACATTCCTGCTTGTAAAGAGAAAGAAAGGTGATGAGCTGTGGGCTGTGGGTTTTCCAGAATTCAGCCCTATCTGTACATGAGAAGGAAGGCATTCCAGAGTGATACAGAAAATATTTCACTATAAGAACCACTGAATCAAAAGCACAGGGACAGAAAATGGGGAACTGGGTATTTTAAGAGTTGGCCATGGGCTTTAGGTTGTACTTCAGCTCTGGAACCACCATTGTGGTATCATGAAGGGGGCAGGACATCTGATGAAAGGGGACAAAGTACAGAGGCCACACTGTGGAGCTTTCATTTCACAGGCAACAGGGCTTCAGTCAGTCACCAATGCAGAGCATCCAAAGACAAAGGGGAAATGCAAAGATACACAGGGCAGACCCCAGCCTAAGGGGGAAGTCAGGCTCACCCAGGGAGACCAGGTTCCTGTAGGTCTCCAGCATCATGTCCCTAGCCCTCTGGACAGGGCCCAGGCACTTCCACTCCTCCTGGAAGAATGGAATGGCCACATCCTTGGAGGTAAGCAGACCCTGAAATGAAAACAGATTTCACAGTGGGGCATTGGAGACACTTATAATCTTCATGCAAAATGTGAACCACAGCAGCCAGGCATGGTGGCACAAGCTTTGTTACCCAGCTGAAACCCAAGCTGAGGTGGGAACCTCATAAATTGCAGGCCAGACAGGGAAACACAGCAAGATCCTGAGAATGAAGAACATAAAAAGTAGGGATGTAATGGTAGAGTGGTCCTAGATTCAATCCCATTATAGCAAATAAACAAATTAAAAATAAATGAGGATGGCAGAGAACTGTAAGCATCCGACCAATTGAAGTGAGCAAGATCTGCACTGTGAGGTTATACAATACATATTTGGTATTTTTCTGCTTGCTGATATGTAGGCTCACCTGGAATCCCTGGAGTGCTAAGAAAGATTTCTATGCCAGTGAGTAGACTGGTAATTGGAGAGCCCTAAAGAGCTTCAGAAAGGGGCTGCTCCCCAGAAAGCCTCAGGCAGGAGAGGCAGTTGTAATACTTAGTCCTGCCACCTAACTTCCAGGGAAGGGAGAAGGACTGAAGTCCCAACTGAACACCCACACCTATGATGTAATCAGCCCTGCCTATATAATGAAGCCTCCCTAAAAACTCAACAGGACAGGGCTGAATACGTGTCAAGGTTCCTGGAGGGAGACCCACCCAGAAAAGTCATGTGAGCTCCACATTCTTTGTCCTACACCTCATCTTAGGTATCTCTTGTATACATGCATTTACCTGCAGGCTTCTGAACATACATAACAGCAAAGACAAATGCAAGTAATGTGCTTCACAGTTTCATGAAGCTCTCTAACCACTTTTTGAATGTGAGGATGAGATGAAGGACACCCCTATTTATAGCAAGTCATTCAGAATCACAGGCCATACTTTTACCTAAGACTGGCATCTGAAAGGGGCATTTTTGGGAGACAGTGGTCTCAGCTGGTGGGATCTCCCATGTCTTTCCATGGTCAGTGTCAGGATGAGGTGAAATGACAAGGTGCCCTCTGAAGAACTGCTTGCTTGATGTGTGTGGGAAACTTTCACTCACACAGAAGCTGCCTTAAAAAAAAAAAGACACAGGGATTGGGGATTTACCTAATGGTAGAAGGCCCTGGGTTCAATTCCCAATTAAAAAAGAAAACAATAAGGAAACATGCAAATGGAAGAGCAACATAGGCTGTGCCTATGAGCAACATAGGTCTGTGTTCCACAGACCAGGTGATGTGCAGGGTCTAGGTAAGCAACATGATCTGTGCCTGAAAAGACAAGTCCACCCTGACTGAACAACAGCAGAATCTCAACAGCCCAGTGAGGACTGCAAGGGCAGTGACTCAGGTTTTGACACTCTTGTGTGCACCAGTTTATCTAAATGCATTACATACACTAATTTATCAGATAAAACAACAGCCCAGGAGAGGAAGGAAGGCTCCTGTCACATTGCACACACAACTGAGTCGCAGACACCTAGGAAAGTTGCCAGGAGTCACGGAGTGCAAAACCGCAGAGCAAAACCCAACCCAGCTGTCCAGGAATCAGAGCTGAACCTGACAAATTAGACACTTAGGGACAGAGATTGTGCAGTGAAAACTGACAGCAGGCTTCCTAAGTGAGAGATGTGGAACAAGTCCAGGGGCAGGCACAGGAAGGCGCCCCCAATACTAGCTACTAGCAGCACATTCATAGCCCAGCACAGAACCAACCAGAGGCCTAGGGCAAGGCTGAAGGTACACACCTCACTTTACAAAAGCATAAAATGGATTTACAGTAATGGGGACTGAACTCAGGTGCCTCATCATTGAGCACTCTGCCAGTCCTTTTTTTTTTTTTTTTTTTTGGTGCCAAGATTGGCACCAGTACACCTAACCACTAAGCCACAACCCAGCTCTACTTTTTCTTTTGAGAAAGATGATGTTACAAATCTTAAAATTCAGTTTCATATGCTTGAAATGACCCCAATTGTGTTCCTGTTCACAATGGTTTAAATACAGAAGCCAACCCCAGGAGAAAAATTAACACCACCAAGTATCAGGGAATAAAATACCTCATTCTTAACCAACCAATGTAACAACAGGAAAAGGATTCAGAAAATACCTGAAACAAAAGCAAATGAAAACAAATACACCAAAACTCATGCAATATCGTGAAGAAATATCAAAAGGAGGTCATTAGGGTAATGAAACTTTACAATAGGACAAAGTACAAGGAAACCCAGGTCAACTAACTATGCACCTCAAAGGGAAAAGAACCAACTAAAGACAACAGAAGCAAAAGGAAGGAAAAAGTGAGCAGGAGAGCAGAGAGAAGTGGTATGGAGGACAGGAACACCCACCACACAGCATGCTCACTCTTTGAAAGGTCAACACAAATGACAAAGGATTCCCAGGACTACACCCAGTGGTTCCTTCTCATGGGTTCCCTGCTACTGGGTCATAGTGGTATGGAATCTAAGTGCACAGGAGAGGGGCTGAGGGAGGCCCAGGAGGTGCAGACACACCTATTAGGCAGGAAGCTGCAGAGTCACATGAGGTCTGCATCTCCCACACCCAGCACTGTAAAATGGACCCAGGACCACCAGAGAACATCACTTTACCTCAGTGACAGCCATTCTTGACTCTTTTCTTTCTTCCTCCTTTTCAGGGCTGCTTCCTCAGGTAACACAAATCTTTAGAAGTCAATCCTGGATGGTGGAAACATACTGTTTAAGGCTCACAATCAACACACCCTGTTCCTCTGCCATAGCCACACACACACACACACACACACACACACACACACACACACCCAGAGGACCTCAGCATATGGGAAGATGGATCTTGGTTCAGAGTGCACCAGGGAGACCCAGGCACAGTAAACTCCTGCAGGAAGGCCCACAGGAGACTTCTCTGACTCCTTTCTTTGGGACTCATTTCCTGCTGGTGAAGCACACACACAGGCTGCAGCAGTGGGGAGCTGGGCATCACTGGGCTCCCCTTCAGGGCACAGCCTGGCCCTATCCAAACTGAACCACAGCACAGGCCCCCTCTCCTCTCCTCAGATCTCAGGCTAATCTCAGCCTTCAGGATGGAAGACACAGAGCTGGATACTCAATGCTGCACACAGAAGAGAATCAACCTTAAGTATTACTAGAACACCCCATCAATGGGCTGTCCAGTTAAGTGGACAGAATTAGTGCAAAATGCCTCAGCACTCTCATGAGAAGCCAGGGTTAAGCACCTACCTGAGGGGCAAGCCCAGCTCACTGCCCACCCTCTGGCTCTGTCCCTCTTGGAGCCTTGTCCTCACCAGGATCCAAACAGTGGATGGTGAAGGAGCAGAAAGAAACAGGTAGAGCAGGCTACATGGACCAGAGGTGAGGCAGGGTGAGGCTGGAGTATTACAGGAGCTGGAGAGGTCATAGGAATCTCCATGGAGCAGGTGATGTCATAACAAAGACCTGAGGTGTTGACCACCTGCTGCCCAGGCCACAGAGGGCAAGGTAGAGGGACAGGACCCAGTGAAGGCCCTGAGGCTGGAGCAACCTCATGCCAGGAAAAGAAAAAAGGCTATGTGTCTGGAGGTGAGTGAGCATAGGACACAGGAGGAATGAGGCAAGCGGCCCTGGAGAAGCAGAGCAACCAGGACTCAGGTATTCTCACAAGCCTTAAGCGCAGTGTGGACTCTTAAGCGCAGTTTCCTGGCCTGTCTGAAAAAGTCTTATGATCTTTCTTTCTCCTCTAAAATATAAAATGTACCGATGTCATTATGTATTGTACACTTTCGATATATGGAGGTGTCCAGCCAAGCCCCCACAAGTACAGGATCACCCCACTTGAGATTTTGAGGACTACTGGGAGAGGCATCTGGGGAGCTGAGGAGGTCCCAGGTGAATCATGAAGATGGAAAGGCCCACTAGACATCTCAGCATGGAATTCAGCAGACCACTGGCCATGGGACTCTAGGGTTCAAGGGAGAGGTGTCCAGGAGAACTGGAGACCTGAATGGTATCAAAACTGTGAGTGAAATGATGAGGAGACACTGGGCACAGACAGGCTGAGCAGAGGTGCAAGGCTCAACTGTGGGGCTGCACCAGGGTCAGAGAACAGGGTGTGGGGGTCTGCCAGCAGAGGAATTGCCAAAGTGGTCAGGGAGGATACACAATGAATGCAAGCAGAGTTTTAAGATAGGGAGGATGTCGTCAAAGTGAAGAAAAATAAGAGGGAATTAACTGCAATGTGCTACTGACAGGAAAAGAGAAATAAAAGGGAAAATTTAATAATGCATTTAAGCAGGCACAGAGGTGCACACCTGCAATCCCACCTACTTTGGTTGGGCAGCAGGATGGAAACTTCGAGGCAAACATGGGAAACTTAGCCAGACTCTCTTTCAAAACAAAAATAAAAACGGTTAGTGTTGTAGCTCAGTGGTACATGGAGACTGATTTCATCCCAGGACCAATATTAAAGAAAGAGAAAGTTTTATAAAGGACTGGAGATGTAGTCAGAGATATAGTACTTGTCTAACATGTGTGAGAGCCTGGGGTGAAACTCCATGATTGCAAAGCAACACCACCACAATCAGACACCTGAAGGCAGAAATCAGGTCAAAAATAACTCTGAACCAAAGTACTAGAGAAGCCAGATATGAAAGTTTGATTGAAGAGGTCACTCCAACATTAGATACAAATTACTGAGTATACAAATTTTCAGTTCTTAAATGTAAAATAAAAGAGGGTTATGTACTACCAGGAGGCATATAAATAATACAGTATTACATGCTGTTTCATTTTGTTTTGGTACTAGTAGCTAAATCCAAGGGCACTATGCAATTCAGTAACACCCCCAGTCCTTTTAATCTTGAGACAGGTCTCCATAACTTCTTTAGGACACCACTCAATGTCTGGGATTACCCACATGTGCCTCTAGACCCAGCCAATAAAAAGATGGCAAAGCAAAAGGCTTTATTTTGTGTTTGTGTATGAATGTTCAGTCCTTTTGTCTGGGAACAATGACCAAAACAATTCCCTTTTGGTTAAAACTGGTGATGCAGAGGAAGAAGGAAGCCTAAAACAATGGGTGGGGGCTGGGGTTGTGGCTCAGTGGGAGAACCCTTGTGAGGCACCACATATAAAAAAAATAAAGATCCATGGACAAATACAAAAATTAAAAAAAAAAAAAAACACGGGGGGGGGTTGGCAAGTGCAGGATCCCAGGGTCAGTAACAGCTGGGGCAGGAACACACCAGTGCAGGCAATACTTGTAGAGGACATAGCCCTGGGGCACAGGTGGGAAGATCTCTCTCCTTAGCTGGGCATGGGGGTGCATACCTGATATCCCAGAGATTCAGGAGGCTAAGACAAGAAAATCACAAGTTTAAGGTCACCCTCAAGAACTTAGGGAGACCCTGTCTCACAATAAAAAGGGCCAAGTATGTTGCTCAGTGGTTAAGTCCTCCTGGGTTCAATTCCCAGTACCAAAAAAACCCCCATATATTTTACATATATTACATATTTTTCCTTTCCCTTTACTCTCTAAGAAAGAAAATCCAAACTGTTTCTACAGTTTGATTATAATCAACACTTTACCTCCTCTTTATTCAGCAATATGTGCTTTCCCCTCCTGGCAAATTCATGGCATCCTGCATTCTAATTGAGTGCCCACCCTATTTATGCAGGGAAATGTTATCCTACTAGGGGTTCATGTCCACAACACAGGCCCTCGCTTCACATACTGTAAACAAGGAGCTGTCATTCATCTTTGTATGTCAATGGATAATATTCATGGATCCCAAAACACTCCCCTTGGTTTCAGTTAATCTTCTAGCATATTCTTCCATCTGCAACCTGTGTGCATAACTAAAGTGTTACCCTCAGGGAAGTTACCCCATGGAGCAAATTACAAGACCTGAGTAGGGGTCATGGGAAGCCCCAATTTATAGCTCAGGGATGAGTTCAGGTCCCAACCTGGGACATGTGCCTGGCATGACAAGTGAGGGATGGAGTTGTGGGACTGAACTCCTCAACCAGTGGCATTTGATGCTATCTCCAGGTAGTGACTGCCAGATCTGGATGCAATTACAGAAACCTAAGTTGGCACTGACACAGACTGCTTGTTGATGGGGAGAGATCCCACAGGTTGAGGTGACCAGAGCTAAGAATGCTTACTGAAGACTCAGTGCTGCACTTTGGTTTTCCCTATCTTACACACTCACACTACTCCACCTCTGGAAAGCACAAGAGGGTGATGCGCAACTGAATTGCTCCAGTCATTATCTTCTGGCCCAACAGACTGCAAAAGGAAGGTTATCTGAATCCCAAGAATTGTAAAACACAAAACTTAGAAACAGCAGTTCTGTAATTTCCTTTCTCAGCTGTACAGTTTACATAAAAAAACCCTTAACTTACAGTTAGCTTATGAAGACAGAAATCACTAGATTACAACACCATCATCCATACAAAAGTCCCCCTGTCTTCATTGCTGCTTTCCTTCCTCACTCGAGTCACCTCCATTCTCGCCTTCACTCTCATTTCTTCAACCATCCTGGGTTCCTGCTCACTTTGCTTCCCTCTCCTCTCCTGCTTTTCTCCCCCTCTTATCTCTATTCCTTCTCCCCACCTGGTCTTCCCCATTCCTGCAACTCCCTTCATCTCTTGTCAGTCTTTCCCCCCAGGCTCCTGATTGTCCCCAATCTCCATATTTCTGCCTCTTTCTCCCTCTACCCCAACTCTAACTCTGTCCTACCTGCTGCAGGCCCCTGTCCCCATGCTCTGGACACTCACATCCTTAGGCCTCCTCCCTGGGCTCCCCTTGTCACCTGTTATGCCTCATCTTGTCCCACCACCACAGCTGCTCTCTGACATGCCTGCAGATATACTGTCCTCTGCTCCCAGGCTCTGCCTGAGGTCCCCTCCCTGTTCTGTCTCTTTCCATATATGGCTGTCCTTCAACTCTCTGGAGATTGAGAGTCTAGATTTCTCCATTTGATTTTCTCTCTGCTGCTTTATGGCTACTTTCACTCTTCCGGTCTCTCTCTGCAACTCCCTCCCCATCCTCTACCTTGCCATGTGTGCAAGGGTCCTTCTCTGTTTTCTCCTATCTCTCATTTTCAGTCCATCTCTTTCTTCTGAGTCCTCTGCCCACACATCACAAGGAGGGGGATGAACTGTGAAAGGACATGCGCAAAGTCCAGAGTTCAAGCACCACACAACACACTGGAATCTCACACAAGAGATTTATCATGAGTAGCACATGGGCTGGGGAGAGCAGCAGCAGGTCAGTTCTTATAGAGCAGTTACAGCCTGCAATAGGAATTTTTATGCATGCTTAGGGGTTGCATCAGGGGCCGGGGTGGGGTTGATCTCTTAAAAGTAGCAACTTTTGACTGGAAGCTAAGCCGTACTGCCTCAGAATTGAAACTTAGACGCCCCCTAGGTAAAACAGCTTCTGACCTAAAATGGCACAATCTGATGCCAATAGAGTATCAGAAAATGAAAAGTCCCCAAGACAATGTGGACTGGGAAAGGGAGTAAAAAAGAAGGCCATGAACTGACAGCTTTCATCTCCTGAGAGATTTTCTGGATGCCCTGGGTGTAGACAGGGACAAAGCATTTTATTACCCCTAAAGTGACAGTCTCTAAAAGACATTGAGTGATACCCTTCAAAAACAGTCACTGTCTGCAGATCCTTGACCCAGAAATTTAAATTCCTAAGCCTTCAGACAGACACTTCACTGATTAATAGAACAGACCCCAAAGTCCTGAGTGCCCCAGAAAAACTGATACGCTCACTAGACCTAGACCACCCCCCAAAATAACCTATATAAACCCAGTCCCTTTGTTCAGTGGCTCATTTCCAATAGGGAAGTGGGTCCACAGACTATGCCATATCTGCATCCCCTGTTCCTGTGTGAAGCTTCCTTTCTGAATAAAGAGCTGAGATGATTCCTGAGTTTTACATCCTGCCTGGCCTTTTTGTGCTAACAGACTGTGATGTCCACCTCCAGGGAAGCACATTGTCCCCTGAGGTGGAAACTGGGGCATGAGAACCATAGAAGTCACCACACAGGCCCAGGTTGCCTCCTACAGAACACACGGTGACTGTGGAGGGAAGATCTGCAGGGCAGACACCTGGTCAAGGAGGGCAGGGTCAGGTGAGGGCAGAGCCAGGTAGCAGAACAAGGCTAGGTAAGGACAGGGCCACGTGAGGAAGACAGGGCTGGGTGAGGACAGGGTCAGGCAAGGAGACAGGGCTGGGACAGGACAGAGCCAGGTGAGAAAAGATAGGACTGAGGAGGTCAGGGCCAGGTAAGGAGGACACCAGCAGTACAGGGCCACAAAAGGCTAGGAAGAGGGACAGGACACGGTGAAGGTCCTAAGGCTGGAGAAAACTGGTGCCAGGAAAAGGAAAGAGGACTGTGTGACTGGAGGTTAGTGAGCAGAGAACACAGCAGGAGACAAGGCAGAGGACCATGAAGGTGGAAAGGCCCACTAGCCATCCCAGCATGGACTTGAGGAGACAACGGGCCATTGTGAAGCATATGGAGAATAAGTCCAAAGACATTTCCCCCAATCTGAAGCTCTTTCCCCATCTGCCTTGGCAGGGGTAAAATTGAAGCTTTTGTCATTTAAAATTCCAGGCCTCAGCTAGAGCAAAGGAACACAAGAGGAACAGGCACCTGAGCCCCCATCCTAATGGGTCAGCTGCGGCCAATATGATAAGCCTCAGGAAATTCCCTATTCACATTCCTGTGCCACCCTAACGTATAAGAGGGAACCCAATACAATGAACCCCAGGAACTGTCCTCCTGTCCTGCCCTAAAGAAAGCCTATATGACCCATACCCTTGCTTGAGCCCACTCCATTTTCTGCCCCCAAAATGAGCCATGCCAAGGTTCCACCTGAAAGTTTATGAAAAATAATATTCCTACAAAACAGCTCCCCAAGAAAAACTGAGGGACGGCATGGCTCAGGAGGAGGGAGGGGGAAATTAGCCAAACATTAAACCCCTCCTACTACATCCTTTCCCAATAACAGTGGGCCATGAAGGAAAGGGGCTGATACTGAATGCGGGGCTCTGGATTTTGACATCCCCCTGATTGCAAATTAGTCCTAAATGGAGACACAGCAAATATGGAAACTCTGGGAAACAATGAATCCCAGAGAAAGAAAAGCAAAGGGCAAGATTTGAGTACTCATCCCTCAGAATCTGGATTCCTATCTCCTCAGATAATGAATTTCAACCTTTTTACAACTACCCTCCTAAGTTAAAATTTTAACCTGCACAACTAGGTCCCTGACTGTCCAAACTGCATGTGCAGTCTCTGAAACTATAAAACACAGACTCCTTCTGTAACCCTGGGGCCACCTCTGTACCCACAAAAATGAGTCCTCTGGTGCCTGATCGATTGACTTTGCTGCAGAATAAAGGAAAGCTTGCTGATCCGAGGTTTGCTTCCTGTCTCCGTCATTTTTGGACCATGAGCTTACACTACCAATTGACTTCATCACTGAATCCTGATTAAAGGGAAAGTTTTCTGATTCCAGGTTTGCTTTCTTCTCCCATCTTCCTCATGTGTGCATCATTTGTGCACACGGGAATCTAAGGTTCATAGGAGAGCTCTCCAGGAGAACTGGAGACCTGAATGGTGTCAAAGCTGTGAGTGAAATGATGAGGAGACACTGGGCACAGACAGGCTGAGCAGAAGTGCAAGGCTCAACTGTGAGACCACACCAGGGTCAGAGAACAGGGTGTGGGGGCTGCCAGCAGAGGAATTGCCAAAGTGGACGAGAATACACAATGAATACAAGCAGAGTTTTAAGATAGGTAGGATGTTCTCAAAGCTAAGGAAAAAGAAGAGGGAGTCATCAACTGTGAAATGTGCTGACAGGAAAACAGACATGAAGACAAGACATGGCTAGGTGGACAGGGCCAGGTGAGAACTGGGCCAGGTAACAGGACAAGGCCGGATGAGGTCAGGGTCAGCCGGGGAAGACAGGGATGGGTGAAGGCAGGGATGGATGAGGACAAGGCCCTCCAAGTTGGACCCAGTCGGATGAGGAGGGCAGGGACCGCACAGGCTGGGCTGCAGACCCGGCGATCAGGACGCGCCTCCGTGGAGGGCCCGGCGCGCTCAGGAAGGAGGAGGTCGGTGGGAAGGGAGCGGCGCCAAGCGGGGCGTCCACACCGCCCAGCCGGACACCTGCTGGGACCCAAGCCATGGCTGCAGGCCGACCCTCTCTTCGCGGCGACCCAACTGACTAGGGGTGGAGGGAGCAATACACGGACGCCGAGGTCTGTTGGGACCCGGGTCCCTGCTAAGCACCCCTCACCTTCCCACCCCGGCTACAGTGAAGCGCAGAAACCAGAGCGAGGGAACTCATGTGCCGCGAGGTGACCTTCCGAGATCGGCTTCATAGGGCCGCGGGCGCACTGAGAGGCCCGGCCTGAGCCGGGAACCTGAGGTGGTGGGCGGGGTCGGGAAGGCTGGATGGGCCGAGGGCGGGACGCTGGAGAGGGCGGGCCTGGGCGTGGAGATCCGATACTGTGGGCGGGGTGAGGAAAGCTTGACGGGCAGGGGGCGGGACGTTGGGCGGGGAAACCCCCAGCAGGTGGAGAGGTGGGCGGGAGTTTAGGATGTGCCGGGAACCGAGAACCGGTGCTGGGGAGAGACAAGCTAGCTGCTGAATCGGGGTGAGGCGGTCCTGCATAGGAGTGCGGTGGTTCAGGACCTGGACATGAACCCAAAGGCGCAGGGTCCTAGTGGGCAAGGGTCTGGACGAGGCCTGTGGTTCAGTTTTCCTAATTTACCGCGTATTTGTGTCCCATGACTGCAGGAGTTGAGACTTCCCGTGAAGCTGGAACATCACCTGAATGCTGGAGGTTGGCTCTGCCGGAGGGGTTAACACTGGATGATTGGATCTAGTTTAGTTCTTGCTGTTACCATTAATTTTAGCAATTTAATTCTAAAACATCGCATTATCTATGAAGTCGATGCGAGTCAGAATGTGAAATACAAATGTGCCGAGGCAGAATGTATAATTTCACCTGGAGGTCCTCAGGATATAAATCCCCCCTCCCTCCGCTCCTGTGACTTAATTCATGTGTTGCCTGGAACTAAGCCCAGGGTTTGCTACCTGTCTCTGGGGTGAATGGATGATAGGAGTAGTGTGCACTGGTGGAAAATGACCGGACAGATTGCACTCGCAAAGCTTGTGGATTTTTTTTTTTCACAAAGTTTTGCATTTCATGTATATAGTATGTACATAGCAACACAGTAAATTTCAGTTCTTTTTTTTTAATTTAATTTAATTTTATTTATTTATTTTTTTTATTTACTTATTGATTCATTGAACACAAATGGAGTACAGCTATTGTTTCAAGGGTTGTACACAAAGTAGAGTCACACCATCTGTGCTTTCATGCATGTACCCAGGGCAATGGTATCTGTCACACACTCTGTTATTAATTTTACCCCCCACCCACCCCCACCCCTCCCTTCCCT
>JAJEJO010053937.1:41565-142724 GCA_020662805.1 Glaucomys volans
TCTCAGCTTCCTGAGCCCTGGGAATACAGGCATGCACCACCATACCCAGCTCTATATGAAATTCTAATATGTTCTAAGGCTCAGAAATTCCTGACCTCAAACACCATTGTCAGTCATCTGCTTCCCACAAACAGCACTAAGTCTCAGTTCATACATCTGAGTTTTACCAGAGTCACTGGCAGTATATACATGTGCACTGCAAATGTAATATGAATTTAGGCTGTTCACTTTTGCCTGCAAACGTCCAATGGGTGACTAAAAGCAGGATTAAAGTCTTGGTATTTTAGTCAGCTATTTTGCTGCCATGACTAAAAGATCTGATCAGAACAATTTTAAAGGAGGAAGAGTTTATTTGAGGGATCACGGTTTCAGAGATCTTAGTCCACAGAAGGCCAGCTCCATTCCTCGGGGCTCCAGGAGAGGCACAGCATCATGGCAGAAGAGTGTGGCAGAGGGAAGTAGCTTGCACCATCAGGAAGCAGAGAGAAACTCCACTCTCAAGATACAAAATACATATCTCATAGAACCCCCCAATTTCCAATTTCTCCAGGCACACCCTACCACTTTCAGTTAATCCCATCATAAATTAATTCAATGATTGGGTTAAGACTCTTAGAACCCAATCAATTGTCCTCTGAACCTTCTGGCATTGTCTCACATGTGAGCTTTTGGGGGACACCTCACATCCAAACTATAACACTTGGCATCTCTGCCTCAATTTTGTATCTATCTCCTTTGCTCCAAGTCACCTTTGATTCCAGAAACAAGGTATGACCAGACAAACATCTTGTGTTGACTCTACACAACCTCCCAGGCAAGATAAACTTTCTTGTTCAGTACAAGGCTCCACCTGGCTAATCCTGAGATAGTGATGAACCAGATTGAGAAGGGATTTGGGAATAAAGGGAAAGACACTGAGTCTCAAAGGAAGTGCCCATAAACTGTTGTGGAACAGACCAGTAGAAAAGAAACAGGCAGCACTCAGGGAGAAGGAGAACTCCAATTTATTTTCCACTAGCAAACCCAGAGAACAAACTCCAAAGTCTGAGCACTGATCCATAGTTTTTCACATTTACAGGCTGTTTGGTGCCACAAAATTTCTAGTCTGCATGACAGAAGGCCTTGCATGGGGTTTTCTAGCTGAAAGTGTGTTTACAGAAGCAAAAAGTGATAAGAGAAACTGGCTTGTTTCACTTTTCACAAAATCCCATAAATCTCTAGCCTTGACTGTGGCCTCCCAAAGAGTGTTGCCATTTCAAAAGGGAGTAGTCAGACTCCTAGAGACAGTTATTTATAATCCAAAAGGTAGGGACCCATCATGGTTAATGAGGTTTCCTGAAGAAAGGATGTAGAATGGGAGAAAAATTGACTCTTTCTCCAGGCATTTGTTCATCAGGATAACATTTTTGTCTATTTTATTTTACAACCGGATCTGGTTTTGCTACCTCAAAACCCCTGAAATGCATAAAACACCCATGAAACAAATTACAACTCCCCAGCTGAAGGATCATGGAAAATAATATTCTACAGAACAGCTCCCAAGAAAAACAGAGGGACAGAGTGGCACAGGAGGAGGGAGGGAAAATTAGCCAAACATTATACCTCTCCCAGTACATCCTTTCCCAAGAACAATGGGCCCTGAGGATAAAAAGCAAACTTTCCTTCCCAGGTTCATCCCCAGCATCTCCTCCAAAGCAAACATTTATCCCTTCCCAACCCCAGTGCATCTTGAAGGAAGGAGGCAAATACTGAAATGCTGGGCCCTGTACTTTGACCTTCCCCATTGTAAGTTAGCCCTAAATGGAGGCACAGCAAATATTGAAACTCTGGAAAACAATGGATCCCAGAGGAAGAAAAGCAATGGGCAAGATTTGAGTACCCATCCCTCAGGATCTGGACTCCTATCTCCCCAGATGAGTTTCAGCCTTTTTACAACTACTTTCCTAAGTTAAAGTTTTAAGCAGTACAACTAATCCCTGACTGTCCAAACTGCATGTGCACAGTCTCCAATGAAACTAGAAAAACCCACACTCCTTCTGTAACCTGGGGGCCAGCTACATACCCAGAAAATGGGTGCCCCCATGTCTGATCCATGGACCTCACTGCAGAATAAAGGAAAGCTTGCTGATCCACAGTTTGCTTCCCATCTCCTGCCTCTGTCATTTGTGGGCTATGAGTTTACCATCAGGATAAGATTTTTGCAATTTCATTTTACAATCGGATCTGGTTTTGCTACCTCAGAACCCCTGAAATGCATAAAGCACCTGTGAAACAAATTACAACTCCCCAGGATATGCGTTTGGGCCCATGCCCTTAACCCTTGTAATATGACAGAAATACTTAATCACAGGAAAAACTTGTGGAATTCGGTAGGTCTGACCTGGCTCCACTTCTAGTCCAGCAGCTCCCAACTGTCCCTCCATAAACATTAACACCCTCAACCCAGGGGTTAGTCCCTTCCTCCAGAAATAGCCAGCCTTCTCCCTTGTATGCATATGCCTTGCTCTACACCAGAGGAGGCCTCTCTGGAGAAGGCTCCTATTCTTTCTCGAATATGTATCTACTTCCTAAATCAACCTCTGTGTATGCCTTTGGCGTGTGCTGAAATTCTTTTCAGTCATGTGTGTCAAGAACAACCCTGAGTCGTTTCCCTTTCTCTCTGGGAACTCTTCAGGGATGTCCTTCTTTGAGGACATCTCTTCCCTTGTGACAAGAGCACAGCTAAAGAAAACCACCCACTTTGGTGGCAGTGAAAAGCTTTCCGCTATACAAACCCCAAACCTTGCTCTCATTACCCTTTTCTTTATTGTGTGTGTGTGTGTGTGTGTGTGTGTGTGTGTGGCGTGCCCACGTGCACGGATGCCCTAGCTTGTGCTTATCAGCTGGGGATTGAGCTCAGTACCTTGCACATGTGCTAGTGGACTTATAGCTTCACCACCTGAGCTATAACTCCAACCCCTTTATTCCCCTTTTCTATAAAACCTCAAAGTCATTGTCAGCCTCTTGAAGAGAGGGCTACGAAAATGGGTACTCTTCTATTTCCAATGTAGCTGTGGTGATTAAGTTTCATGTGTTCATTTCTTTTTCTTTTTGGTTTTTGGGGTAAGTGGCCTGACCTGATTTGTTGAATTTCCAGAGTCAGGCCTCTGGCCTAGGACTTCAATAGTAAGATAAATAAAAATTAATTTTTCATATTAAAAATGAAAAAGGGATTCTCTGCCCCTCCTTTTTTTGACTTTCAACTATTTTCTCCTGTGTTTAAAATGAATATAAATTCTTTTGTAAACTGAACAGGAGTGTTGTCTGCTTTATGACCCAGACATGTCTGTCAAGGACCTAAAAACCATCTCTTGAAACATCCCAGTAACTGTGGCAGGGTAGGTGCCTCAGTCTTCAGGCATCTTGCTCACTTTGCATCTCTCAGTGGGCTGTCTGTGATATGCACAACATTCCAGTTTAATGCTTTATTCAGTTACATACTTTTCTTCTCTCTCTCCTACCTTGGTGGGGAGGATTTCTAAGTTGGGAGGCAAATTTTTTCTCAATTATATTTTCCAATGCCACCTATTAGCAAAAAAGAGTACGCACTCAAAGGTTCTCAACTAATTGGGAGGAAAATAGTGTCAGCTCCAAACACAGTGGCCTTCACAGCCACCTTTAATCCCTCACCCAAACTTGCTGAACTATTAATTTCCTACCTAAGGAAGCCATCCTGCTCCACCGGTCATCCAAGGGATTCGGGGCATGCAAAAGCAGAACAATCAGCCCAAGCTGGATGACTCCATTTTAATGTTTCATCTTGACTTTGGGGCCAACTGCATGTGCTTAGTCTACAGGAATGATCTCCAGTAATTTTGATTGTAAAATATCTACTGTTTTAAAGTACAGCCTTTTATTCTGTTAAGCAGCTCTTGGTGATGTGAGTTATCCCTGACCTTAGCCCTGCTCCCCCCACAATCCAGATGTGGTCCTGATGAGAGTCTGGAGCTGAGCACAGGTGAGTGATCACCTTCAGAGTGAACTGGAACAGAAATGGAAAGGAAATGTATGCTAGGCTTTAGGGAAAGAGCGAAAAATTGCACGTTCTACGGAGACAGTTTTGCATTTCAACTTATACTTTGTATCCCTTTCACCTGCCTGTCACTCCACAACCAGGGGCTCCAGGTCCCAGGAACCAAATTTTCCCAAGCCACGCCCCTGCGCGTCGCGCCCCACCCACCGTTTCGCGGTACTCTCGCCACCCGGCCCTCTCGCCTCGCCCCCTCCGACCCGCCCCCGTCCCCCCTCCGCGGCCCCGCCCACCTCTCGGGGGCTCCTGCCGGGCACTCGCGGACGCTCTGCCCCTCTGGACCCGGAAGCATATCTCGGAGCCAGGGTCGCAGCGCGGCGCGTGAGTTCCCTGTTCCGTGACTGCGTCTCCTCTGCAGAGCCGGGTCACGAAATCCGCCCTGCCCGTCACTAAATCCGCCGGGTATCGGGCTCGGCCGCGTGAACGCCTCGCTCGGCTCCGCTCCTCCCCGTCCTGGGCAGCGTCCCCGCGCTCGCGGGTCTCTGCTCTGCATGCCCGGCCCGGCCCTGCCGTTCCCTGCCCTTCTCTGCTCTGCCTTCCCCACCCCTCCCCACCTGGCCTGTCCTCCTCAGTCCTGTCCTCCTTCACCTGAACCTGTCCTCAGGCCTGTCTTCAGGCCTGTCTTCCTTCACCTGGGTCTGTCCTCACCCCACCCTATCCTCACCCAGCCCTGTCTCCCTGCCTGACCCTGCCCTCATCCAGCCACATCTTCCTACCTACCCTGTCCTTACCCGGCCTTGGCCTGCTAGCTGACCCTGCCCTCACCTGACCCTGCTCTCCTTGGCCAGGTGTTCACACTGCAGGTCTTCTCTCCACAGTCACTCTGGGCTCTGCAGCAGGCGACCTGGGCCTGTGTGGTGACTTCCATGGTTCTCAAGCCCCAGATTCCACCCCAGGGGACAATGTGCTCCCCTGGAGGTGTATTCCAGTCCTTCCCCACTCCCTGTATTGTGCGAGGAGAGGGCTTAGGAGAAAGAGATGAACTGCAAATGAGAGAAAGGAGAAAACAGAGACCCTGGCACAGATGGCAGGGTAGAGGATGGCAAGGGAATTGCAGAGAGAGGCCTTAAGAGTGAAAGAAGAAGCCATAAAGCAGCAGAGAGAAAAGCAAAGGGAGAAATCCAGAATCTCATTCTCCAGAGAGGTGAAGGACAGCCACAAAGGGAAAGGGACAGAAACGGGGGAGGGACCTCAGAGTCTCTAGAGAGACTAAGGACATAGGGAAATGAACAGAACAGGGAAGAGACCTTCAGATAGAGCCTGGGATCAGAGGACAGACTATCTGCAGGCATGGCAGAGGGTAACTGTGATGCTGGAAGAAGAAGAGGCATAGCAGGTGACAAGGGGAGCCCTGAGAGGAGTCCTAGGGAAGTGGGTGTCCAGAGCTTGGTGACAGGGGCCTGCAGCAGACAGGGCAGAGGCGGAGTGTGGATGGGGAAGAAAGAGGCAGAAATATGGAGATTGGGGACAATCAGGAGCCTGGGGAGAAAGACTGACAAGACGTGAGGGAGTTGCAGGAATGGGGAAGACCAAGTGGGGAGAAGGAATGGAGGTTAAAAAGGGAGAAAAGCAGGAGAGGGGAGGGAAGCAAAATGAGCAGGAACACCCCTCCCCCCGGTGGTGGGGGGTGGTAAAGGAACAGAATAAAGGTGAGGATGGAAATTACAAAACTGCTATGAGCCTTGTGTATTTTAAAGTTATTGGAGTAACAGGATAGCTCCCTTATCCAGCTCAAAGTCAGTGACTGAACTCATTGTGTTGAGGATCATCCTCTGTCTGATTTGTGGTGTCATATAGAGAATGTATGAGAGAGAAAGCACAAAGTGTTTTTCCTTTTCTCACACTGAATGCAGCAGTCACCTCTCAGCACAGAATTCTTCACCCCAGTCACCTAAATGTGTGGGGATTTCTCCCCATCAACAAAGGGTTTCTGTGCCACCTGTCAAATTAGCGTTGTGTTAATTATATTCCTATCTGGCAGTTACTACCTGGAGTTAACTTCAGATGCCAGAGGGCATTCTCCTACAATGCTCCCCAACTTGACATGCCAGTCACCTTAAGCAGTTGGGACCCCCTGCTCAGGCCCTATTCATTGGCTGGAGGGGTACACAACCCTGATGGAAACATTGCACTTTTGTTTGTGTGCTTGTTTTGAAGAAAGTGACACACAGGTTACAGAGAAGCAGGCAGTTGGAAGAGCCAGGCTGAAGTCAGTTGAATGCACAAAGGGTGTTTTGGGAACTATGAAATACTAGGGAGGAGTCTGCCAGGGAACTGGTCATTGTTGGAAAAACCATGTTTGCATTTTATTGAATAGAGAAGGAGGTATTGTGTGTTGAATGTTAGAGCAGCAGAAGCAGGATGGGTTTTTCCTGTATCAGGCAGTAAAAGGAAGAGATCTTGTCCATCCTGCCCTCCATCTTAAGGCTTGTGTCTCACTGCTGCCTGAAGTGGGTATGTCCTTGCCCCTGGCTGGTGCTGACCCTTGGATCATGTACCTGCCAGTCCATCTCACAGTCTGAAAATGGCGTGGCGTCCTTACTGTGTGTATCATGAATTTTCCACAGACAGAATTACTTTGGTCATTGCCTACAGAACACTAGCATTGAATATTTCCAAACAAATGAAATAAAACCTTCTTTTGTTTCCCATTCTTCTGTCTCTTAAACAAAATACTTTATTAATTACATTTGTCTCTGTAATATGTATTCCCCTTTTAGAGTATATTTATATTCTGAAAACTGGTTTATACGCTGTCTTCTAATTCTGGAGTAACATCTTCCAATCAAGGTTTCCCATCAGCCTAATCTAATGGTTTAATTTTCTTAGGCTTTTGTGACTCATGACTCACCATTTCTAAATCCATTTTAAATGTCTTGTCCTTATATCTCTTTTCCTGTCGGTAGCACATTGTGCAGTTGATGACTCCCTTTTCTATTCTCTTAGCTTTGAGAATATCCTACCTGCTTAAAACTCTGCTTGTATTCATTGTGTATCCTCCCTGACCACTTTGGCAATTCCTCTACTGGCAGCCCCCACACCCTGTTCTCTGACCCTGGTGCAGCCCCAAGTTGAGCCTTGCGCTCTGCTCAGCCTGTCTGTGCCCAGTGTCTCCTCATCATTTCACTCACAGCTTTGACTCCATTCAGGTCTCCAGTTCTCCTGGACACCTCCTCCCTGAACCCTAAAGTCCCATCTTCAGTTGTCTCCTCAAGTCTATGCTGGGATTTAATGGGCCTTTCCACTTTCATGGTCCACCTGGGACCTCCTAAGTTCCCCACAGCTCCTGTCTCTCCCCTATAGTTGTCAGCATCTCAGGTAGAGTGATCCTGTTCTTGGGGGGGCTTGACTGGACACCTCCACATATATTAAAAGTGTACAATATACTATGATATTGGTAAGTTTTATATTTTAGAGGAGATTGAAAACAATTACATGAATTTTTCAGACAGGGTAGGAAACTAGTGTGCACACTGTGCTTGAGGCTTGTGAGAAAGATGTGGGAATACTTGGGTCCTGGTTGCTCTGCTTCTCCAGGGCCTCTGCCCTAGTTTCTCCTGTATCCTATGCTCACTCACCTTCAGCCACACAGGCCTCTTTTCTTTTCCTAGCATGAGGTTGCTCCAGCCTCAGGGCCTTCACTGGGTCCTGTCCCTCTGCCTAGCCCTCTGTGGCCTTGGGCTGCAGGTGGCCAACACCTCAGGTCATTGTTATGACATCACCTGTTCCATGGAGATTCCTATGACCTCTCCAGCTCCTGTAATACTCCAGCCTCACCCTGCCTCACCTCTGGTCCATGTAGCCTGTTCTAGCTGTTTCTTTCTGCTCCTTCACCATCCACTGTCTGGATCCTGGTGAGGACAAGGCTCCAAGAGAGGGACAGAGCCAGAAGGTGGGCAGTGGGCTGGGCTTGCCCCTCAGGTAGGTGCTTAACCCTGGCTTCTCATGAGAGTGCTGAGGCATTTTACAGTAAGCCTGTGCACTAACTGGACTTCCTATTGATGGAGTGAGGCTCTTGCCCAGCCTTAATGATATTTAAGGTTGATTCTCTTCTGTGTGCAGCATTGAGTATCCAGCTCTGTGTCTTCCATCCTGAAGGCTGAGATTAGCCTGAGATCTGAGGAGAGGCGAGGGGGCCTGTGCTGTGGTTCAGTTTGAACAGGTACAGGCCATGTCCTGAAGGGGAGCCCAGTGATGCCCAGCTCCCCACTGCTGCAGCCTGTGTGTGTGCTTCACCAGCAGGAAATGAGTCCCAAAGAAAGGAGTCAGAGAAGTCTCCTGCAGGCCTTGCTGCAAGAGTTTACTGTGCCTGGGTTTCCCTGATTTGGTGGGCAGCTGGGGACCATCTTCCCACAGGCTGAGGTGCCCACCTCCCTCTGTGTATGTGGCTGTGGCACAGGAAGGGAATGTGTTGATTATGAGCCTTAAACAGTATGTTTCCACCATCCAGGATTGACTTCTAAAGATTCATGTTACCTGAGGAAGCAGCCCTGAACAGGAGAAGGAAAGAAAAGGAATCCAGAATGGCTATCACTGAGGTAATGTTCTCAGATGGTCCTGCAAACACAGTGCTGGGTGTGGGAGCTGCTGGCCCCATGCCACTGCAGCCTCCTGCCTGACAGGTGTGTGTGCACCCCCAGGCCTCCCTCAGCCCCTCTCCTGTCCACTTAGATTCCATCCCATTCTGACCCAGTAGCAGGGAACCAATTAGGAGTTGCCACTGGGCGTGGTCCTGGGAATTCTCTGTCATGTGAGCATGCTGTGTGGTGGGTATCCCTATCCTCCACACCACTTCTCTGTGCTCTTGTGCTCAGTTTTTCCTTCCTTTTACTTCTGTTGTCTTTAGTTGACTCTTTTCCCCTTGAGGTGCATAGTTAGTTGACCTGGGATTCTTTGTCCTTTTTGTAAAGTTTCACTTCCCTAACATCCTTCTTTTGCTTTATTCTTCACTGCCTTCTAGGAGTTTTGGTGTATTTGTTTTCATTTGCTTTTGTTTCAGGTATTTTCTGAATTCTTTTCCTTTTGTTACCATTGGTTAGTTAAGAATGAGGTGTTTCATTCCCTGATAGTTGGGTATGTTAATTTTTCTTCTGGGGTTGGCTTCTGTATTTAATCCATTGTGCATAGGAACACAATTGGGGTCCTTTCAATATCTGAAACTGAATTTTAAGATTTGTGACCTAATCTGTCTCAAAAGAAAAAATTAATAGAGCTTGGTAATGGCTTAGTGGTCAAGCATCCTGGTGTCAATCCCGGTAGTTAAAAAAAAAACAAAAACAAAAAAAAAGGGCTGGCTGTGTCACTCAGTAGTGAAGTATCCGAGTTCAGTCCCCATTACTGTAAATCCGTTTTATGCTTTTGTAAAGTGAGGTGTGTACCTTCAGCCTTGCCCCAGGCCTCTGGTTGGTTCTGTGCTGGGCTGTGAATGTGCTGCTAGTATTGGGGGCACCTTCCTGTGCCTGCCCCTGCCCCTGCCCGTGCACCTGCAGATCATGATGTTGCCCTGGACTTGTTCCACATCTCTCACTTAGGAAGCCTGCTGTCAGTTTTCACTGCACAATCTCTGTCCCTAAGTGTCTGATTTGTCAGGTTCAGCTCTGATTCCTGGACACCTGGGCTGGGTTTTGCTCTGCAGTTTTGCACTCCCTGAACTGAGGTAATGTATGTGACACAGTTTTGTGTGCAGGATAATGGAGCCTTTTTTTTTTCTCTCTCCTGGGCTGTTTTGTCTGATAAGTTAGGGTGTGTAAAGCATTTAGAAAATTTGTGCACCTGGGAGTCTTACCACCCGAGTCTCTGCTCTTGCTGTCCTCACCATGCTGTTGAGATTCCACTGTTGTCCAACCAGGGTGGGCTTGTCTTCTCAGGCATAGATCGTGCTGCTTACCTAGACCCTGAGCATCACCTGGTGTGTGGAACATGGGATCTCCACTCACAGACACAGCCTGTGTTGGTCTTCCATTTGCACGTTTCTTTTCCTTTCATTTTTTGTAACTGGAAATTGAACCTGGGCCTCTCCACATAACCCGAACTCAGTCCCTGTTTTTGTTTGTTTGTTTGTTTAAATTGCTGAGGCTGGCATTGAACTGGTTGTCCTCCTGCCTCATCCTCCCACGTCTGGGATTACAGGTGTATACCACTGTGCCAAGCTGCTATTTTCCTTGTGTTCTCCACAAAGGGAGAAATCTGTACAGATTTGGGGAGTATCATGTCTAAGGAAAAGGATAATAAATCACAACTCAGGAGCTATAACTGCTCAAAAATACCAGAACATGTGAGAACATAGGAAAAGTGAGTTCAGTTTCTCTTTGTACGCACTGCGCACCCAGAAAACTTCTGTGATCCCAGATGACTGGAGGTTTTCCTGCACACATCCAGCACACACTTCTTCAGAGGGCACCTTGTTATTTCACCTCATCCTGACACTGACTGTGGAAATACGTGGTGCATCCCACCAACTGAGGTCTCTGTCCCACAAAAATGCCCCTTTTCAGATGCCAGTCTTAGGCAAAAGTATGGCCTGTGATTCTGAATGACCTGCTGTCAATAGCAGTGTCCTTCATCCCGTCCTCACATTCATAAAGTGGTTAGAGAGCTTCATGAAACTGTGACAACTTTACTTCCATTTGTCTTTGTTGTAACTCATGTTCAGAAGCCTGCAGGTGAGCGTGCAGATGGAAGAGATGTGTAGGCTGAGGTGTGGGTCAAAGGACATGGAGCTCATGTGACTTTGGGTGGGTCTCCCTCCAGGAAGCTTGATCCATGCGTTGATGTGAACATCCCTTCAACCCCATCCTGTTGAGGTTTTAGGGAGGCTTCATTACATAGGCAGGATTGATTACATCATGGGTGTGGGTGATCAGTTCGGACTAGAGTCCCTCTCCCTTCCCTGGAGGTTACGTGGCAGGACTGAGTGTTATAACTGCCTCTCCTGCCTGAGTCTTTGTGGGGAGCAGCCCCTTTCTGAAGCTCTCTAGGGCCCTCCAATCACCAGTCTACTCACTGGCATAGAAATCTTTCTTAGCACTCCAGGGATTCCAGGTGAGCCTACATATCAGCAAGCAGAAAAATACCAAATATGTATTGTATAACCTCACAGTGCAGATCTCAACCTCTTTAATCAGTTGGATGCTTATGGTTCTCCATCCTTCTCATTTATTTTTAATTTACTTATTTGCAGTAATGGGATTGAACCTAGGACCCCTCTGCCATTACATTCCTCCTCCTTAATTTCTTCATTGTCAGACAGGATCTTGCTGTGTTTCCTGGTCTGACCTGCAATTTACAATGTTCCCACCTCATCCTGGGGATTAGCTGGATTACAAGCATGTGCCATCATGCTTGCCTGCTGTGGTTCACATTTGCATGAAGACTGTATCTGTCCCCAGTGCCCCATTGTGAAACCTGTTTTCATTTCAGGGTCTGCTCACATTCAGGGATGTGGCCATTCCATTCTCCCAGGAGGAGTGGAAGTGTCTGGGCCCTGTCCAGAGGGCTTTATACAGGGACGTGATGCTGGAGACCTATAGGAACCTGGTCTCCCTGGGTGAGCTTGACTTCCCCCTGAGGCTGGGTCTGCCCTGTGCATCTTTGCATTTCCCCTTTGTCTTTGGGATGGTCTGCATTGCTGACTGACTGAACCCCTGTTGCCTGTGGAATGAAAGCTCCACAGTGCGGCCTCTGTACTTTGTCCCCTTTCATCAGATGTTCTGTCACCTTCATGATACCACATGGTGGTTCCAAAGCTGAAGTACAACCTAAAGCCCATGACTGACTCTTAAAATACCCAGTTCCCCATTTTCTGTCCCTGTGCTTTTGCTTCAGTGTTTCTTGGATGAGAGGTAGATGTCTACATGTTATAGTGAAATATTTTCTGTATCGCTCTGGATTGCCTTCCTTCCCATGTACAGATAGGGCTGAATTCTGGAAAAGCAACAGCCCACAGTGCATCACCTTTCTTTCTCTTTACAAGCAGGAATGTGTCCTTTAGACCTGAGTGTTGTGTCCTTATTGGAGCAAGGGAGGGAGCCCTGGCCTGAAGATGGCCGAGTGGAAATGTCCAGAACAACAAATGGGTGGGCATGTGTGGCAGATGTGAAAGCAGGTAAGAGCTCAGGTGGGCAGAGAGGCAGCTGCCCATCAAGTAGTGGTGGGGAGCTTTGGCAGTGGGAGGGAACAGAGTGAAGGTTAAGTTCATTTCCTGGGCTTTGTATTGCAAGGAACTTTATTTCAAGTTCTATTCCCATTTTTTCCTCCTCTCTTTGCTCCCTCCTCTACTGTACTAGTTTCTTCTATGTATATAAAGATGAATTTTCCTTTGGTATCTTTACATGTGAATGAAACATGGTTTTGTTAGATTCATTCCATTTTTCTTCCCTTCCATCCCTCCCTCCCTCTTCTTGTCTTTCTTCTCCTCCCCTGATCTTCCTGTATCTTCATGATATCCTGTTTGTACCTCAATGACCTTTTCTCCTCAACTTTGCTCTAGTTAGTACATATGAGAGCAACCATTTGACCCTTAATTTTGCGTCTGCATTATTTCACTTAGCACGATATTGTCCATTTCTATCCCCCGTAAATTCCATTATTTCATTCGTTTTTTACCTCTAGGTTTTTTGAAATAATTGCTGTGAGTTTGTTAAAAATGTAGCATATTTTATAGGAAAGTCTCACAGTTGCCTTTTGTTAATAAGATTTATCCACCTTCTCTCATGATTATAATGAGATCCTGCTTTTCTTATCTGTTCACCTCCATTAGAAATCCAGTAGATTTATTTCCTTAAATCACGGCAGTTCATTTCTCAGAGTTTGGGGACTGCAAGTCCGCGATCAAGATCCCCAGTGAATTAGTTGATATAGCATGAGTGTTTTGTTCAGAGTTTATTCAAAACTAAGCTTTGGGCTGGGGATATAGCTCAGTTCATAGAGTGCTTGCCTGTCAAACACAAGGCCCTGGGTTCAATCCCCAGCACGCAAAAAAAAAAAAAAAAAAAAAAATCCAAAAAACAAAAACTAAGCTTCCCTGTTCAAAACATTGAATTACATGTAATCAAACTCTTTAAAAATCCTTAACACTAAAAATCATGATCATAAGCCCCATGACTGTTTTCAAATAAGTATTACTTTTGGTATAACATTATAAATTTCAGTGTAAGACACATATTTACCATGTGTCATTAGTCTTAAACTTTTGATTTCTGTCTTCTAGACATTGCTCCAGAATGTGTCATCAAGGAATTTCCACCACAATGGGACAGCAGTATGGGAGAAATATTCCACCCAGTGACATTGCAAACACGTGAAATCCTTGCCATTGAAGGATTGTGCTTCGAGGAAACCCAGAAGAGTACATGGAACTCAGAGTTTCATTGGAAAAATGTCAGAAGACTTTACACAGGATTTTGCATGACTGGAAAGGAAAGTCCCCCTGGTTGCAGAGGTGAACATGGAGGAAGAGATGCAGGGAAAACACTCAACAACAGTTGGCTTAGATTGAGCTTTCAGTCATATCTGCCTGAATCGCAGCCCTTTCAAGATAAAGGGAACCTTCATAAATGTAATGACAGTGAACAGACTATCAATGGTATTTCCTTGCTTCAAGCCCACCAAAGAATTCCTTCTAGTGTTAAAGCAAACATTTCCCATAAATATGAACATGATTTTATAGATTCTTTTTTATTTGTACAAGAACAGAAAATAGACGTTCCTCCAGAAGCTTACAAAGGTAATGAGTTTGGAAAATCATTTAATCAAGACTCACAGTGTACTATACATCAGACAATCCATACTGGAGAGAAACGATTTATGTGTCATATATGTGGTAAGGTCTTCAATCAAAAATCAAACCTTACAAGTCATTGTAGAATTCATACTGGAGAGAAACCTTACAAATGTAACGAGTGTGAGAAGTTATTCAATCACATTTCACACCTTGCACAACATCGCAGAATCCACACTGGAGAGAAACCTTTTAGATGTGATGAGTGTGGCAAGGTCTTCAGTCACAAGTCCTACCTAGCAAACCACCAGAGAATTCACACTGGGGAGAAACCTTACAAGTGTGATGCATGTGGCAAGGGCTTTAATCAGATTTCACACCTGGCAAGTCATCGTAGAATCCATACTGGAGAGAAACCTTACAAATGCGATGAATGTGGAAAGGTCTTCCACCAAATTTCACACCTTGCACAACATCGAACAATTCATACAGGAGAGAAACCTTTCAAATGTAATGAGTGTGGCAAGGTCTTCAGTCGCAACTCATACCTCATTCAACATCTGATAATCCACACTGGGGAAAAACCGTACAAATGCCTTGAGTGCGGCAAGTTCTTCAGTCACATTTCACACCTTGTACAACATCGGAGAATCCACACTGGAGAGAAACCTTACAAATGCAGTGAATGTGGCAATGTTTTCAGTCACAAGTCTTCCCTAGCAAATCATCAAAGAATCCACACTGGAGAGAAACCTTTCAAATGCAATGAGTGTGGAAAGGTCTTCAGCCGCAATTCATACCTAGCAGAACATCTGATATTGCATACTGGGGAGAAGCCTTACAAATGCAATGAATGTGGCAAGGTGTTCAGTCGCAATTCACATCTTGCATGTCATCGCAGAATCCATACTGGGGAAAAACCTTACAAATGTAATGATTGTGGCAAAGTCTTTAGTCAAAATTCATACCTAGCATGTCATCGCAGAATCCATACTGGGGAAAAACCTTACAAATGTAGTGACTGTGGCAAGGTCTTCAGTCTGAATTCATCCCTAGCACATCACCGGAAGATTCATACTTAAGAGAAGCCTTAGACATATAATCACTGTGCACAGGGGTGGTAGGGCCCACTTGTAATCCCAGCTACTCTGCAAAGAGGCAGGAGGATGACACTTGCAAATCCCATCTGGACAACATGGGGAAACTGTCTCAAAATAAAGAGGTGGGGATGTAGCTCAGTGGGAGAATGATCATCTAGCATGTTTGAGTCCCTGAGTTCAATCCCCAAGCTCCAAAACAGAAAAAAAGCAATGCAACAAATGTGCTGAGATCTTCAGTCATATTGGCATCTCCCATACCAAGCATTTATGGTACAGAGCAACTCTATAAATGTGATTGGCAAGGCCTGTAGGTTGCATCTGGCCTGGCCAATTATGTGATCCACACCAGGAGGGCATGGAAGGCATTCACTGACATGTCCTACCATGCACATGGTCAAGATCTCAGAGAAGAAGCCATAAAATTAGACAAAGTCTCAGCATTCACACCATGCAAGATTGCTGAGAGTTCCTAGTGGAGAAATTATCTTCCATGTATAATGAATATGTGCGCCTTTAGGTCCCATTTAAAGCTTAGTAACCTTCAGTGAATCAGTGATGGAGAGGAACCTTACCCATGCATTGGATGTAAACAGGCCTTAAGATAAAAGTCTGTCATCAGGATTCCTGCTGGAGAAAATCCTCAGAAATGCATGATTAGCAGTAAATTTTTAGTATGCACTCAGCCCTCTGTACACACCAGGTAAGGTACAAAAGCATAATGACTTTGACCAAGCCTGTGTTCAGTGCTCATGTCTCCATGGACATAAGTTGATCCACACTGGAGAGAGACCACAGAAATGTCTGCACATGCCAAGGTCTTCTGGCATATTTCACAGCTTGCACACCATTGGAGAAGACATTCTGGAGATAGAACTTGAATGCAGGGAGGGCGGCACTCCCATATTATGAGTTCAGGCAGTAGTCAGAGTCCATGCTAAAGAGCAGCATCTGATAAAACTCACAACTCACAGGACAGAGACTTGCAGGCCTCAGAATCTAGTGGGCATCAAAGGGACATCTTTGAGAAAACTATACTAGAGTCCTGTGCCTGAGGGGGCTTAAATCCAAGCCTCAAAACCTGGAACAGAGTAATTGACCCAGAGTGCAACCTTCAAACTGTCAGGAATGTGGTGCTTTTTTGTCAAACATTTGTGATTTTGTTGTCCTGAGAAGATTTATTCTGGTGAGAAGTTAGACGGACATTGTAATCCTGGGTATTTCATTCATTAAGGGGGTATCCATAGCATTCACCAGCGAATCCATCCTAGAAAGGACTCTTAAAAATGTACTGGGGTGCAACATCATTTCTCCAATTCCCACATAATACTCCATGTCAAAATTTATAGAAAGAATAAGTCTCTGATTCTTCAAGATTAGCTTCTGGTCTTGCATATTATGGAAAAATTACAAGTCAGAATATGTTTAAACTCAATACACGTCAAAGGTGCAGGTACGTTTGAGAAGTACCAGTTACCTTCAGACTGTAAAGTGTCTCTGTGAAAGACATTTCTTGGAAAGATACCTTGCTCATCTTGGGTTCTGTGCCTTCCTTGTAGGGCTATCATGGCTGTGTCCAGAAAGGAACCCATAGGAGCAAAGGCCTTACTTCATGAATGAGAATCACTGCTGTCCTTGTTCCTGGAGGAGGAGGACACTATCAATTAAATTTCAGTATTGTCTGCATGAAGGAGTATTTGGAAGGAGCCGAGTAGGATGTAGAATTAGGATGTTGGTTGTCCTCTTGCTGTGGTCTCTGCACCCTTGTCCACATGGTCCAGTGTGGGATGCAGGTAAGGAACCCTCTACCAACTTCCTGAAGAAGGGCAGCCAAGACCTTAGGGACTGGGTTTTGTATTGGAGGAGAGGACTGTATTTTTAGGGACTGACTGTGTCCAGGAAGAATGCAGGGAAATGGTGGCCATTCGCTGCATTTATTGGCCATGTATGTTTAGCATGATTGGTGAGCACTTTGTCTAATTCTTGGAATTGAATAGTTAATCAGAGAGGACATTAACCTAAAGAATCAAAATAGCCCTGGGTTCTAATCACCAGCACCACAAGAAAAAAAAAAAAAAAAAGAACCAAAATAGCATGTTCTTCATGAGGAATCACCTTTACCTGCTGATGCTACGTATGCTTCTGATTTATTCAGAATCCATATGGTAATTAACAAAATATAATCTTTTCATGTAAGTATGAGTGAATCATGTTTCTTCTACAACACAATTTTGTTGCACCTCATTGGGATTCTTTATACTGGAAACTTATGGATCACCACTACTGTCCTAAGGTTCAAAGAAATTTCTAACAGATTTTTTCTTCCATGGTGGATTGAACAGCATATAATGTTTGGAACAGATGATCATGCTTTGCTCTTGAGTTATTCTGTGCTCTCCGCTAGGGTTAGTATGTAGGAGGATGAAAGTCCCACTGCAGTGCTGCTTCAGATGTGGACACCCGAGAGCCTGCATCATTGTTGATGAATGTGCACCTTATACTACATTTTCCTCTCCCCCCTCCCCCATATTGGGAATTCAGCCCCAAAACCCCTTAACATTGAGGGACATCCCTAGCCCCTTTATTTTATTTATTTATTTATTTTAATCTTGATACAGGTCCTTGCTGAGCTGCCCAGCCTGGTCTTTAATGTGCATCCTCCATCCTCAGTCTCACTAGTCCCTGGGATGACCAGCATATACCGCCATTGTTACTGTGTTCCTAAATGTCTCTTGTTTCCCAAATAAGACACACAGAAAGCACCTTTTTCCATAAAACAAAAATAAAACTATAGTAAGGGTATGTAATAATGTGGGCACGAAAGTCAAAATAGCATCATCTGTCTTTTTTGTGTTCTCTATGAAGAATGTGTAAAGGTGAATGTCACCAAATTTCTTAGCATTCCTAATGGGATTTGTTAAGTTTGTAGTCTCGTCTTCATAAGATAATTGTTACCCTGTACTTCTGTCCTCCTGAACAGAACACACATTCTGGTTGGTTTGTCAAGGATGCTGATACCATAGCCTGAAGTGTCCACCACACAATGAAGCTTTCTGGAGCAGTGTAGTAGACCTAAGCTGTTCCAGATGTGGCCCCAGAGGGTGCCTGGCTTGTATTGTGACAGGGAGGCTGGGTGTGCTTCAGACTTCAGCTGCTCCTGAGGAATGTAACATCTCCTTACCCAGTGGGGAGAGAAGGGGCAGTGGTGATGAGAGTGGGTTTGCACAGTCCCGCATCTAAGGCTAGTCAAGCTCTGTGGTCCCTGAATGTTTGGTCTTGGTTCTCCACACCTGTTGGTTTGTGAGGCCAGTTTTCTTCATGCTCATGGTTTGCCATATTCGTTTTCCTGTCACACAGCTCCCCTTCCACAGTGAGGTCCTTGGAGACACTTTGGAAATACTGCTTAAATCAATCGCCTAATTTATGTTCATAGTACTTCAGTGAAGACATTTGGAAATGATGATGAGTAATCCATATGAGTAAACAGTTTTACCAGAAGAGTACTTTTCCTGAGGGATAAGATCTCTTTCAGAGTATGATATAAACCAATATGTTACATGGCTTATTTTTAAGTCTAAACTTGTTTCATAATATGTATTTGTCTCACCATTTTCTCCATCAGTGTAATACAGATTACACAGTGTACATTTCTTCCATTTGCTGTTGCAGTGAAATGTTTAGGAGTACATAAATGAAGGTGCTTTATCGTGAGTAGATTTCATGACATGGAGGTGGTCACTAGGTTCCCTAGGAGCTCTGCAGTGACAGGAGGGCCTGCTCACACCTGCACAGGAATGAGAGGGCTGAGATGGTGCAGGGTGGTGAACCAACATCTGTGTGAGATAACTGAACATTAGCTCTGAGCTTAACCAGCATCTGGAGAAGTAATGCATATAGAATGGCAGATGGGGAGAAGGGCATCGAGGCTCCACCTAGAGTTTATGACAGGAAGCAATGTGGCCAGTCTCTGGATGTTGGTGTTCCTATTCAGCCAGAGGATTTTGCAAGGAAGTACAATGTCCGTGCTCCTTTCACTATGCACACCACACCGAATTTTCTCCCCTTTTATTTACATCCAAGAATTTCTGGCATTTTCCTTTATAGAGTGATCCTTTTCCCATATACTTCCTTTCTACCATTTACACATAGAGGCACAATCCGTTCTAGACATGCTGGGTTATCTATCCTTTCTGCAGTCAGACTAGTATCCTTACTGTTTATAATGAAAAACACAGTGTACTTGCAGACTGACATCCTGACCTCACTGTTAAGGAACATGCCCTGTATCACATTTCTAAGTGCCTCTATCTTGTGTGCCAATGAAGAAAGAATATGATTGTTGGTGCAAGGAAATTATTCATTTACAATCTTAAAAAGGAGATTGAATTTTATTACATGAAATATATAATACATTTTGAGCAAAACTGGAATGCATCCAATGCACCTTAATTTACATAAAGTGAAAATTGAAATATAGTATGAATAGGAAAAGTATAAAATATAAGAAAACTCAGGGAATAAGGATAAAAAATACCTTTTTGTCCTTGAAGTGCTTGTGAAATATTCTAAAAAGATTAACATTCATGAGTTTCCTCTTCAGAATGAACATTGGACTTTTTCCTGTATATAAACTAGAAACTCATGTATTTGCCCCTAACATTTTTTCCTAGGTTGCACTTGTGACCACTAGGAATTCAGGATTGAACCACTCAATTCAGCTGGTTTGTCAGGAATGATGATGCCATACACTGAAGTGATCACAGAATGTTCACAGCATAAGGAGGGCTTCTAAGGAAGCAGGGCAGACTTCTTACACTTATCCAGAAGTGGCTGCCTCATGTTATGGGGTTTCTGGGTGTTGCTGGTGAGGGAACCTGGTCATCTTTAGAATTCCCAGCTGCTTCCACATGAAGGGAGCACTTAGGGTTTATCATAAGCTTGCCCAGATGGACATGATAGAAAGGGAATACTGAAACTTGAACAGTGTCAATAGTAAACTTCAAAATGGTTCAGGCTCCAGCACAAACCTGTGTTTACTCATGATACTTCTGGTCTCTTGGTTGGCATGGAGTAACTTAAAATTGTCATGCCAATAATATACCACATTTCTTGATGCACAGGTATGTTGCATTCTACAGTATGATTGTTGAGAATATTTAGACAAATTACCTACTTTTTTATGGAAGTTCCATGAAAAGTGTTGTTTGGGAATGTTTAGTAGATAATATGCTCATTGTGTTAATGAGCTTTTTGTTGCTGTGACAAAATACCTGAGAAAAAGGAGGAAAGGTTTATTTTGACTCACAGTTTCAGACTGGTATTCTAGGCCTTGGTTGACTGGCTGCCTTGCTTTGGGCCAGAGGCAAGGCCTGTGATGTTCTCTTCATCGTGGAAGGGCATGGGAAAGCATCGCAGCTGGGAAGCAGAGAGACAGAGGCAGAGGAAGGGGCTGGAGACAAAGTACACCTTGCCAGGACATGCCCCCAGTGACTCACCTCTTGGTTTCCACCATTTCCCAATAGTGCCACCAGCTGGGGTCAAAACCTTGACCATGTGAGCCTTTGGAGGACATTACAGATCCAAACTATAGCATAAAAGTGGCAGTTTCAGGAGTTGTTTTAAGCACTACACTGCATAACTCATTTTCAGCTATAGAAAAAGTGACTTCTTATGTGAATTTTTCTTACCTTTATCCCTCCCACACTTTGTAATGAGGATTGTATATAGTATAGGTTTGTTTAGCGTTTTCTTCTGATGACAATTGTGATTGATTCAGCGTGGAATCCTGTCTGGCTGTGAAAGCAAGTTTCATGCCTGGAGCTAACAGAGTCAGTTATCTCTGTGCTTCAGTCACTCAACCGCTGCACTTTATTATTTTCTGATTTATGTTTTTGCTTTTCGTTCACTACCACCTGAACCTGGGACCTCATGCATGCTGTGCAAGTGTTCTTCATCTGAACCACACTCAAGCCCTGAAATGTTCTTGTATAATTTCTTAAGATGATAGGTTTAGAGTTTGTGTTCACTAGTATAGACTAAGTCCTCAACAGATCTTCGCCAACATATCACATGGTCTTTCAGAGTTTGGGGACCTTTGGAGTATTACTTAGCTCATCTCCATGTCCATGTGCCATCTCTCTGATTCAAGTGTGAATTCACTCATCTTGCTCCCAGGTTTGGGGAGCCAACTTGATATGATGAAAGATATTTAGTCACGACCACTTTTGCCTACCAAATGCTGTGGCATTCATCCCTCATAGGACAGTTGAGAGTTGGTCACTCATCCTGTGCTGGTCATTGACACCTGGGTTGCATCTTAGCTGAGGTCAGCCATGTTCAGTTCTTGAGGAAGGCCAAGTATGTGCCAGTTGGCTGTGGCCCACCTTTGTTCACTTATCATGTAAACCCCTTTCTTCTGCCTCAGGGTGAAGTAAATATTGGTGATATTCTCATTTCACATGAGGAAACCTAGGACAAAAAGGCTCGAAAGATTCATCATATCCCATTAACTGACTGGCTCAGGATTTGACTCCATAGTATCCTGCTGCTAATGCCGATCTCAACCATGGCACTCCAGAACAAGGCCAGTTCCCTGTCCACAGCTTCTCAGCACAGTCCTTTGAATCTCCTTGTCAGTTTTAAATGACTCCTTCATTACAATTGCAGTAAATTTGTATTGTCCATACTTTATTTATATCCAAATTAACTATGACCTGATATGAATTGGAAATGTACTTATTGTCATATAAAGCTGTAAGAAAGAGTATGCAGTCTTCCATGGGAAGTATTTTGTCCCTGAAGAATAAGTTTGTGGTTCATCCCCCTCACTAAAGCACTAACTCACAATTCGGTAATAGTGACAATGGCACTCACACTTGCTGAACGTATTTTGAGAAACTGTCTTAGTGTTCATTTCCAGAAACAATTACAAGTTCCTAATGAACACCACCAAAGACATACTGGAGTGTTTGGTAGTTCTTTCCCACAATCTCTGCAGGAAGACTGGAGTCTGCATGGAAAAAGCAGAAAATGCTCCTGTCTGACACTTAATGGATTGGCGATGTTGGAAATACTTTCATGAGCCTATAGTCTCTTAGCATGTCTGCTAAAGAGATGTTACTTTTTCTTCCCCACACTTTCATTTTGTCATCTTCTTAATGTATTTGCATTTGCAGTTTATGTAAATCAAGATGCATGCTGTCTCAGTATGGAAGAAAGTGCCATGTATAATACAGTGCATATTTATCCACAGATGCAGATTTTAGGGTGAAATGTGAGACCACTTATATGAGATTTTCATTATACATAAGTAAGTTAAGGTAGAGTATGAGGACAACAAGTCAGTGGCAAATATGATTATAGGTTCCCCAAACTGTATGATACTTGACTTCACACACAAAGTCTAGATCTCTCAATCTTAACAATGGCTTGTTGCTGTCTGTTATGAAGCACTGCTCTGAGATGAATGAAAACTGGGAAGAAAAAACAAATCACTCGCAGTAAAGATAAATTTTATTAATTAAAACATCAGATCAATGATACATTCTATGATAGCAGTGGCAAAATGTAAGTCCAGCAGTTAATCATCCTGAAGGAAATGCTATTTCTTCTTTTTTGTGGAGCTGGGGATGGAACCCAGGGCCTTACACATGCTAGGCAAGTGCTCCACCACTGAGCCACACTCCCAGCCCTCATTCTGGTTCTTTAGATTAAATTCTCCACTCTAATAACTATTCTTGCAGCTTAAAAATAAGACTAATTATTCTTCACCTTTTGCTAAATGAGAGCAACTCATTCAATGAAGAATGTGGTCACCATTCTCTTGTGTTCTTTCTACCATAATCTGGATTGGTTAAAACAGATGTCATGATTTCAATACAGAAATCTTGAAGTGCTGGAACTAGAAATGGTGGAAAATAAACTTCCTTTCTTAGAAGCCCTTAGAAGATTTACCCAAAGACTTAAAATCTTCATAGTATAGTGATGTAGCCATGTCAATGAAAATGTGGAACATCCACAATGGCAAATTATTCAGTCATAGAGAAGAATGAAATTATGGCATTTGCCAGTAAATAGATAGAACTCGAGACTATCATGCTAAACAAAGTAAGCCAATCCCAAGAAAACAAATGTTGTAATGTTGTTGCTAACACAATAAGTGAGGGGAATGGAAGAATAGAAGTTTATTGGATTAGACATAGGGGAATGAAGGAATGGGAGAGGGCATAAGAATGGGAAAGACAAAAGAATGAATTGGACATTGCTTTCCTATGTTAATATATGAATACACACGACCAGTGTAACTCCACATCAGGTACCACCACAAGAATGGGAATTTATATGCCATGTATGCCATATGTCAAAATACACTCTAGTCCTGTATATCTAAAATGAACAACAACAACAAAAAATAGAAGACTTATTTACAAGGGTGTAGGTAAAAGGATTGGGGAGGAGTATATACCAGAAAGGTTGGGTGAAAGTGAGATGGAAGTTCAGTGGACTTCTAAAGATTGTGAGAATGCAGGAATGGAGGATTTAGCAGGATTCATGAGTAAATGAAGCTTGGGTCTCCTGAATCCATTTGTGCCCAGAGCCTGACTCCTCTGCACACAGCACTCATTGTGCCCACATCCTCTGCCTTTGCATGAGACCAGCTGCTTAGAGTTTACCCCACAGACACCCAGGGCAGAGTAGGGGGAGCTTCCAATACCTGATTGGGAGAGATACTAGATGATGGTTTGGACTTTCTGAATGGTCCATGCAGGACTCCTGGATGGAAATAGCCATTTTTAGAAAGGTCCTATGCCTGTATCTTCCCTTCTGGGCTCAGTGTAGGACCCAGCTCTGGGGACTCTTCAGTCTGTTACTATCACTTTCATAATAAACCTGCTGCTTGCTTGCCATCTCTGTGTCCTGTTCTTCCATCTTTGCTGAACAAAGATACAAAGAATCCAAGACCCCTAGATAATAAGGCTCCCAGGGCCAGACCTGCCCAAGAACCAGTATGAAGACCAGCTGCCAGCATGAAGACCATCTGAACTGATCTGATGTTCAGATCATCCAGAGCCTGTAGTTAAAGATGAGCCACACAGTGGCAACCAACTTTACTGATCACCTTCCGGGTTGTTTCTGGAGGGCAGAACAATTGGCCCTGACTCACTGTCCACCTGTATCCTGTCATCTAAGTGAAGGATTTGCCTATGGACAGTGACCACTGCCCAGCTGAAAAAATGCAGTGCAGCTCAGAATTGTGTCCTTCCTGGGACAGGCTATCCTTAGTGATCCAGATGTTCTGCAGGACACCTTTAAAATTTCAGCCCTAAATATGCACAGCCCTAAACCTGCACCCTGACCCCAACTGTTTCATCCCCTTAATTTCTGCCCACACTTTGCCCTTCATGCCCTTAAACTCCCCAGTGCAATTAAGACCCACCATACCCTGTACCCCATGTGCTCTCTCCCCCTCTGCCATTTCCCTATTACTGTACTTTCTACAGCACACAGCCACAGGACCCCTGTGTGTGCTCACTGTCATTCATTCTCTATCACACACACTCTCAGAGTTCCCCCACACGTCACTTGTCTCATCACACCCCCACATCAACAGCAAACACCAGAGCCTGTTGAAATGCTGCAGTGTGCGATACTGCCCTGGGGCTGTGTGGGGCTGGGAAGGAATGCAAAGGCAGACATGACCATCCTCTTTCTGGCATTCATGGAACTGGAGATTGGCACAAAATGATATATGTGCAGAAGGTACTCATGCACACTGAGAAGAAGAATGTGTGAGTGATTATGTGACAGTGGAAGAGGACAGTTGAGTTCATGTATGCATTGTGAGTGTGTATGAAGTGGGAGTGGGGGAATGACTGTGTGTGTACATATTTCAGTACATATGAGTATGAGTGTGTATACTGTGTGTTGAACTATGCACAAATGTGTAAATGTAGGTGTGTGTTTGTTGGGGTGTGTGTTGTCAAATGGCTCTATTCATTCACTTACAAGCAGAGTATGTAGTGAAGATGTGGTGAAGAATTAGCAAACCCCAAGGTGATATTAGTAGGACAAGGAAGGAAATGATTCATCCAATTAATACTAAAATATGCAAATAAATATAATGAATGCATAAAATGGGGTCACCATTTCTTTAAATCTCTCTGCCCCTCAATGGCTATTCCAAGTGTTGGACATACTCACATGATCCTCGTGGATCATGTCAGTGATGTACAAAATGCAGATTTCTGGGCAAATGTGCTGTTTGCTGTAAAGGAGCCTTTAGTTGAGACCAGGAGGTGGGTTGAAGTGATAAATCAACCTTAGCCAGGTGAGCTCAGACCCTTGCCTTTAGCTACTGGGGTGGTGGTCTTCAGGACCTTGAAATTTCATGCCTGAGAGGAGTGGCTGTGTTTGTCTGAGATTTGGCCACCAGAGTCTAACAATTTCATATGATTGATTCATGCTGGGTTTAGGGTCCTGCAGTGAATGCCCAGGCTCATAAAGAGCTGAGGCTACACTCATCAATGTGAATAATGTATGGCAGGTTTGAAGAGGAGCTGTGGGCACTAAGGATTAGGTGAGCTGCCCTGGTGGACAGTATCTGGAGTGTTGTCTCATATGGTGGGGAAGCAGAGCATCTGGGTCCCCACAGGGAGGATGACAGGAAGCTCCACACTGGGAACCTCTCGTGGACTCTACATGTAAGCTCTTCCCTGGGATGACTATAATCTATGTCCTTTTCCTGTCCTGAACCACACAAGGAGCATAACATTTTCCTTGAATGTCAAGAGTACTTCTAGGGAGTTAATGAGACCGGAGGTGATTTGGGGAACATCCAGGCCTAAAGATGGATCAGAAGTTTTGTTGCTTTATGTGTCCAGTGTCCCTCAAACAATTCATTTGGTCTGAAACCCTCACAGGAAGAGGATAGCACATGTAGGTCAACTTTGTAGGGCAAAATGATTGGCCACGAAATTGTACATTTCTTCCTTAGTTAATATGCAATGCATACTGCTTTAATTCTCTCTGCAAAGCATGTGTAATAATTCTGAAAATCATTCAGTGCTGTTGGATTGAGATGGTAGCATTTCCTAATAAGGTACTTAAGCAATATGACAGAATTTGCTGGCTGAGACTCAAATGCTATTGATTAGCAGCATCTCTCTTCTAGTGATAATGTCCTGTTTATATTACCCTGGCAGAGGTATGGTGTCTAAAGTATTGCCTACAATTTTTCTTATCGTTTCTAAATTAATTCACACTCAATTACACACATGGATTCAGTGGGATTTTTGTTGCTTTTTTTTTCCAACACTAATCTGATGCATATTTAATGAGGGAGTCCAGAGTTTTCCAACATAAATTGTGATACTATGTGCTTCCTTTATCTCATCTCATTAGACATGCTTCTTAGATACTTTTTTTTTTTTTTTTGATCCTGGGTTTTAACTCAGGGACTCTCGGCCACTGAGCCAGATCCCCAGCCTTATTTTGTATTTTATTTAGAGACAGGGTCTCACTGAGTTGGTTAGGGCCTCACTAAGTTGCTGAGGCTGGCTTTGAACTCGCGATCCTCCTGACTCAGCCTCCCAAGTCGCTTGGATTACAGGCGTGCGCCACCACGCCCGGCTAGATACTTTTTTATTTTCCCAGAGTACGTTAGAATCATGAAGCTTAAGTATCTGAATATTAAGAATTAGTAAGATTTTTAGTAGAAGATTACTGCAAGTCCCGCATAGGTCCCACGGAAATATTTCCTGAATCTTCCATAGGAGACGCTGTCAACATTCAGGGTTCATGTAAAAGCAACAGACTCTCCCCAACTCAACATTTAGTGTGAAGCTACTAACATGAAACACTTTAATTGCATTAGTAATTAGCAAGTGTGGAGATAGATTTTCAACAATGTCCTGGCTCCCTAGGCCTGCAATGTCATTGCCTCTACAGGGGAAGTGATAAATGCCATCCTGAGGGGAAGTGAGGTCACAGGAGAACAGACCTTTATTTCAGGGCGCAGCTGCCTCCCTCCCTCCATGCTGACTGTCAAGACCCCACACTGAGCACACCACCTTGCACATAAGAAGCATGGTATTTCCTATGTCATGGAGACAGTGTGTGTAAGGAGGGAAGTTTGAGGAAGTGCTTATTTTTGGAAAAGGATTTGGGGTAAAATCGGGTCCAGTGCCAGTTCAGTCAAGGGAGAGCAACTATGTGTTTGTGATGAGCTGAGTTAGTCAAGGAGTAGTATCCCTGACTTGATGCCAATCCAGGATGGCTCCAAATAGAATGTAATAAAGTTCTCACTGAGGGTGACTACTGTTTAATCCCAGATGTAGATACTGAAATCAGGTTATGCAGGTGCAAAAGAACTGTGGTATTTAATGCACCTTGCCTTACATGAATCATAGAATAAACCTTCACTGTTATGGCAACTGAGTTAAAGCCTTCATGCCTACAATGAAGATGAGGGTAAAACTGAGAATCACCTCATACTGAGCAGAAAGCAAGACCAGCATCTGTTTTTGATCCAGTCAATGAAGACAGAATTTATGCCGCCTCTCAATCACCTATGGTGTGATGCTTATGGTGAGAATTCTTCCCCTGATGAAGTTGGGAACATACCAGGTAAGGGAAATAACTATGAGTATTGGACAATGGTTGTCAGGACCAAATGTATCTTGTTTTGTTTCCTAAGGTTTGTTAATATTCTGACCTTAATCCAAGAGCCATGGCATGTATTCCTTTGTGTTTCGAATCATGCAAAGCACAGCAATCTGTAGTCTCCAGAAACATTTAAAAGTCTCTTGTATTGTGTTTCAAAAATCTTGCTTTATTACCAACGATTTCATAGTTGCTGGTAAACATAAACTTTTAGCCTGAGTAGAATGACAACTAAATTTCTAATCCTACACTATTTTATCACATACAAGCATTTCATGTTAAATGGTTTAGGAATAAATATTGTTTAACTCTTTATATTTTTCTTCATGGAATGACAATATTTCCATTACCAATCTACATATTGAGTAGGTCTTGCATTGATTAAATCCAGAGGATTAACTCTCACTTGAGCACTAGATTTTATTAGGATTCTAAAAAGCAGTAATTGTAGTTCATACTGGCCTTTAGATTAAGTCTTCACACCAAATATAAAAGGTCTTATTACACGAAAATTTTCTCCAAAGTCATTATTCATTGGTAGTGTTTTCCTGTAGGTTTTTTTTGGAGCCTATTGCCTATTTTTATTCTGCCATGCATTCTGTAAGAGTTATTCCCACTGGTAACATCAATCTCCTTCACACACACTGTGTGTAGGTATGGTAGTTGATGGGAGAAAGTTCTCAATTTAACTGGATCTAATTTGTCACTTCAAACATATTTTAAGGTACTTCTGTGTGATATACAATTTGTTGCCTGGTAGTACAGAAATATTCTTTCGTTATTATAAAAATTCATTCATTTTCTTTCAAACTGACACCAGAAATCCATTCAGAACTGAATTGTTGTAAGGCATAGGTGATGGATGTCTCTTCTTCAACATGTCTAATATACCATTTTATTCTGAAAATGTTCAATGATGCTTCTGTCTATAACTCTCTCTTTTCATTGATTCTCCCCCATTATCACCAACTGATCTTTAATGATGTCTTTTCTAAAAAACTCCTGGGAATTCTCCCCATCAACATGTGCACCTTGACGTCTTTGCCAATCCCACAAGTGCATACAATGAAAAAGTTACTCCTGGGGTAATTTGGAGATGGCTGTTTATGTGTTGCCCAGGATGGCCTCAAACTCCTTGCTTAAGTGTTCCTCTTGCCTCGGCCTCCTGAGCAGCTGGTGAATATAGGTGCACACCAATTTCTGGCTACAAAACATTTTAATGAGCCATTCTGTGCATAGGAATGCCTGTTGCCAAAATCCAAGCAAAATGGTGATAAATGACAGTGACCTCCAGAGATATGGCAATAGGACTGATGTTCTTATCACAGATGACAGTTACAACTCTTGGAAATTCCTTTCTTCTTTACTGCTGTCTAGTCTATTCCTGCAATGATAGTCCATTAAGGTCTCCACAGACTTGAACCTCAAGGACCTGAGTATGTTCAACGCCCTGTCATTCTAATGCAGTTTCCCAGACAATGACAGATTTTTGGATGAAATATTTCTTGAATGCCCTGGGATGCAAATTATTTCATATACTCAGAAAGTGGGCAAGAGTGTTTCCATTGGCAGCACCTACCTCTTGAATGTCCATGAAAACAACACACACAGCCCCATGAACTTGTGTTAGAAGAATTTTAAAGAAAAATCTACAAAGTACTTTGGCTTCTCCATTTCACTCAGCTATATCCTTTACATGGTGGTAAATTCCATTTTTACTCTCCATGTTCTTAGCAAATGGAATAGTGAAAACAGAACAGCAAGAACAGATTTTGGGTACTGTTCCACCGTAGGTTGTGACAAAATCACAGAATCATTATATATACAGCACTATTTCCTGAAGTTGTCTTTTTTGTGCTCCTAATCTGGTCCAGTGGCTCCATGATTTTTATTCTCCACAGGCACAAGCAGCAGGCTCAGCACATTGGCAGCATCAAAGTTCTCCCCAAATCCTGCCAAGTCCAGAGCTACCCAGAGAACCCTTACTCTTGAGTGCACCTTTGTGAATTTCCACACTCTCTCCTCCCTATTAAATGCTTATATTGCCCTTAATTCTTCTACTCTTAGTTGGAGGATGGAGAAAATAATTTCCATGTGTTTTCCCACTGTAAGTCCCTTTTTTTCATGCTACCTGATTCCACAGTATCCAGGCTCTGCTTTAACTGGGTAAGGAAGAAAATTCCCCTTAAGTTCATACACTGTAAGTTTTTGCACAATGTCTAATTTTTAGTCACTCATCATTCTCACAACAGAGAAACATGGAAGAGCCATTTGTCTTTGTATTATAAACCTAATGGGCACTGCGTCCTCATCTGCCTGAATGTGGGATCTACATGGGCATTGTGGAGGAATATACAGCTGGATGTCCTCATTCTGATGCATAGCATCCTGTTGATAGTAACTATAATTCATGTTGTGAGGCACAATGAATGAAAGAATTTCAAGTCCTTCCAAGTTAGTTAAATCTCCATGGTTGAACAAGTTGTGAATTACTGCAAACATAATCAGAAGAAAATACAGTGGAAAAATGAGTGGTGGATATTGTTAGAGGGCAATGCTTCATATGGTTATCACATTTTCATCTTATAGAAAGCTGTTGTTATTAGTTTGATGTTTGTCATAGCAAGAGCCTTGGAAGATTGGGCTGTACAGTGTCAATTTCTGTAATAGATTTTCTACAAATGGAAATAAAGGTAACATGCCCCTCTAGGGAAAATAGTGAGGCAGGTTTTTTAGCAGTTCTTAACAAATTTGTTTCCCTACATGCAGGGATCATCAGGTGTGATTGTAAACTACTTTCCTGTGCAGCCATCCACCTGGGTCACTCCACACACATCCAGACTACATTTAGCAGGAGAAAGAGAAGCTGGTGGGAGAAAAATACTCCCGTGGAGTTGCAAGAAAAAAGTGCCTGGTTTTGCATGTAGGAATCACACCTTTCTGCTGGAATCTATGCAAGAGTTGCAGCCCAGTGTCATACTTTCCCAACTCGGGAAGATAACCACCACTATGATGCAAAACAAGTACACAGTCCTTTGTTTATTATCTTAAAAATTTGCAATTGTTGCTAAGTCACATCATCTTATATAGTTAGGCTAGGTTGACACAGGAAAAACCAAATTATGCTGCATAGTATGTTTGGTAGAATGTAAATTGGTGACAGTAGGGACATGGGAAAAATCAGAGCAGGATCAACAGGTTGGGCACTACCTGGGGCAAGTGGGTGATATGAGAGTTCTAATGGACACAGATTCCTAGAGGGTACTTGGAGGTAAAACTCATTACAGGGATATAAATTTTCTAGATTGTGCTGGTAAGTCTATTCCTATCACCCATATTATATCTTCAAAGAATGCCACATGAGACAATGTTTTTCTGTGAATGTGAATTCTATGGGAAATATTGGAGACATCTATAATTTTTTGTCTTGGCTTATGTAAGAAAGTCTAATTTTGTGAGAAAGGCTGAGCTGAGCATAGAAGCGAACCAGAGACAGAACAATTAAGGGTCTGATGAGCATCTATTCTGGACAAAACTTCAGCATTCAAAGCCATCAAAGTGATATGGTAAGAGCAAGATATTCAAGGGAAAAAACACATTGCTGAGGGGATAAAATCAATGCCAGGCTCAAGAATAAAAAGGGAGATCATGTGCAAGGAAGTTAAAAGTATAAACATATTGGGTTCTAGGATAGGATTTCAGGGTGTCACAGGAATGAAAGGGAACATGGCAATGCACAATTAAAGAGAAAAAGGGGGAAAAGGTTCTGTGGAAAACATGATAAAAGCATGCTGTGGGGAGAGGAGGATTGAGATGAAGCAGGCAGACCTTGGACAATATGAATCAAGGCAGATATATAGTGTAGGAAAAGGAGGCAGAACCTGGGGAGAAGAGAGACATGGGGAGACAGGAAATATCTGCGCAGAAAAATGTTGGGAGTTGTTGGGGGCATGGACATGAGGAGTTAAAGGACATGTGAGAAAAGGACAGGGACAGCATGGTAGATAATGAGTCAAGTGCACGTATGCAGGTCATGGAAGAGCTGAGGTGCTTGAACGTTGAGCACTGTGGGGTTTCAGGTGTTGGGCAGAAGAAACAGGGAATGGGCTGAAGTGTTGGGTCTAGGAGTAGACAAAAGGAAAGAGGAAGGAAGACACAGGAGATGGGATATGCCGGAGCAGATGAAGGTGTGGTGAGTAGTCCTTGGAATGCTGAGGGCACACTATAGACTAGATGGACAGTAAGGAAGTGAGAGATGAAAGAGACTTGGTGAACATAAAGGCAACAGGGGTGAAGAGATGGACATGTAGCACAATGAACTGATGGAAAATGACCCTCACAACTCCAAGTTCTTTTTCAACTATGGGCATGGCTCTCGTGCACATGCTGCTCTTTGCACTTGCAGGGGACAGCTTAGCATGTTATCAGTAGGTCCATTTGCACCCAAATGAGGACCAAGTGCAGAGGAGGAGAAGCAGCCAACAGTAGATTGTCTGTTCAGGTGCCAGATGATGGTTTGGGCCTTTGGGATGCTCTGGGCCATGCTGTGGTTGGAAGTGGACGTTTTAAATGATGCCATACTGGGTCAAATGCCTTTCTGGGCCATAGCGAAGGACTTTCTGGATGAGATCTTCTAATGACCTATGATGAGCATCTTTTCTTATGCTCTTTTGTCATATATTTAACTCCTTTGGGCAAATTTTTGTTTAGAACATTGGCCAGTTCTCACCTGGGTTGTTTTTATTCTTGTTGAGTTTCAAGAGGTCTTTGTTAATATCTTGCATAAAAGCCCTTTATCTGATATGTATTTTGCAAATATCTTGTCTTTTCCTTAAGAGTAAATTTCAAAAATCATTTTTAATTTGAACAATGCTCAACCACTGATTTTTCTTTTTCTGGACTATGGTTTGTTTTTGTACGTAAAAGTCATATCCAAAGTCACTGGGATTGTCTTCTAAGTCATCTCTTTGATTTTACAAGGTTTTTGTTTTACACTTAAGTCTACAGGGGCATTGGGAGTTATATTTTTGTGGAAGGTGTAACTAATAATAGTCCAAGTGTCCATCAGGAAGAGAATGGGATAAACTTTTGCATATGCTACTCAGCCATATAAAGGAATTAGTGCTCATACATGAACTAATGAATCAAAAACATTACACTGAGTATAGAAGTGTGGCAGACTGAATAATGACCCCAAAGATGTGCACATCCAAATGCCCAGAACCTATGAACATATTACCTAATGTAAAAGGAGTGTTGAAGGATCATTTATCCCCTGGGTGCCTAATTTTGATACTACAGGCTGCCCATCCATCACTCATCCCATGTTCCCTCCATCTATGACATAGAGACTCTCCAAGGTGCAATTTCAGAGACTCTTAGGTTGTTGACACAAATTCCCTATGAGCCCCACACACCCTCTTCTTTGACCTCCAAGACACATCACTGTGGTCCATAGGCCAAGGCCCTCATCTTGAGACAGGAAAGTAAAATGGGCCCAGGAAGAGGGACACTTAATAAATGGAGACCTCTGAAAATAAGACAAGTTATGTTGTGCTTTCTTCTTCAGGTAACGATGAACAACATTCATCATATGCTTATCAAAGATCAGACATTAATTCAGGCATCATCCACCTGAGAAAGTGGTAGAATGTGCCAAGAATTTAGGAATAGTTAGTTTGACAAAGGAATATTCTGATCTTCAAGTAGAAGGTATTCACCACATGATCTGATTGTCAGGAGACTCAATCTTCAAGGAAGCTTGTTAACCCTTCCAAATCAGCAATATCTAATAATGGATCCTCCACTTAGGATCCCAGTCCACCCCAAATCATATGTAGAAAGTTTAGACCTGGGAACTGCACTCATCTTTTGAGACAAGGGCTGCCAGAATTTACTGAGTGTAAATTCTGTAGATGTCTTTCAATAAATCATGATCTGTGCCTTGCTTTCGTAAAGTATCTTTCAATTCTGTGAAAAATGTTGATAACCAAGATAGCTTCCATTTAGTATCCCTATATTAAGGATTCCCTGGGCCCCTCTAATGACAATCACCGATACTCATAGACCACTCCCAAGCTCAGCTGGTGCCAAGGACCTCAAAATATCAGCAGACTTTCTAGGACCACCTCCCTGAGGTCTCCCTGGCACAACACGTATGAACTGGAAGTTGCTGCTGGTCATGTGGTGACCAAAGAGACTTTGTGGGGAGTTAAGGCCACGCTTGTGGATCAGCCATCTCTCAAGGTGAGCTACAAGAAAAATGGCATCTTCCTTTGGGCACTTAAGCCCTGGAGCCTCCACCACCCTATGGGTCATCAGTAACATCAATGAAAATCACCTCCCCCCAGTCGCAAGCCCACTTCTTCATAGCAACATCCTGGTGACCATTGTCCTTTTTCACATTCTTCCTTACACAGGGGCAGGGCACCTTATGGGAAGAGCTGGTGTCTGAACCCGAGACATTAACCTGGGTAGTGGCAGTGTAGCCAAGGGCAGGTCAGGGTTGGTTTTGACACCAGAGTTCTGAAATAAAACGTAAGACCTGAGTTGAAACACAGCTTAACTTCCATTCCTTCATCAGGAAGAAAGGGGACTGAGCAAGTCTCACTGCAGTAAGCCTGGCACTGTGCCTTCAGACATATGTCAAAATTTTTTGACTGTTTTTTGGGAGGGTGAGGGTTCTGAGGTAGTGAACCAAGGGGGCTTAAGCACTGAGCCATATCCACAGCCCTTTTTTGTTGTTTTAGGATCTCACTAAATTGTTCAGGGCCTTGCTAAATTGCTGAGGATAAGCTAATAGGATTAGAGGCATGCATCACCACACCCAGCTATTTTCAGCTGGCCACAAAATGCCTAGTATTTTGATAGAGATTTTTTAAAACCAGGCCAACAGATTCCCAGTACTTTTTTTTTTTTGTGGTGCTGGGGATTGAACCCAGGGCCTTGTGCTTGCAAGGCAAGCACTCTACCAATTGAGCTATAACCCCAGCCCCGCCCAGTACTTTTTTTTTTTTTTTGCTTATTGATTCATTGAGCACAAATGGAGTACAGCTATTGTTTCTCTGGTTGTACACAAAGTAGAATCACACCATCTGTGCATTCATACATGTACACAGGGCAATGATATCTGTCACACATTATGTTATTATTCTTCCCCACCACCCCGACCTCACCCCTCCCTTCCCTCTATGCTATCTATCCTTCCTCCATTCTTGCCACCCTTCCCCCCCGCATTATGCATCATCATTCCTTTATCAGAGAGACCATTTGGCCTTTGGATTTTTGGGATTGGCTGATCTCACTTAGCATAACAGTCTCCAACATCATCCATTTACCTACAAATGCCATAATTTTATTCTTCTTTATGGCTGAATAATATTCCATTGTGTATATATACCACAGTTTCTTTATCCATTCATCTATTGAAGGGCATCTAGGTTGGTTCCACAATCTAGCTATTCTGAATTGAGTAGCTATGAACATTGATGTGGCTACATCACTGTAGTAATCTGATTTTAAGTCCTTTGGGTATAGGCCAAGGAGTGGGAAAGCTGGGTCAAATGGTGGATCCATTCCAAGTTTCCTAAGGAATCTCCACACTGCTTTCCAGAGTGGCTGCACCAACTTGCACTCCCACCAGCAATGTATGAGTTTCCCCACATCCTTGCCAACACCTGTTATTGCCTGTATTCTTAATAAAAGACATTCTAATTGGGGTAAGATGAAATCTTAAGGTGGTTTTGATTTGCATTTCTCTTATTACCGCCCAGTACTTTTAATAGAGATTTTTTTTTAAGAAGTCCAACAGCAACCAGTGTATTTGAAAGAGGGTTTTTTTTTTGTTGTTGTTAAAGGCCAACAGAAATAAGTCTGGTATTTTTGAGATGCAGGTTCTTTTTTAAAGGAGTACATCATTCAATGGTGCATTATTTAGTCTCCAGTTGTTGGAGTAGTTTCTGGTTTTATTTTATCATTGATTTCTAATTTCATTCCATTATTATCTGATAGAATGCAAGGTAGTATCTCTATCTTTTTGTATTTGCTATGAGTAACTTTGTGGCATAGCATATTGTCTATTTTAGAGATGGATCCATGTGTTGCTGAGTAGAAAGTGTATTCACTCATTGATGGATGTAATGTTCTACATATGTCTGTTAAGTCTAAATTATTGATTGTGTTTTTGAGTTCTATGGTTTTTTGTTCAATTTTTATTTGGAATATCTGTCCAATGGTGAGAGAGGTGTGTTAAAGTCACCTAGTATTTTTGTGTTTTGTCTATTTGGTTCCTGGAATTGAGAAGGATTTGTTTAAGGTACATGGATGCACTAAAATACTTGGAAATCAATCTGACAAAAGAGGTGAAAGACCTCTACAATGAGAACTACAGAACACTAAACTAAAGAACGAAATTAAAGAAAACCTTAGAAGATGGAAAGATCTCCCATGTTCTTGGATAGGCAGAATTAATATTGTCAAAATGGCCATACATCAAAAGTGCTATACAAATTCATTGCAATTTCAATTAAAATCCCAAAGGCTTTCCTCATAGAAATAGAGAAAGCAATCATGAAACTCATTTGGAAGAATAAGAGACCCAGAATAGTTAAAGCAATCCTTAGCTGGAGGAGTAAAGCAGGTGGTATCACAATACTAGACCTTCAACTATACTACAGAGCAATAGTAACAAAAACAACATGGTATTGGCATTGAAATAGGCAAGTAGACCAAAGGCACAGAATAGAGGGCCCAGAGACAAACCCACGTAAATACAGTTATCTCATACTAGACAAATTTACCAAAAACATACAATGGAGAAAAAGTAGCCTCTTCAGCAAATGGTGTGGGGGAAACTGGAAATGTATATGCAGCAAAATGAAAGTAAACCCCTTTCTCTGACCTTGCACAAAACTCAATTCAAAATGGATCAATGATCTAGGAATTAGACCAGAGACCCTGCACCTAATAGAAGAAAAAGTAGGTGCAAATCTTCATCATATCACTTAGAACCAGACTTCCTTAACATGACTCCCAAAGCACAAGAAATAAAAGCAGGAATCAATAATTGGAATAGATTCAAACTCAAAAGCTTTTTCTCAGCAAATGAATCAATCAACAATGTGAAGAGAGAGCCTACACAGTGGGAGAAAGTCTTTGCCAGACACACTTCATATAGAGCATTAATCTCCAGAATCTATAAAGAACTCAAAAAACTTGACACCAAGAATACAAATAACCAAATCAATATATGGGTTAAGGGGGAGATCCAAGATGGTGGACCAGAGGAAGGCTGTGTTCCTTGTCTCTCCATAACTCGGGATTCAAGCAGAGGAAAATCTGTTTCTCTGTGAAGCAGTCTTTGGTCTCATTGATCCCCTGCTGCTTACCCCATTTGTCTACCTTGATCACCTTCAGTCTGCTAGCTTATTGACTACATTTTGAGTGCAGATTGCTCACTGACTACCACCTATCATCCACTATTTGCCTGTCTACTTGCCCCTGGCCTGTCCATCACCTGTCACCTACCCATCACCCAAAAACCAAGGTCTACCTGCCCATCATCTGCTGGTAGCCAGCAGACTGTCTACAGACTGTCAGTAGATTGCCAGCTGTCTGCTGTTGCCTGAAAGTCCACTATCATAGTACCCACAGGTTTGGTTACATGTGGCTGCCACCATTTTTGGAAAACAGCCAGGACCTGCAGGACCCCCAGCATGACTGACTGCACCCCAGCTCCAGGAACCCACAGTCCAACTGTCTGCACCCCATCTCCAGGACGTCCCGGGCCTGACTGACCATGCCCCACCTCCAGGGGCCTGAGTCCTACCAACTGCACACTATACAGACTTGGCCCCCACACCCTGCGCTGCATGCAGCTCCCCATTTGCCAACACATTTGGAAACCAGTGCAGCCATCTTGGATTATCCTGGAAGTGGAAACTGTCATTAGGTGGGGCAAATCCCATCCTGAGATGTCTGCTGGAGACTGAAAGCTCATTGTCAGGTAACTCTCATGCCTCAGGCTACTGAAGACTGGGAAGTTTGAATAGTATGTGACTGTTATAGTGTAGATTTTTTTCCTCTTTTTTGAAAATTTTTAAGTTTTTAATTCTTTATTTTTCTTGCTCTCTATTTTCCTTTTGTTTATCTGCTTCCTCAGAGTCTCTTTCTCCCTTTTCTCATGCTAACAACCAACTTCTTCTGACTACACTTTCACTCTTCCTATGATCTAGAACTTCTTTATACTCTTTTCTTATCCCATTAACAGTTACATCCTACACCCCTCCCCATCTTCTTTGTCCTCCATTAGAAACTGCAGGCCTCATTCCAAATCTTTTGTTATATTGTAAACAATAATTGAACTCATCTTCTCTGTCTATTAAGACAATACTGTTAACATTTTAATAGGGGCTATTTGGTTTACAGCTGCATCTTGTCTGTACTGGATGCTGCTAATATTGGTCTCCCCCTTAAAGAAGAGGTTTTGGAAACCTTCAGGATCACTATAAGCAGAAATTGTAATACCCCAAATCTGCTCTGTTAGAGGGGAAGATACATGAACAACATGAAAAAACAAAGGAAGAAAATGTTCCAAACGAACCATGATTCTACACTAATATAATCCAATAACAGCATGGTAGAAGAAATGTCAGAGAAGAAGATCAGAGTATATATGATTAAAATAATTCATGAAGCACAGGATGAGATAAAAGAGGAAATGCAGGCAATGACTGATCACTCCAATAAGCAGTTGAAAGAGCAACTGCAGGAAGCAAAAGATCACCTCAACAAAGAGATAGAGATTCTGAAAAAGAATTAAATAGAAATCCTTGAGATGAAGGAAACATAAACCAAATAAAAAACCCAATGGAAAGCATCACCAACAGACTATGTCACTTGGAAGACAGAACATCAGACAATGAAGACAAAATATCGAATCTTGAAAACAAAGTTGCCCAAACAGAGATGATGGTAAGAAATCATGAAGTGAACCTCCAAGAACTATGGGACATCATAAAAGACCAAATTTAAGAATTATTGGGATTGAGGAAGGCACAGAGATACAAACCAAAGGAATGAACAACTTAGTCAATGAAATAATACCAGAAAACTTCCCAAACCTGAAGAATGAAATGGAAATTCAACTACAAGAGGCTTACAGAACACAAAATGTACAAAATTACAGCAGATACACACCAAGACACATTATGATGAAAATGCCTAACATACAAAATATAGAATTTTAAAGCCTGCGAGAAAGAAGTATCAGATTACATTTAGGGGGAAACCAATTACAGATATCAGCAGATTTCTCAGCCCAGACCCTAAAAGCTAGAAGGGCTGGAACAATATATTTCAAGCTTTGAAGGAACATGGTTACCAACCAAGAATTTTATATCCAGCAAGACTAACTTTCAGGTTTGATGACGAAATAAAATCCTTCCATGACAAACAAAAGTTAAAAGAATTTGCACATAGAAAGTTTGTGATACAGAACATTCTCAGTAAGTAATTCCATGAGGAAGAAACAAAAAATAACAGTGTAAGTCATCAAAAGGAGGAATTACTCTAAAGAAAAAGTTAATCAAAAGAGAAATAAGTTAAAAACCAAAACTAAGCAACAATGACTGGGAATGCAAATCATATCTCAATAATAACCCTGAACATTAATGGCCTAAACTCATCAATCAAAAGACATAGACTGGCAGATTGGATAAAAAAGAAAGACCCCAAAATATGCTGCCTTCAAGAGACTCATCTCATAGAAAAGGACATCCACAAACTAAAGGTGAAAAAATGGGAATAAACCTCCCATACACATGGACTCAGTAAAAAACAGGGGTTTCCATTCTTATATCAGATAAAGTGGACTTCAAGCCAAAGTTAGTCAGAAGGGATAAAGAAGGTCATTTCATACTGCTTAAGGGAATCATAAATCAGGAAGATATAACAATCATAAATATTTATGCCCCAAACAATGGCCCATCCATGTACGTCAAACAATCCTCAATTCCAGCAGTCAAATAGACCACAATACAATAATTGTGGGTGACTTTAACACACCACTGTCACCACTGGAGAGATTTTCCAAACAAAAACTAAACAAAGAAACCACAGAACTCAACAACACAATCAATAACTTAGACTTAACAGACATTTATAGAATATTCCATCCATCAATGAGTGAATACACTTTCTTCTCAGCAGCACATGGCTCCTTCTCTAAAACAGACCATGTTATGCCACAAAGCAGCCCTTAGTAAATGCAAGAAGATAGAGATACTATCTTGCATTCTGTCACATCATAATGGAATGAAATTAGAAATCAATGACAAAATAAAAAACAGGAACTATTACAATACCTGGAGACTAAATAATGTGCTATTGAATAAAGCATGGATAACAGAAAATATCAGGGAGGACATAAAAACATTCTTAGAGGCAAAGGAGAATGATGGGACACTATGAGAGCAGTACTAAGAGGAAAACTCATTGCACTGAGTGCATTCAAGAAAAGAATAAAAAGTCAACAACTAAATGACCTAACCTTACATCTCAAAGCCCTAGAAAAAGAAAAACAGAGCAACACCAAAAGTAGTAGAAGACAGGAAATAATTAAAATCAGAGCTTGAAATCAATGAAATTGGAACAAAAGAGACAATTCAAAAAATTGACAAGACAAAAAGTTGGATCTTTGATAAAGAAAACAAAATAGACAAACCCTTAGCCACACTAACAAAGATAACGAGAGAGAAAACTCAAATTACTAAAATTTGTGATGAAAAAGGAAATATCATGACAGACACCTTTGAAATACAAAACATAATTAGAAGCTGCTTTGAAAATCTATACTACAACAAAATAGAAAATCCTGAAGACATTGAAAAATTCCTAGAGACATATGATCCTCTAAAACTGAACCAGGGGGACATACACAATTTAAACAGGTCAATTTCAAGCAATGAAATAGAAGAGGCCATCAAAAGCCTACCAACCAAGAAAAGCCTGGGACCAGATGGATTCTCAACTGAGTTCTACAAGACCTTCAGAGAAGAACTTATACCAATACTCCTGAAAGTATTTCATGAAATAGAAAAGGAGGGAACCCTTCCAAATTCATTATAGGAAGCTAGTATCACTCTGATATCAAAACCAGACAAAGACACATCTAGGAAAGAAAACTTTAGACCAATATCTCTGATGAAAATAGACACAAAAATCCTTAAAATTCTGGCAAATCGCTTTCAAAAACATATTAAGAAGATAGTGCACCACGGTCAAGTGGGGTTTATCCCAGGGATGCAAGGTTGGTTCAACATCCAGAAATCAAGAAATGTAATTCATCACATCAATAGACTTAAGGTTAAGAATCATATGATTATTTCAATAGATGCAAAGAAAGCATTTGACAAAATACAACATCCCTTCATGCTCAAAACTCTAGGAAAAATAGGGATGGTAGGAACATACCTGAACATTGTAAAGGCTATGTATGCTAAGCTCATGGCCAACATCATTCTAAATGGAGAAAAACTGAAAACATTCCCTTTATAAACTGGAACAAGACAGGGATGTCCACTTTCACTACTTCTATTCAACATCATGCTTGAAATACTAGCCAGAGCAATTAGACAGACCACAGAAATTAAAGGAATGTGAATAGGAAAAGAAGAACTCAAGCTGTCACTCTTTGCCAATGACATGATTCTATAATTAGAGGATCCAAAAACCTCCAGCAGGAACCTTCTAGACCTAATTAATGAGTTCAGCAAAATAGCAGGACATAAAGTAAACACACATAAATCTAATGCATTTATATACATAAACAATGAATCATCTGAAAGAGAAATGAGGAAAACTACTCCTTCACAATAGCCTCAAAAAGAAATACTTGGGGAATCAATCTAACAAAAGAGTTGAAAGACCTCTACAAGGAAAACTACAGAACATTAAAGAGAGAAATTGAGGAAGACCTTAGAAGATGGAAAGATCTCCTGTGTTCTTGGATAGGCAGAATTAATATAATCAAAATGGCCATACTTCCAAAGGCACTATACAGATTTAGCACAATTCAAATTAAAATCCCAATGACATTACTCATAGAAATATAGAAAACAATCGTGAATTCATCTGGAAAAACAAAAGACTCAGAAGAGCCAAAGCAATCCTGGGCAGGAAGAATGATGCAGGAGGTATCACAATACCAGACCTTTAACTCTACTATAGAGCAATAGTAACAAAAATGACATGATATTTGCTCCAAAATAGACAGGTAGAACAAAGGCACAGAATTGAAGACACAGAGACAAACCCACAAAATACAGTTTTCTCATACTAGACAAAGGTGCCCCAAAAACATGCAATGGAGAAAAGATAGTCTCTTCAACAAATGGTGCTGGCAAAACTGGAAATCTATATACAGTAAAATGAAATTAAACCCCTATCTCTCACCCTGTACAAAACTCAACTCAAAATGGATCAAGGATTGAGGACTCAGACCTGAGACCCTTCACCAAATAGAAGAAAAGTAGACCCAAATCTTCATCATGTTGGCTTAGGACCAGCCTTCCTTAACATGACCCCCAGAGTGCAAGAAATAAAAGCAAGAATCAATAAATGGGACAGATTCAAACTAAAAAGCTTTTTTCTGCAAAGGAAACAATCAATAATGTGAGAACAGAACCTATAGAGTGGGAAAAAAATCTTTTCCACATACACTTCAGACACAGCACTGATCTCCAAAATTTATAAAGAGCTTAAAAAACTTTACACCAAAAATACAGAGAACCCAATCAATAAATGAGCTAAGGAACTGGGCAGATACTTCACAGAATAAGATATACAGGTGATCCATAAATATTTGAAAAAGTGCTCATCATCTCTAGTAATAAGAGAAATGCAAATTAAAACCACCCTAAGATTTCATCTAACTCCAATTAGAATGGCGATTATCAAGAACACAAGCAATAGTAAGTGTTGGTATGGATGTGGGGAAAAAGGCACACTCATACATTGCTGGTGGAGTTGCAAATTGGTGGAGCCACTGTGGAAAGCAGTATGGAGATTCCTCAAAAAACTTGGAATGGACCCACATTTGACCCAGCTATCCCACTCCTTGATTTATACCCAAAGGTCTTAAAATCAGCAAAGTATAGGGATGCAGCCACATCTATGTTCATCGCTGCTCAATTCACAATAACTAGATTGTGGAACCAACCTAGATGCCCTTCAGTTGAAGAATGAATAAAGAAACTGTGGGATGTATACACAATGGAATATTACTCAACCATAAAGAAGAATAAAATTATGGCATTTGCTGGTAAATGGGTGGAGTTGAAGAATATCATGCTAAGTGAAATATGCCAAACCCAAAAAACCAAAGGCTGAATGTTCTCTCTGATGAGTGAATGATGATACATAACATGTGTGGGGGAGGTGTGGCGGGGGGGCAAGAGAAGAAGGGAGGAACTTTGGATGGTGTAGAGGAAAATGGGTTGGGGGGGCGGGGGAAGGAAAAAGTAGACTGAAACAGACAGTATTACCCTATGTATATGTAAGATTACATGAATCGTGTGAATCTACATTGTGTACAGTCATAGAAATGAAAAGCTGTACCCCATTTGTGTACAAAAATAGAAAAATACTGTCATGTATAACTAAATATTAAAGATACAAATAAAAACAGAAAAAGAATGAAAAAAGAAAAAATGCACGAGAGGGGCTGGGGTTTTGGCTCAGTGGCAGAGCACTTGCCTAACATGTATGAAGCACTAGATTCAATCCTCAGCACCACATAAAAATCAATAAATAAAGGCATTGTGTCCATCTACAACTAAAAAGTATATACAAAAGATACACTAGAGAGACATGCAGGACAGAAAAAAATAAAAGGGCTAAGAAAATGAGCAGACACTTCACAGAAGAGGATCTACAAGCAATCAACAGATATATATGAAAAATGTTCAACATCCCTGGTAATAAGAGAAATGCAAATCAAACTACCCTAAGATATCATCTCACCCCAATTAGAAAGTCTATTATCAAGAATACAAGCACCAACAGGTGTTGGCGAGGATGTGGGGGAAAAAGGTACACTCATACATCATGGGTGGGGTTGCAAATTGGTGTAGCCACTGTGGAAAGCAGTATGGAGATTCCTTGGAAAACTTAGGTTAATAAGGAGCAATCAGCTCCCAGAGGAGGTAAACAGTCTGTTTTTCTATAAATTAAAGAGAAATATCTGCATTTGAGAGGCAGACATGGGAGGTGCTGCTCATCCTGTCTTCCCCTGCTGGCTCTCCCACTCACCTGGACTGGTCACACCATGGATCTCATCTTCCACTGTCCTTGGTTCTCCTTCTAGCAACTTGGAGAAGGCATCTGGCTTGCTGACTTGACTCCCTGTTCACGGAAATGACAGAGTCTTGGGCTCACTCAATTGGGCTATGATCTCACAGCAGGCGATAATGTTCTACTTTAGCAACTATGTAGTTTACATCTGCAAAGGCTTTGCTCCAATAAGGGGCACACTATAACTGGCACAGTGGCACATGCCTGGCATGGTGGAGCACACCTCTAATCCAGCCACTTGGGAGGATGAGGCAGGAGTCTCCCAAGGTCAAAGCCAACCTCAGCAGCTAAGGTAAATGTTAAGCAATTTAGTGAGACCCTGTCTCAAAATAAAAAGGTCTGGAGATTTAGGTCAAAGGTAAAACACCCCTGGGTTAAATCACCAGTATCTATGTCTCCCTTTCCCATGGGCAACACTGCTTTCATCTCCAGATGTGACCACTTCTGAGATTAAATTGGACCCTCTTTTTATTTTTTGCCTCCATCCTCCTGACCTCAATACTGCCTCTCCTGAAGTGCACCCCACCTTCCCTCTTAGGTCCCTGTCCATCTGTAGAACCAGTGACACTGCCTTCCAAAGTCTGCACGAGCAATAGCCCCTTCCCACCTCTACCTGCTTCTTCAAGGCTTCCACCCCCAGCTCTGCTGCTACCTTTGGTTCTCTCCCTTTGCCACACCTGTGCCCACATGATTCTGGTGACCTCGGAGGACATGCCTTGCCTTCCATCCTCCACGTATTTCTTCCCCATGGATCCATATCCACCTTCTTTCCAGTGTCCTCAACCCATTTCCTGTGTCCTTGGATGCCCTCCTTCAACCTCTCAGCCCTCAAATGCTGGGTGGCATCCACCACCATGTTGCTGTCCCTATCCCTCTTGTTCTTCACTGTCTTCCCCACCTCCCTCCATAAACGGCAGTCATTATGTCTTCCTCTCCCACACATCAGCCTTGACCCCCATCCAACTCTCTATCTCTGTACCACTCACGACTCCAGGACATCGCCACCATACCAATAGACTGTAGTAGGTTTGAGTTTCATAAGATTTCTGACAGGACACAGTTGGAGGCCCTGATGAGAGGAAGGCTGTGTCCCCTTCTTGATCAGCTGACTGTGTCCACCTTCAAACCACTTCCCTGACTGGTTCTCACCTGAGTGGTTATTGGGCACCATACAAATTGCCAGAAGGCCAGTACCAGACAGGGAGGGACAGTCCCTAAGTATCAGAGCCTATGACATTTTTCACATTAATCAAGTAACAGGGTGCTGGAAACCAAGCAAACCCCACTCTGCTTGTCCCACTGCCAGCTTGCTGCCACCCTGTCTTTGCACCACCACCTGGGTGGTCACCTGTCACCTGCTCTCCTTTGCAGCTATAGCTAGACGAGGTTTCTGTATTTTTCCTATCCACATGACAGTATGTGGTGTCTGTTCATCAAAACAATCTTTCAATCTTATTAAACACATACAACCCCTCCCTTGAGTTTTGAAATCCCTTGTGAATAGTGTGTCCCAGATCTTTTCCCACTCCTGTCCATCACCCACTTAGGCCGAGGACACCCTGCCTGTATGTCCTTTCCCATGACTGCGGCACCATAAAACCCCAAGGCAAAACATGTCTTATTTCCTCTACTACATTGCAAACTATGCCCATCATGACCTCAAGCTGCCCACTGTGCTTTAGCAACACCAGACCCCTAATGCAGATGCCCACTGCCATTTTTCTCCTTTATTGTCCCACCCCCTGAGCCCCAGGCCTGTGCACCACCCTAGCCCTGTGATCTCTGTACTCCACACTCCCACCCACCCTCTGTCTATCACACTCAGTCACACCCACACTCTCCAACTTTCTCATGACATCAAGAACACAGATTAGAATACTGTTTAAATGCTATGCATGGTAAGTATTTTTCTGGTGTATGTCGTGGGGTGGGAATCAACATAAAGGTCAGCTGTGACAACCCATATTCTCCAGACTTGGAGATATGCACAATTTCATAGATGGTAAAAATTACTGTGAAACACACACAACAGGTGACTGTGTGATTGAGTGAGTGAGTGAAAGTGAGTGGAACTATGAGCATTGTGTTGGTGTCTGCATTTCGAGTGTGAATGAAGATATGAGGTAACTATGAGATCATGGGAAGGCCTGTGTGTGTCAGCATTTGACTGTGAGCATGTGAGAGTGCACATGTGTGAAGGCGCACATGCATGTGTGTGTGTGTGTTGTGTGTGTGTGTGTTTGGGAAACCTGTGATAGCCATAAGGTTCTACACCTGGACACCATGCAAAATATCATGACAAGCCTCCCACACCACATCATCGCCCACTGGCTGGTTCTCATAGGCTATTAGGGCAGCAGCCTGCTTGATAGGGAGGCAGGTGGCCACATGGCTCTCACAGTGATACAGGTTCACCTGCCTGGTCTCTAGTGTAGCCAGACCCTGGGCCCAGCATGTTCCTGGGTATTTTCAATCAGTTCATTGACAATAGAGGCAGGACAGTCACTCTCCGCCAGGGGGCGCTGTATCACAGCCTGAAGCACAGCCTAGAGGTCCAGATCATCCTCCCCAGCAGGTCATTGTGGCCTGCTGCAGGGACTCCACCTACTCTAGGAACTTCTTGTTTTCCATCCTCTCCTGAAGGTTTGAAGGTTGGAGTTGACCCTGTGGATTGCACGCATGTGTGCTGGAGGTCTTGCATCTGCTCTGCCAGCTTCTGTTTATGGTCAGCTGATGTCCTCACACAGAGCACAGGTGCTTCATATAGTTGTAATTTGGCAGCTTATCTTTGGGCATCTCCAGGCTGTACTGGCTCCTTCAAGACTCCATAAAAATAGTGGGTAATATCTTTGTGGGAGGATCTGCCTGGGAGCAAATTACAGCATACCCCAGGGCTCATCACTGAAACCCAGGTCCTTCCAAGTGTCAGGGGCAGGTTCCCTGTTTACAAGGCACCACCTCTGATGCCTCCACTCAGTGCCCCTCAGAAGAGGCTCCAAGTAACCCACCCTAATGGCTACTCTCCAACTGAGTCTTCTTTTCTAGTGACAAGCTCTGTTGTCAGGGGATGGTTGTGATGACAGCATCAGATGTCATAATCAGGAGCACTGGCCTGCACTTTCCACACCCTCAGCTTATGCCCGGCAATGAAGCCACAGTGTCCACAGGATAGGCCTGGTTCCAGGCCCCAGACTTTTCTGGAGTGGTAGGGGGTGAAGAAAGGGGAAAGAAGCCAGAAGTAGCAAGATTTGGAGTCAAGAACTGAGGGAAGTCCAAAGTGCATTGAGACACATGAACTCTCTGTAAATCACTCATAGGTCACACCTGAATATTTCCTTGCACCTTCCACACGAGACCCTGTCAGCATCAGGGATCATTGAAAAATGACAGCCTCTCCCAAGCTCCTCAGCACTTATTTTGAAGTTACTAACAAGGGAGTCATAACTGCCTTAGTAATTACCAAGTGAAAGTCCTTCAGCAATGTCCTGGGCTCCCCAGGCCTGCACTCTCATTGCCTCTACAGATGACATGCTGATTGCAGCCCTCAGGGGAAGTGAGGTCACAGGAGCACAGACCTTTTTTTCAAGGAGCAGCTGCCTCCCTCCCTCCATGCTAACTGTCAGGACATCACACTGAGCCCAGCACCTTGCACACAAAAGGCATGGTGAGAATTTTCTATTTCAGTCTTCTATTTCAGCATCATCAGTAAGGAAACGATGTCTGAGGATGTGCTCATGTCTGCAGAGGGATTCAGAGGTAGAAACAGATTCAGTGGAGAGGTAGGCAAAGGAGAGGAATAATTCCTTCATTGTGAGTTCAGTAATAAAAGAAGTGCCCCAGACCTGATGCCAATTCCTCATGTCTCCCAATGTTATTTAATAAAATGCACACTGAGAATGTTCATAGGTGAATAATACCATCGATAGTGAATTCCAATTTGGAAGGGGCTTAAGGGCTGAAGTTAGCTACTGATCTGTTCTTCTCATTACTAAATACATTCTAAAGTCATAGAATGTATTTAGACCTCCCAGGATGGTTGTGTGTGTAACGCCTTCATGACACTAGTAAGATGGCTATGCAACTGTAAGGATCACCTCGTCCTGGGACTGTTTCTGGAATTAAAAAAACATGTTCTTTTCCAACACCACATTGCCATCCACCTAGTGCTGACAGGAATTGTGCATCCTCTGAATCCCTTTGCTGCCATGGCTGTGACCGGACTTCTCCCCATGCTTAACACACAAGAGAAGGCAGTACTATAATGAGAACTGGACAGTGGTTGTCGGGACCAAATGAATCTGTGGCATTTCCTCTGGTTTAATGATATTCCAACATTAATCACAAGCTCATGACATTTTCCTTTTTATTTCAATTGATTCAATGCAGCAGAATTCACATTCTCCAGCTTCTGCTGACATGTCTCTTGTTTTGAAATGTCTTCCACAAATTCTGCTAGATTATTTATAATTCACAAAAGTAGCTGTCAGTGCATAGAAATTTTTAGCCTGAAATTAGAGAGGACTTCATTTCTATCCTAAAATAATTCATCAGATATTAGTATTTCATGTTGCATTGTTTAGGAACAAAGTACCATTCTTAGATAATTTACTTATAGATTCTACTATACTTTTATTCCTGGAATGACAATGTGAGAAATAGAAAGTCCAGAGGTCCATTTTCAGAGTACAGGATTTACTTTTAAAAGTAGTGACTTGGGACATGAAGTATGTTCACCTTGGATTCACTCAGTCGTGGGGGTAATGGTGCGATGCCAGGTGAAAGAACAGGCGAGTTCTGAGCTCTCTTTTGGTTCATTTATTTAGGGAATGTTTCGCTCTTAAGTAGAAAATTACAATTTATTACTTGTTTACCCTCATGCTAAACAGGGTTTGGAACTGTGCCCAATCATGTAACATCCAGGTATGCAAAGTAAGGATTGTACTGCATCCAATCATGTTTCCACTAATGTCTAATTGTGTCTTTACTAGGGTCCAATCTGGAACCCCTAAGGTTACCCTGGCAACAGTTATGCTAATTATGGGTGAGTGGTCAGCTCCACTGGCCTGCTAGAGTGGAAAGCTCCTTCCTGCAGGTGTTCCTGTCAGGCCTGCATGAATGTAGGTCTTCCTTACACATTCGAGGCATTCACTGCTGCCAGCCAAGTGCCAGGGGCTTCCCCCCCAGGGATGTAAGAAAGGAAGCTGGGCCGGGTGTGGTGGTGCATGTCTGTAATCCAAGCTACTTGGGAGGCTGAGTCAGGAGGATCGCGAGTTCAAAGCCAGCCTTAGCAACTTAGCAAGGCCCTAAGCAACTCAGTGAGACCCTGTCTCTAAATAAATACAAAATAGGGCTGGGGATGTGGCTCAGTGGCCGAGTGTCCCTGAGTTCAATCCCTGGCTCCAAAAAAAAAAAAAAAAAAAAAAAAAAAAAAAAAAAGGAAGCTGCGGGGAGAGCAGAGTGAAGAGTCCTAAGCAGGTAATACAGGAGTTTAAAAATTCAAAGCCCCTTGACAGGAGAAGAGAAGGAAGTCCTCACCTGACCAACAGAGCTAAACTGTGTATGTGCCAAAAGGCACTCAGTCCAAGGGGCTTTCCTACTACAGAAGAAACAAGGGAGGTGGGGACAACTGAAGATATATTGCTTTAAATAACTTGATAGATGGCTGTGAAACTTAGGAACTTTTAGGAAGCTTCTATGGTACTCCACCACCAAGGAAGGGGGGTGGGAGGAGTGGATCTTGTGCTCTCTGGAAAAAAATGCTACTTGTACTCATTCTGGGTGTCCCACACCACCAGGCACCTGGTCTTCCAAGACCACCATTAAAGTAGAGTCTTTCTCTTTGCTGTTCCTTGTGTCTCTTAGTCCATTCTATGGGCTGGAACAGGTGAGCATGTTTCTCACAACAAATGAATATTTCTGCTATGAAACTAAATCTTTGGGGAAGATTTTTGTCCATTCATTCATTTTAAGTTAAAAATATACATGACTTTCTAGCATTTGTTTTTGTTTCTCATGAACAGTTTTTGCTCCTCATTTCATTTTTAATTTTTTTATTAGTATATTATAATTACACATGATACTGGGGCTCATTTGGACATAATTATGCAAGCATGGCATACAATTTTCTCCACTTCAGTCCCCACTACTTCCCTTTCCCTCTCCTACTTCCTACCCATGTTCCCTTGTGGAACTAAACCTCAGGTCAGTCTTGCATTCATAAAATCCCACATGAACACAGGGCAATTTTAGGACTGAAAAAAGAGCATTTGTCAGATTGGAATTGCTGGCATAGAGGTTCATATCTGATCCAATAAGTGACATGACCAGTTTTCCCACATGTTTGCACCAATTTTAACACCCATTGCAAGTGTACAAGATTCCTGGCTTCTTTCCATCCCTGCCAATCATGGTATTTCCTACTATTTTACTTTATGTGCTTATGCTGGAACGTGGTTTAAAGAAAGACATGGAACTCCCCCACAACGTTTGTTATTCATTGAATGGTGTCTTTATTCTTGAAGTACCTGTAGGAAAAGTTTGCCTATTTTTATTCATTGTGCATTCTGTAAGACTTATTAGCACTGGACACATTAAACTCACTCACCCTGTGTATGGCATCTGATGAGCGTTAATGCTCAATTCAATGTGCTGTAACTTGTTATTTCAACCATATATTTGATGTGTTTGTGCTGTTTAATACACATTTTCTAACTTGACAGCACAGAAATAATTCTTTTTGTTTTTGTAAATATTCCACTTCTAACCTAAAAATTTAGGTCAGAAATCTGTTTCTGATTTGTTGTCTGATTTGCTGTATGGTGTGAATGGCAAATGAAGTTCTTTTCCCAATGTGACTATCAAATATCAATTCATTCTGAAATATTAAATGCTAAATTCTTTCTATGCATTTGCTTCTCCCAAGATAGGCTTACCTGATTATCAAGGCTTGTTTTCCTATAACACATACTGTTATTTCAACCCAGCAATATATGCATCCCACAGGTGAGCACAGCAAAAGTTACGGTTGATGTCACAAATTACTTGAAGATGGGGATCTCACTGTGTTGCTCAGGCTGGCTTCTAACTCCTGGGCTCCAGCGATTCTCCTGGCTCAGCCATACAGGTAGCTGGTGGGTAGAGGTGCTCACCATAATGCTTGGGAACAGCTATTGTTAATGATTCATTTGCTCAGGGGAATAACTGTTGCCATAAGGTAAAGGACAATGTGCTGAGTGACAAAACAGCCTCCAGGAATGTGGTAATAGAATTGATGCTCTTATCACAGGTTGCTATTAGAATTCTGGGGAAATTTCTCTCTGCTTAATTATTATTTAGTGCTTTCCTGAAACTAGTGCACACTGAGGTTCACAGATTTGATTCTCAGGCATCTGATCATAGCCATTGCCTTTTGGGATGAAATATTTCTTCAGTGACTTTGGATGAATATTTATTTTGTACATTCAGTAAGTGGGCAGGAGTGTTTCCATTGGCATCACCTGCCTCTTGAGCATCTTCCAGAACATCACATCAGCCCCATGGACTCCTGTTGGAAGGAGCACAAAGGAAAAGCTCCAAAGTACATTGGCTTCTTCATTTCCCTCTGCTGGATCCTGTAGATCATAGTGAATTCCATTTTTCCACTCTATATGCATACCAGATATAGTGGTGAAAACCTGACAGAGAAAGGAGATTATGGGTACTGTTCTTCTGCAGTTCGTGACAAAATTACAGACTCATTATATGCAGCACTGCTTGTATTTCCTGAAGTTGTACTTTCTGTGCTCACAATCTGCTCCAGTGGCTCCATGGTTCTCATTATGTACAGGCACAAGCAGCAGGTTCAGCACATTCACAGCATCAAAGTTTGCCCACAACTGCTCTGAGTCCATTGCCACCCAGAGAATCCTTGTCCTGGTGGGCACCCTCGTGACTTTCCACACCCTTACCTCCCTATTAAATGTTCATATTGGTCTATTTTCCAACCCCAAAGGATGGGGGTAGGCACAAATAACCTAATTTCAGTGTGTTTCCCCACTGTCAGCCACTTTCTTCTCATGAGCCACGGGTCCACTGTACGGAAGAGGTGCTCACCACAATGCTTGGGAACAGCTATTGTTAATGATATCCAGGCTCTATCCAGGCTCTGTTTTGTGTGCTGCTGGGTGCTGTAGCACATTCATGAAATTCCAGCTCTTCAGGAAGCTGAGACAGGAGCATCCCAGTGTCAAGGCCAGTCTCAACAACTCAGCAAGACCCTGTCTTAAAATGAAAAATAAAAAGGGCTGAGGACAAAGCTCAGTGGTACTCAGTGGTAAAACATCTGTGAGTTCAGTCCCCAGTACCAAAATATAAGTAAAAAGTTGCATACTTGTATCATAAGCACATGAGTTGCATATTTTTGCATGATATATAAGGGTTTCATTGTTTTTTGTACTGAAAACAGCAATAGAGAAATGGATGGAAAGTTCACTTCAATTTCTAACTCTAAATTGCAAAGGTATCCTCAGCTGGTCACATGGTCCATGGCCCACATGGTCAGGGTGGAGGTTAACAGAGCTGGTGGTTCTCACCTTATGCAGAGCATCCTGTGAACAGCCATTCCAGTCCATGCTGCTGGAGACAAATGGAATGGATTAGTTCCTAGTCCTTCAGAGTCGGTTGAACCACAATGGTTGACCAAGTGCTCCACTCCTGGAAAGGTAGCCTGATGCAAATGCAGTGGAGAAATGAATGGTGGACACTGTTGGAGGATGATTCTCTTTAGCATTATCAGTAAGTCTATAACTCCAAGGGAGGCTTTATTCCAAACTGCTATTTGGTGGGCAGTTGTGAAAACAGAGCTTGGGAAGACAGATTTAACATCGACTCCTGGAATAAAGGAGAGTAAAATAAAGATAATATTTCTCCCAGAGGCAAGGAACAAGGCAGGTTTGTTCAAAAATATCCTTAAAAGGTCTGTTTCCTATGTGCAGGGATCCTCAGGTGTGATGCAGACTTCTTTCCTGTGCAGAGTCCTCCAGGGCCACTCCACACCACCCAGACTGTACTTGGTGGGAGAAAGGGAGCTGGTGGGAGCACAATGCTCCTTCTGCCCACTGTGCCACACGGGAGGAAGGGCCTGGATTCTCATCTAGCATTCTCACCTCTTCTCTGGGATCTACACAAGAGTTACAGCATAATCACACACCTTCACATTTGTGAAAATACCCACAGCTGTATTTCAAAAGAGGTAGTTACATGGACATTCCTTACCTACACTCTTAAAAAGTAGCCCTTACTACACTCTAAATCAGAATGCATTTATGTAGTGAGTCTGAGTTGTTTTCTTAGGAGAAACAATTCATCTGTAAACAGTGAAGGTGGTGGTGCAGGTAGGGATGTGGGAAAGATCAGAGCAGGTTCAGCAGGAGAACTGCAAAGGGGGAGGGAAAAGTACAGGAGGCTTCCTGGACAATAGCATGTGGAGGGATTTGGGGAAAAGCAATTATTGTAAGAGACATTAATTTTTTTGGCCCTCCATCATCCTGGTATCTCTATCCCTGTCTGTCTGTCACCCACATTATATCTTCTGAGAAGGCCACATAAGTCACTGAGATTTTCCTGTGAAGTGGACTCTTTGGGGATATTTGAAGCATCTTGAGTTTTAAGGCTTTGCTTATTTAAGGTAAAGTCTAATTTTATGGAAAAGCCTGAGTTGGGTACACAGGAGATTCTGATAGGATACACCCTTCAGGTTTTATCATGAATTCCCAGGGAAACGTCAACATTTAGAGGAAGTGGAAGTGATGTGGTAAATGCTGGATTTTCAAGATGAGAAACTAGACCTGGCTAGTAGCTGGGTTACGTGTGAAATGAATAGACTTTTCCCAACAAATAACTCTCATGTGATGAGAATGGAGATGAAATAAAGGGAGGCCCAGCGACTAGCAGACATATGGAGCTGACCCTGCACATCCTGGAGAATGCCCACTATGGAACCTGCCTGGTGTCTTGCCGAGAGGCTCAGGCCTCAGCTTTCTCCAGTGACTGCCTCAGAACTCCCTCCCCATGTGAACACTGGCACTAAAGGGCATGGACTGAAATCACCCAGGGCAACTGTTTATAAGTGGAGTGTTGAGGGGAGGGACAGTGCATGGCTGTGTGATAGATGACTGTGAGCAGAGGGCACAGGGAACTGGGGTGACAGACATGAGATGGTGGAGCAGAGAGCCTGGAGGGAGAAGTCTAAAGAGCATGGGGAGGAGAGGGCACAGGAAAAGACAAAGCATGTGATATGTTGTCCAGGGTTCAGGCCAATGCCAGGCTTATGACCACAGAGGGCCGAGTGAGCAAGGAAGTCACAGACATAAAGTCACTGGGTCTGGGTGGATGGATGGCAAGGTGACTGCAACAAGGGTTTGGTGACAATGCACAGTCATTGCAAAGGGGGTCAATGGTCAGTGGAAAGCTTGTGATGGAAGCGTGCTGTGTGGAGAGGAGCAGGAGAGGAGGAGCCCACCTTGTTGGATGGTGGACTAAGGCAGATTCAGAATGTAAGCAAAGGAGGTGGAGCTGGGGAGAGGTCAGACATGGGGAGGGAGGAAGGATGTGCACAGGAAGACAAGGGGGTCTGAGCAGGGTAGACCCAGGTTATGAGTGATCTAAAGCACCCAGGAACAAGGGCAGGGTTGGGGGCGGGTAGGTAGTGATCAGAAGCAGGCTGCAGTTCACAGAGGAGCTGAGGTGCCTGAAGGTTGATCCCTGTGGATTTGAGGGTATTGGCCAGAGGACATAGGGAAAGGGCTGACACTGGAATTGGGAGTAGATACAGGGAAGGGGACGGAAGACACAGGTGATGGGGTTTGCAGTGGCCACTGAAGGTCAGGAGGGTCAGCATCTGGTCATTGGAACAGGCAAAACAAGGGGATAGGTTGAAAGGTGACCAGATTGAGGGGGAACATACACTAGTAAGGTTGGGTGGAAGAGACAGAAGGTGGGTGTTCAGTGGACTTATAGAGGTCCCAGGTGGAGGGATGGAGGACATGGCTGACGTGTTGAGGAAAGGAACGTCTCGGGTCCCCTGATCTCACACCTCCAGAGTCTGTCTCTACTGCACACAGGACTCGCTGTGCCTGCAACCTCTGCTTTACCACAAAGCCAGGGGCTCAGACTGCACCCTGCAGGGCTCAGGGCAGAGGGGCCGGAGGTGCCAGCAGTGCTGGTGCCTGTGCCGACAACAGCTGACACTTTGGGGCACTTTGGAAGCTGGCAGCTGTGCTCCTAGCTGGAAATGAGCTTTTTCTTTTTCTTCTTTCTTTGGTGATATGCCTTTTGTGTTTGTTTGTTCATTTGTTCGATTTTGTTTGGTGATTTCTACATGTACTTGAGGGTGAAATTGACTGTGGTGTATTTATCTATGCACGGCATGATTTTGTTAAACTTATTCTACATTTTCTCCCGTTTTCCAGCCCCCTCCCTCTGCATCCCCTTGTACTCCATTGATCTTCCCTAAATGTTTAGAATATTTGATCTTCTACCCTCTTTTTAAATTTTCCTCTAGCTTCTGTGTATGACAGAAAACATTCAACCCTTGATCTTCTGAGTCTGGCTTACACCACTTAACAGGACATTCCCCATTTCCATCCATTTCCCAGAAAATTCCCTGATTTCATTCCTCTTTCTGGCTGAGTAGAACTCCATTTGTATGTAAACCATATTTTCTTGATTATTTACAGATGGACATCTGGACTGGATGCACAATTTGACTATTGTGAATTGTGCTGACACATTGATGTGGATGAATCACTATAGTATGCTGATTTTAGTTCATTGAGATATCTTGGTCATATGGTGGTTCCAGCCCTAATTTTTGAGGACTCTCTGTCCTGCCTTCCAGACTGATTGCACTAAGTTACAGTCCCACCAGTAATGTCTGAGTGTTCCTATCTCCACATTCACACCAGAATTTCTTACTTCCTTGTGTTCTTGATCATTGCCATTCTAAGTGAAGTGACATGAAATCTCAAATTAGTTATGATTTGCATCTGTAAAAGATGGAGATGTTCAACATTTTTCTCATTTATTTGTTGGACATTTGCATGTCTTCATTTCAGAAGTGTCTGTTTTGTCCTTTTGCGCATTTATTATTTGTGTTTGTGTGTGTGTGTGTTTTTGAGTTTTTATGTATTTAGTGTATGTATTCCCTGTCAAAGGAGAGGCTGGAAAGGATTTTCTCCCATTCTGCTGTCTTTTTCCTCACACTCTGAAGCATTTCTTTTGCTGCACAGTTTTTTAATTTGATGGCATCCTATTTATTGATTCTTGGTTTTAATTCTTGAGCTTCAGGGGTCTTGATGAGTAGGTAGGTACCTACACCAGTGTATTGGAGTTTTGGCCCTGGGTTTTCTTCCTGTAGGTACAGTCTTTCTGGTCTAATCACTATGTGTTTGATCCACGTTGAGTTGAACTTCATGCAGGTTGAGAGAGAGGGATGTAGTTTCATTCTTGCCATATGAATACAGTTTTCTCAGCACCATTTGTTAAAAAGGCTGTTTTCTCCAACATGTTTTCGTCACCTTTGTCAAGTGTCTGATGACTGTAATTAATGGGTGTCCCTCTGTGTATTCTATTCCATATGTCTACATGTCTCTGTTACCAATACCCTGCTAGTTTTGTGCCCTTGAAGACCAGCAGAGGAATAATTCATCTTTTATGAGCTAAGTTAGTAAAGGAGTCATGTCCCTGACCGAATGCCAATCCATGATGACTCCAAATAGAATGTAAAAAGTCCTCAATGAGGGCGACCATTGCTAATTTTGAATCTGGTTGTGGAGGTTCTGAAGCACTGTGGTAATTAAAGCACCCTGGTCTCCACATTACCTTACGTGAACCATAGAATAAATCAGCAGTATTATTGTCACTGTGTTTATATGCCTTCGTACCTACAATAAAGATGAGGATGAATCTATGAGAATCACCTCATCCTGAGAAGAAACCCAGACCAGCATTTATTTCTGATCCACTCAGTGGAGACAGAAATTCCATCTTCACTCACTCGGCTGTGGTTAGAATTCTTCCTGTGATGAACCTGGGAACACACCAGGTAGGGAATTGCCTTTGTGAGCACGGGGTAGCGGTTGTCAAGACAAAGCTGTCATGGTTGTTTCCTCTGGTTTGTTAATGTTCTCACCCTAATCCAAACCCGTGGCACATATTCATTTGTGTTTCAATTCATACAATGCACAGGAATTTAAGGTCTCCAGAAACATTGAAAAGGTTCTTGTATTGTATTTAAAAAACTGTATTCTATTACCAGTGCTTTCATAGATGTTAGTAAATATGATCTTTTGGTGTGAATTTGCTAAAGACTTAACTTCTATCCTACACGATTTTATCGCCTTTTAATATTTCATGCGTCATGGTTTTGGGAGAAAGTAGTGTTGTTTAATAATTTATTTGTACATTCCACTATATGTTTGTTTTTGGAATGATAACCAATTAATATTTCTGTTATCAAACTAAATATTGAGTGGGACTTTCATTGATTAAATCCAACAGGGCAGTTCCCCAGAGGCTTAACTGTCCTTAGTGCACTACATTTTATTAGTATCTGTAAACCCTCATTTGTAATTCATATTGGCTTACAGATTAAGCCTTTTAAATTTTTTATCTGTCCTAATTAATTATACATTAATGTGCTATTTATATATATACACATATATATGATGGAATATTACTGAGTTTTAAAGAAGAATGAAATTATTCCATTTGCTGGTAAATGGATGGAATTGGAGAATATCATGCTAAGCAATGTTGTTTTGCACCGAACAACAAAGGGCAGAATGTCCTCTCTGGGCCAGCCAGAGGGGGACACGGGGTCGAGCAGGATGGTGAGTGTCGGCAACTGGAAAAGGAACCACACCAGCTGGGAGGTCTGTCGAAGCAGAAACTCGTTTAATAAGGAAGTGATACAAGTATATGAAAAGGGAGTGAGTGAGAAAAAAGGGGAGGAGATACAGGCGGGGGCCAATCATCTTAAAGGTCAACAGCCCTTGCAGTATACAGTAAGGCCTGCAGGGCAGAGGTCTCCTAAGATGTAGTCGTGGCCACCAGCTGCTTACGTTCACGGAAGTCAAATGAGCCAATCCTGGGCCGACACCTTGGCAGTACCACGAATGGGGAAGGCCTTTGCCCCGAGGGTGTTGCTGTTATTACGGTCGCCATTTTAAGGTGTGCCCCTACAAAGCAAAATAAGCCAATCCCCAAAAACCAAAGGCCAAATGTTTTCTCTGAAATGCTTATTCACAATAAGTGGGAGGATGCTAGGGAAGAATAGAGTTACTTCAGATTAAGCTGAAGTTATATTAAAATTATACAATGAACTGTTATATTAAAATTATACAATGAACTGTGAGACCCTGTGCAACTTTCAAGAAACGGTCTCAAAATAAAAAATATTAAAATCTGGGGATATGGTTCAGTGGTAAAATGTCCTGGGTTCCCTGGTACCAATAAACAAACAAGGAGAAACTAGAATTTATGATAAAATGGCAACTGATGAAAACAAACTGAGCCCTGGTCTAGATAAGCTAAGGACTCAGTTTCAGGACACAGCTGACATTGTGCTAGTGAAGCACAGAGCTTAGGTGACTCTTTGCACCTAGTCATGTTCAAGTCACTCTAACACAAAGTATCTGTGACTTTAGAAAGTCACATAACGTGTTTTAGATCTCCTTGTTTTGGCAATAAAAATAATGTCACTGTCCACATCACAGACTTATGTACATCCAGGAAGGGACCATATGCAGACTATTTTAACAGTGATTCCAAGTTTGTAGACACTACTTGCAGTTTAAAAATTTGCTTCCCAAAGGCCTCAAAACAAAAGTATGCATTTCTCAGTGGGAATTTTGGATTTCTACTGATAATGGTAAGTGTGCTGGTATGTCATATTCCTATGCAAGTTCCTATCAGAATGAAAATAGCAGGTATTACAAAAAAGTGGCAGACTGACCTGCAGGGAAATAGGAATAGTATTGGTCCACACATCCCAGGCTGCAATTAGAATCCTGGGTATTTTCCATCTTCTTCACCATGAGTTTTCATGGCTGCATGGAATGCAGGTTGAGCCCATGTAATTGATTCTGAAGCATCTGAGGACAGCCATTTCTCAGTCATTCTCTCCAAAGCATTCTCCAAGAATATGGAAGCTGTTAGGTTGAAGCGTTTACTCAAAATTTGTGAGTATGAATTTTATTTGTATCCTTACAGGTTGCCAAGTATGTTCATTGACCCTTTCTTACTATTCAGTGTCTAATCATCTCAAGAGTCCTCAAGAACTCTAGGTGGACAGAACAGGATTTAAGGTATCCAGTATATTGAGTATATAATGGTCCTCTATCCACCTCTGTATATACTGGCAAGACTAATTTTCCCTAGATATTTGGTTGTCAAATGCACTAGTAAAAAATAATAAAACCATTATTGCTGTTATACTTGGTGATTCCTATTTGAGTTCCCATCTAGTCCTCTGGCTCTATATATTTCATCCTGTGCACAAACTTGCAGCAGGTCAAATTCATTCAACAAGTGACCTTTCCCCAGCTCACTTCTTTGGTGATTTTACTTTTTTAATGAAAGAAACATACAGAAGTCATAAGTGCACAGCTCAGTGGAATTTCACAAATGATAAATGATACACATTTCTCTGTGCAACTCACAGACCAAGAAACACAATATTGTTAGCTTTGCAGAAGACCCCCTATGCCTCTCCTAAGTCAATAGGCCTCATGGAGACTTTTCTTTATTTGTGGGAGTGGAATTTTTGGAACGTAGCTTTTTATCTGCTCTAACTTTTTATTAACTCTAATTTCTGAGTTGAAGTGACTTACATGTATTGTGCTTTTAACAAATGAATTCAGGCAGCTGAAGTATTCTATATTTTGTCTTCTTTTCAGTCCGTGTGGTTTTGTGACTGTGGTGTTGACACTCAGTGGCATCATGGTATGGGATTCCATTGTGTGAACATCAGTCAGTCAATGGAATCATTCTGCTGTTAATTGATACATCCGAGTGGCCTTCAAGTTGAAGCTATTATGACTGTTCCTGGGAAATAAATTCTGGAATTTGTATTCTATCATAAAATAGAAATTGGACTTAGGGTGTATTCATTCAAGAGGGATGGTTGGCATGTAGGTTATATCAGTCTACTTAAATAGAAACTACCAAACACATTTCCAAAATTCCTGTTCCAATTTCAGCATGCATTGCCATTGTATGGGATTCCTAGTTTACTTCAATCCTGTCAAAACTTGGTATTTCTTGACATTTTTATTTTATTTTCTGTTGCTGTGTGAGAATAACAGGGAGTGGTCTTAACAGAGGCACTAAGCACATTCTCCATCTGTATTACTCATTAAATAAAGTCTTTCTCTCATAGGGTTTGCTGGAATGTGTTGCCTCTTTTATTGTATTGTGCATTCTGTAAGTCACTCCCACTGGACTCTTCCCAGAGTGTGGGTAGGTGTGGTACTTGATGAGATCAATCTTGTGATTAATATGATCTAATTTGTAATTTTAACTATATAGGCTTAAGGTGCTTAAGCTGTTCAATAAACATATTTATACCTAAGACTGCAGAAATACTCTCATTATAAAAACTCATTCATTTTCTTAAAACTTAGATCAGAAATTCATTCAGTACTTCGTCATTCTATGGGATGGGTGGTGAGTGAATTTGCCTCTTTTGCAATGACTAGCAAATATCAGTTTATTCTGGAAATGCTGAATTATGCTTTGTGTCCATTGCTCTCTCTTTCCATTGTTTCTCCCAGGCTATCATCACCTGATTTAAAGCTGACTATTCTATGAAAATTCGGGAAATACCCCCATTATGTGTGCCTCTTCATATTTTTGGCTATCCCAGAGGTACACACAGTAAAAGCTATACTTGGTATAAAAATACATATATGATATTTTGAGACAGAGGTTGCAATGTTTCCCAGACAGGATTGTAATACCTAGGCTCAAGCCACACCTCTGCTTCAGATGCCTAAGGAGCTGGGGGCTGCAGGTGCACACCACTGTGCCTGGCTACAAAATATTTTAATGAGTCCCTTTGCTCATTGGAATGGCTGTTACCCTAATGTAAAGGACAATGTTTTGAATGACAGAGTGGCCTCCAAGGAGGTGGTGATAGGACTGATTTCTTATCACAGACAACTGTTGGAATTCTGGGAAATTCCTTTCTTCTTCACTACTAACTTTTCCTTTACTGCAATGAGTGCCCACTAAGGTGCACAGATTTGATCCTCATGCCTCTGAGTATAGCTGACTCTAAAGGAATTCCCCAGGCAATCACAGCTGTTGGGATGAAATATTTCTTGACTGACCTTGAATGCAAATGTATTTTGTACATTCAGTGAGTGGGCAGGAGTGTTTCCATTGGCATCACCTGCCTCCTGAGCATCTTCTAGAACATCACAAACACCCACATAAACTCCTGTTGGAAGGATCTCAAAGGAAAAGCTCCAAAGTACATTGACATCTCCATTTCCCTCTGCTGATTCCCGTACATAGAGGTGAATCCATTTTTCCTCTCTATGTGCTTGGCAAAGGAAATAGCAAAATCCTCACAGAGAGGAGATTTTTGGTACTGTACGTCCACAGGTAGTGACAACATCACAGACTCATTATATGCAACCTTATATGTATTTCATGAAGATTTCTAATCTGGTCCTGTGTCACCATGATTCTCATTCTGCACAGGTATAAGCAGAGGGTTCAGCACACTCACAGCATGACAGTTTCCCCCAGATCCTGCCCTGAGTCCAGAGCCACCCAGAGAATCCTTGTCCTGGTGGGCTCCTTTGTGAGGTTCTACACCCTCTCCTCCCTATTAAATGTTTGTGTTACCATTTTCTTGAATCCCAGTTGGTGGTTGGTGAAAACCAATGACCTAATTTCAGTGTGTTTTCCCACTGTCAGCCCCATTCTCGTGAGACATGACTCCATCCTATCCAGGCTCTGCTTTTAAGGAATACATAATTCCCAAATCTGATCATGAGTGTATGAATTGTATGTTTTTGCACAATGTGCAATTGTTTACTCATTATTCACTTTCAACACTTCAATAGAGTCACTTGTCTTTCTATTGTAAATCATAAGAGGCATGCTGTCCTCAGCTGGCTGAATGTGGGACATACATGGCCATGGTGGAGGGACTCTGGTCTCTGTGATTCTCCATTTCATTGAGGTTCATCAGAGGCATCCAAAACTGTGAGGGGCACAGCACACTTGTTGTGCTGTCCTGAGCTCGTTTGGAGGCTCCAGCTGAAACCAATGCAGTATTCCTTCTAGAACAGCCCATTAAGTCCTCACCAGCAAGCACAAGACAGACTTCTGTCACTTTAACTTAATCCATTCCCATCTCTTCAGCTCCAATGTTGTCCTAAAAGTAACCACTGTGCCATTACAAGGCAGTGAAAATCAGCACCTCAGGAGAGGCTGGAGGGATCAGAAATGGCCCTGCCACACCCTGAAAACCACACCCAAGGAGAATTTCTACTTACCCTGTCAGGTAACTTGTGAATGAGCTCATTTCTCATAGTCGGACCTTCCTCAGAGTTGGTCTGTGAGCACTCTGGCTCATGGGGCATTTGTCAACAACCAACAGCAGCAATTGCTCCAGAGTGGAGCATTTAGGGGAGGAACAGTGTGTGTCTGTGATGGATCAAGTGAGCAGAGGCACAGGGACATGGGACATCAGAGTTAAAACAGTGGAGCAGAGAGCCATTGCTCTCTGGACACTAGAGGGTGGGGACACAAAGTGCAGGGAGGAGCAGATGGTGGAGAATCAAGACAGCGTTCCAAGTTTTGCAGAGGGGGAGAAGTTAATGCCAGGCTCAAGATGACAAAGGGAAGTAATGAGTGTTGGACATGGAAAATGAAAAACCCCAAAGTAGTGAGGCCTGGGAAAAGGGAGTAAAAAAGCCATACATTGTAGCAATGATCCTTCCCAGTGACAAAACAAACCCTGGGGAGGAGGTGTCATCAAAGCCAGAAAGACAACCTCTGGGAAGAGACGTAAGCACTGATCTCTCCCAGGATAAATCCTTCCCCAGTGCTGACCACAGACCCCCAACCCTCCACCGTGCCCAGTAAAACAGATCCCAGATTCTGGTCACAGACCACTGACCCTCCACCCTGCCCAGTAAAAACAAATCCCAGTGCTGGACGTAGGCCCCAGACCTTCCAAGGCCATTAGAAAGAAGAAAAAGAAAATTTCCTGAGTGCTCAAATTGTCACATTCATAATTAATGAAATGGACTGCAAATTCCTGAGTGTCCAGATTGACATGTTCACTAATTAAATCACCTCTCAATATAACCAATATAAGCTGAGACTCCTCCTCTGTCCAGTGGCTCATTTTCCATCAGGAGACTGGGTCCATCAGAGACACGTCATCCTGTTCCTGAAGCCCCCATTCCTGGACAAAACTTGGTTCCTGAATAAAAGGCTAAGCTGATCTGTGAAGTTTGTGTCCAACCCATCTTTTTGTGCTAACAGTGAGCAGACAAGGATATGATCACCTTGGGTTCGAGGAGGAGGAGGACTGCAGGGTGTCCCAGGAAGCAAGGATGTAATGGAAATGCATGGTTAAAGGGCAAAGGCAGTCAAAGGAGAGGGGGAGACATGTGATGGAAGCATGCTGTGGGAAAGGAGGCTACAGATGGAGGAGGCAAAGCTTGGATGATAATGGATGAAAGCAGAACCAGAGTGTAATAAGGGAAGTGGAGCCTGGGCAGAAGATAGACATGGAGAAGAGGAAGGATGTGCACAGGAAGGGAGGGAGCCTGAAGGGGATGGGACCCTGGATATGAGTGCCTGAGCAGCCCAGGAGCAAAGGGCAGGGCTACAGGGTGGTGGGTAGTGTTTGAGAGGCAGGCACACAGGTCATGGAGGAGCTGAGGTACCTGAAGGTTGACCACTGTAGGGCTGAGGGTATTGGGCAGAGGACACAGGGAATGGGCTGAAATGTGGGGTTCTGAAGTAGAGTCATGGTGAGGGGAAGGAAGCCACAGAAGAGGGAGCTACTGGGAGCAGATGGAGGTGAGACGATGCTTCCTGTAAGGTGCACAGCAGGAGGAATTGAAATGATGTGCACTGTGCAGGGCTCACCACAGTCATGGCATGGTTACCAGAGTCCATTCATGGTGCAATGGCATTTGCTGCACTTTGACCAACCTCTAGGTGCCTCATTACCAACCTCTTTCCAACCCTCATTCCAGGCTGTTTCTGTGAAGGTGACTACTGTAGATTCCACAGGAGTGAGATCACAGGCACTGGTGTTTAATTAAAGTCACCTCCTGTGTGGCCACAGGTTCCTTTCTTGGAGGGGTGGGAAAAGGGAAAGGAACACTCTCAAGGGAGAGAGTGAGTTCCCCCCACTCCCACAGAGGAGAGGGATAGCATGCTTCTCCTGCACTCCAGTGTTACTGGGGATCCCAGACAAGTTTCCAGAGAGTTCTACCAAGTCCACCTCTTGATGTTGACTTACAGCAGGATGACACCACACTTTCAAGTCCCCACTGCCAAGACAACTCTAGATCACCTTGGCCCATGCTGACCAGTTCTAATTGGATTCTTAACCACACTTTCTTACAGATTTTATGGTTAGGAGAAATAAGCCTCATCACCCTGGGTTTCAGGATCTGGTCTGTGAAATGCTCACAAAGGGCTCCCCCTTCAGGGTAACTTGGTTCCTCTTATGCACATTATTTCAGGTCTGCATTTCTCCTGCAGGTAACAGGTAGTTTGCTGAGGAATGTATCATAGCCTGTCCACTTAAGCCATGCAGGACTGCTGGTGAATTGCTTCTTGGAAAACAAAGCATGTGGGGGTCTGCACTGTGGCCCACTTTATAGGATTACTCCCTTGACCTCATGTTCCCACCACTCGCATCTGTCACTAACCCTATCAATAATGTGTGATGTGTTCTTCACAAATGCAGGTGAGAAATGTAAATTTTAAAACAGCATTACTCATTCTTGTTCAATTTTCATAGGATTTCATGTTAATTTCATGGTATGATTAATAAAAGACTTTTCTTCTTCCTTAAAATAAAAACAGGAGCACCTAATGAGTTGAAACTCATACAAACCTTTGGTGAACTCATTGCCAGTGAATCCTAAAGCTGAGTACATGGAAACTGTGAACAGCAAGGGCAGCACCACATGTGTGCCCAGCAGAAACACATGCAAGTATCATCAAATCATGCTGCAGAGCCCACGTGCCAGTGCTGATCATGATGCTGCAAACTGATAGACACTCACATGTTCTATTGACCTGTTTCAGCTACCTGACCAAATGCCTATGTAATACTTTATAAACAAAAGAAATTAATTTAGATCATGGTTCTGGAGATGCAAGATCATGATGCCAGCATCTGCTCAGCCTGGTGAGGGCCTCCCAGCAGATGGAATCACAATGGTGGGAGCAGATGCAGGAGAGACCACAGGGCAGGACAGGGAGCAAGAGTCAGCAGAGACACCTGCATTTGCTGTAAACAACCGGTTCTCATGCAAACTAACATACTCCAGGAGATCAGTATCAAGGGTGACTGCCCCAGGGCCCAAGCCCCTTCTCCTTGCCTCCACTTCTCTACGTTTCCACTCCCTAACACATCATCCTGAGGCAAATCTTCCAACACATGGGAAAAAACATAAATCATAACCAAACCAGAGCACCTGTGCATCAGGAGAGGAACACTAGGGTTAAGCGTTTGATATTCCTGCACTTGAATTCTATCACCAACAACAAGGGAAAATTTGTATTTTAAACTTTTGGAAGTTTCAAAGTCAAATATGCAAGAGTCCATGTTGAACTTGTTCATTATATAAAATCTGAAAGAGGTGAATGTGATCTAGCAGAATGTCACCTGCTTGTCATTCTTGGTGATACTTACATGAGAGGAAAGACAAGGCTTCTTAGAGAATGAGGATGTTGTTTTTCCACATAGGATCTCCACACACAGGAGTGTGTTTGGTTTGTGTAAGGCGATTTGGTAAGGCATGCCCATCTTGTACATAAGACTATTTTATTCTATTTTTAATTTTTATTTTTTAATTTGTTCTAATTAGTTATACATGACAGTAGGATGCATTTAGACACATTGTACACCAATGGTGCTCAATTTCTCTTTCCTCTGACTGAACATGTTGTGCAGTCATATCAGTAGTGTAATCATAGGCGTACAGAGGGTAACAATGTCCATCTCATTTTACCATCCTTTCCATCCCCACAACCACTTCCCTCCCTTCACTCCCCTCTGCACAATTCAAAGTGTCTTCATCCCACCCCCCATTATGGATCAGCATTCACTTATTAGAGAAAATATTCAAACTTTGGTTTTTTGGGATTGACTTATGTCACTTAGCATGATATTCTCTAACTCCATCCATTTACCTGAAAATACATAATTTCATTCTTCTTTAAGGTTGAGTAATATTCCATTGTGTATATGTAACACATTTCCTTTATGTATTATTTGTTGAAGTGCATCTAGTTTGGTTCCATAGGTCAGCTATTGTGAATTGAGCTGCTATAAACATTGATGTGACTGCATCACTGTAGTATGCTGATTTTAAGTCCTTTGGGCATAAATGAGGAGTATGACAACTGGAACAAATGGTGGTTCTATTCTAACCTTTCTGAGGAATCTCCATACCGCTTTTCAGAGTGGTTGCACACATGTGAACACATGTGAATGTGGTTGCACCAGCAATGTATGAGTGTTCATTTTCCCCACATCCTCACCAATACTTATTGTTGCTTGTGTTCTTGATAGTTGCCTTTCTGACTGGAGTAAGATGAAATCTTAGTTTTGATTTGCATTTCTCTAATCAATAAAGATGATGAACATTTTTTTCATGTTTTTGATTGATTGTTATTTGGGTTTTTTGGTGTTAAAATGAGACTATTTTAAAGATACATATCAGTGATTTAAAAATCAGCTATAAAAATATATTAGTTTCCAGCATCATATATTAGCAGGTGGACAATATATTAAGAAAGTTTACAATCTCATGAGCTTTGGAATAGATGAAATGTAGCATTATGAAAATTACACAGCAGAAAAACAAAATATAAAACATCACAGTAGAGCACTAGTAGATCACTGCTTCCCATTTTTGCCCAATATTATATGAGATGCACAGGTCTAATTTTACTTCCTAAAGGCAAATATTGTTTGACAGTGCTCACTTTGATATTTCCATCAAGAGACAAAACTGAGTCATAAACATAAAAGTAGATGAATGAACAACACATTCCACATGTTTAAATAAGTTAATCAATCAAAATAGCAAACAAAGTGTCAATTTTATGCTGAAGGGGTTGAAAACCTGTGGGCTTATATTTAAACGTGAAATTTACATTTGCTACATCTGATTTTCCAGAAATATTGCCTGAAGGTAAATAAACATAATTCCTGTGATAAGCATGCGCACAAGCACACATACACACACACAGACTCACTTATCTTCATGGGACATAAGTAATATGTATGTAACTGTTGTTACAATTTTGTGGGTAGGAAGAAATATACAAACTAGAATTGTGCGAAGTTTACAATTTACATATTCCTCGTAATATCAGGAGTTTTCCCGTTCTTCATCCACGGGAGACGAAGCCTGGATGCACTGGAGTCCCTGCTCATGAGCAGAAAGTGACTGACAGCTGGGAAACACCAGCAACTACAGCAGCTGTGCTCACCAGGAACCAGCTGGGATCGTAAATAACAGCCAAACACACCTGAAAGATGCAGGAAAGTGCGTAAAATGAGACAAAGTTGCTCACCAGGAGGAGGATGGTTTCCGTGGCCCTGGACTCACGGGAGGATCTGGAAGAGCTGGTTTTGTAAATGTGCTGCATTCTCTGCTTGTGCCTCTGCAGGATGAGCACCATGGAGCTGCTGGCCCAGAGCATGAGCCCCACACCCACAACATCAGGGAATGACAGCAATGCTGCCAACAGTGAGTCTGTGGTTGTGTTGTCGAACACCAGAACAGTATCCAAAACCTTTCAGGCTGGTGATGTTTTTACTGCTCCTGTTTCCAATCACATACATAGGAAAAATAACATTTACAAGCAGACACAGGATCCAGCTAAGGTACACAGAAGAGTCAATGTACTTGGAAGCTTTCATTTTAAGCTCTGCCCACCTGGAGTTCCCAGAACTAATCTTAATGGCCTGAAAGATGCTCAGGAGGCAGGTGCTGCAAATGGACACACCCCTGTCCACCCTGTGAAGATAGAAAAGTAGTTTGCCTCCAAAATCACTGAGAAAATATTTCAAACTGAAAGCTGCCACTGTCTGGGGAACTCCTTTACACAGGAGGGTTAACAAGTTGGCCATAATCAAGTGCTGAAGAATCAACTCTGTGGGCCTTACCCTGCACCCAGTGAAGGAAAGGACCAGGTAATGGAGGAGAAGAGAGGAATTGCCCAGAGCTCCAACCATAGTCTGGGACAGGAAAATGATTCCTATAGTCACATCACTGGCTGCCATCCTCCCAGTTTCCTGCTGTCCCAGACAGAGCATCCTGCAGGGGAAGAGGAGGCCTGGGCTGCAGTGTCCTGTCAACCAAACCCAGCACTGCCCACTCTCCAGAGTTCCCCCTCAGGACATCTGCTTCACTTTTCATTTTGCTAGCCAGGTGTAATGAGGTTCGTGTGAGTAGTTGGAAGCATGAGTGTGGATTTTCCTGCTGTGCAGGCAGCACATGGTGTCTTCAGTGTTCACAGTCATGAGGCAGATGCTGAGACAATTGAAGTACAAGAATTCAGGCATACAGAGGTTAAGTATTTGCCTAAATTCACAACAACTTGAGGCTGAGGGGTCTTGAAACTGGCTAAGTGGTAACAGGCACTAGCAAGAACCGGCAAGCTTCCCTGAAGTCATCAAGCGGAGTTTTCAAACAATACAAATCTGTATTTACTTTTATTTTTCCATAATACAATTACCTTCTAAGCTAGTGGCATTTTTACATTTTCATTGTTACAAGTTCCCATTCTCTTGGAAAGACTCATTTTACAGGCTGATATCTATTACGAGGGGACATCTAGATGTTTCAGTGAATGCAGATGAAGTGAGGTAACTAGAGCAGGGCAGGCACCTGACCCATTATGTGCAATGAGGCCACACTGGCTCCACATCAGGACCATGACCCCATGGCTCCCATGTGGTGTCAGGAACCAAGTACAATGGCACCTACCCCAGCACTGGGCCAAGAATCACAAGCCAAACCAGGGGCTTTAGACATGCAACAAGAACATGGGATCAGAGAGGAGAAGCAGCAAGTCAATACTGATTGCACAGGTTACACTCCTGAGTTAATTAAAACCTGACTTAAGTGCAGCTATTTCAAGGAAGCAGGACCTGTGAACAGTATTACAAGAAACCTAGTGCAGTCTGGCATATGTGAAGCAATATCTTGTGCTTTTAAAATTTCAAATACCAGATTATCACCTGTCATTGAAATGCATATATTTACAGACTTTTCATTTAAACAAATTCAGAATCACAGAGAAACTGAGCAGAAGGTGAAGAGACCTCCTATCTGCTCCCTGCACACTCATTACCTCCTCCACTGTCAAATTCCTAGACCTGATATGTATGCTACAATCAGGGGAATATATTCAAACAGGTGAAAACAAGGAGTTATTATGTCTGACAGGTGCTGTTGGAAACCTGTGATATTTATGAGCACTTTTCTGTACATGTTCCTTATCACATTAAAAGGGAAACAGCCTCACCATAATCATAGACCCTGATGGCAGCAGCCTTGGTGCAATCACCATCTCCACTAATTGATCAGCCCAGAGTGAGTGGAAAATTCTTGTTCAAACAATAACCATTCAGATAGATTTTCTACCCAGGACTCCGGAGTCCTGTGAATTCTTCCTACTCTATTCAACAGGCATGGAGAGATTTCAGTTCCAGCTCCAGCACCCTGAAGACTGAGTAGAATTCTAATGGAGACTGAGCAGCACACTGATTTGAAGACATATATATTTTAAAAATCACACTTCATTTTCACGAGGAAGAAACCACAGTAGCCGCTGTCAGTGAGGATCGCATTAAGTTAAATTAGGCGCTATCAGGGACTAAGAATGTGGCTGGAGCTCCATTCATCTTCATTGCCTGAACCCCATCTGCAGGAATTGCTCTACTCCCTGGGTGGCTCTGGAATTCTACCGGGTTCAAACCTGAATCCCGTGTTCTGAGATGATCACTTACCCAGATTCTTGAGGCGGGTCTTCCCTCCTAGTCTCTGCTCTCAGACTGACATTGGATTACACACTGGGCTCTTTATTTACCAGGATGGTGACCTTGAGCAGAGGCCTCTGTGACCAGGATGTGTGCTGCAGGGAGCAGCCAGCTCCTGAGATAGGGGTCTGTGGGTCTGTGATCTCACCTCCCCTGGGACCTGCAATAATCATGTGCCTATAGCAGCAATGGACATAGAGGCTTGGGGAGCTGAGGACACTTCTGAAAACTTTCTCCCCAGGTGACACTTGACAAAAACAATTTTAATTTTCCCTGTGATATCTCCAAAGGGAATCCTGCAGTGTTTGTAGAGGAACTTACTTACCTTTAGTCCCTGGAGGCAGACAGGGTCTCCGAGGAATAGAAAATCCTGAGTGTTTCCATGTGCAGAATGGGCAGAGAGCTGTGGTTGTCCCCCTGTGTTCCTTGTTTCCCTGAGGGGTTTTCTCCCTCAAATATAGTAAATCACTATTCTTTGTTTCCTTCCCCAACACCAGCATTTAAGTCATTCAGGGATAATGAAAGAGACTAAATACCTGGGGAGGAGTTTTAAACAGATATAAGTTAAAGAAAAACGTGACATTAATAATTCACCTTGAAAATCATAGGAATCATCTACACAATAACAAATCAGTTAATTTGGACTCATTGGCAGGGTTCATTGCCAAATCATATCAAAATTTTGTGGCTAAATAAATTCTACCAATACCAATCTCCATTATTGACAGAGGTCAGAAAAAATCACATCAGTATAAGAAACAGAATATTCTAAATTAGTCCATGGCAAACAACAGCAGCAGATCAGATTGTTGGACTGGCCAAAGCTACCACATCTGTAACTACCAGACTTTCCAGGAGGTGGTGGTGGAAAAGGAATCTGCCTTTTTATCTTTTTGTAATCCCTCTAACCCCCAGGTCAATATTTATAGTAAATTGTCCTTACAGATGCTGTGAGAATTTCCACGGAGGTCAAGACCAATGCTGGGAAAGCTAGAGCCCACTGGAGAGTGACAGTGCAGAGGTGTGAGAGAGAACTGCTAAGAGGGAGGATGATAGAGGATGTGGGGAAGGAGGGCATGGGGACAAGTTGGTGCTGCAGATCCTGGGATGCTGGGGGAAACAGGGCAAAATAGAACAGGCAGAGGGAAAGGCAAGCGCTCCTAAAGCATCCAGAAACAGTTAATGTGCATGGCTGGGTTTGAGAACACAGGGGGCACACAGCCAGGGACATTAGGGAGAAGCTCCTACCAGGTGGCAGAGGCATGGGTGCATGGTTACACAGGAGTGAAGGGATCCTGGGGACAGGGAGTATGTATGAACAAAGGTGACGGTCACTGCTTGGTGAAAGTCATAGAAGATTAATGTCTCTGAGGCATCAATGCACACCTGTCATGAGAAGTTGTGAATCCACATGGAGTAGGTGTTCCTGGGTATGAGTAGTGATCCAAAGGAGACCTAGAGTGTCAAAAAAGGAGCATAAGGCTGGAGAGAGTTAATGGGTCTTAATGGTGACAAATAGCCCCAGGGCAGTGAGGGAGCTGGTGGAGAGAGCAAAGGAGTCCATGACTCTCCCAAAATATCAAGAGAAGCACCAGGAAAACCAGGTTAATGGCATCTGCTTCAATATTTCAAGACTATCTAGGAGTCTTGAAGCACCAGGAAAACCAGGTTAATGGCATCTGCTTCAATATTTCAAGACTATCTAACTATCTTTGGTTATTAAAACATGGTTGAGCTTCAGGACATGCAAAGACACCAGTGGAAACAAAGAAGTGTCTTGAATTAGGACACACATACATAAAAGGAATAAGACAGAGAGGTGTCACCTAGGAGAAAGTGCTGGATGATGGGATTCACTGTGATTGATTCGGGGTTTAAATTGGAGTTGAGGATGCCTGGAGTTGAACCTTGGACATTTGTTTGTGTGGGGCACAGAGGTCATGGAGAGGGACTGAGACATTGGAATTGGGAGTGGATACAGGATAAGAGAAGGAGGGCACTGGTGAAGGGTTTTTGAGCCTGGAAGGAGAAGGGCTGTCCTGAAGCCCCTGTAACGGGAATCACCGAAGAGTGACTGAGGTCACAGGACACAGCTGTGGGTGTCAGTGGATTCACAGAGGAGGGAGATTGGTGGAGGTTCAGTGCGTGGCTCCTGCTCACAAGGTGGGGAATGAGCCTGTTTTTGTGATCTGGGGAAAACACAGCCTCCCCCACCTGACCTGCTCTACTGAAGTATGATTGACACATAAATGTGTATACATTTAAGGTGTGCAAATGCAGACTTGATATATGTGTATATTGTACTCTGATTGCCACGCTTCAGTTAATTATCATATCTATGATTTCACATAGTTACCTTATTGTGTGTGTGAAGGACACTTGAGATGTCATAAAAATTTCAAGGACACAACCCTGTCTTGCTAATGAGTCTCCATGCTGTGCAGCACACCCCCAGAATCCATTCATGTTGTAATGGAATTTGCTGCACTTTGACCAACCCCCCATGTCCCTCACTACCCACCTCTTTACAACCCTCATTCCACTCTGTTTCTGTGGAGCTGACTATTGTAGATTCCACATGCATGAGATACAGGATTTCCTTTTGATTCATGTCACTCCTGCTCTGCCCTCCAGGTTCATTCTTGTCCTCACCACGGCAGCACTTCCATATCTAGGAGGTTCCCTAATGCTCCCTTACTTAAAGAGACCCACAGTTCCCATACCCACACTTCCCTGGTGGACTCCTGGGCTGCTTACAAGTCCTGCCCACTGTGAACAGTGCAGCTGTCTCTTTGAGGCACTGGATTCTTTCCCTTTAGATGCACTCCCAGAAGTGAGGTTGCTTCACTTTCAGATTTCAGAGGGACCTTCTTGCTGGTTTCCATGGTGGCTCTGCCAGTTCACGTGGCCTCCTACAGGGCACAAGGTGCTCTGTTCTCCATCAATTTCCTACTGCTTGCTTTCTCATCTTTTGGAAACACCCTTCATAACAGTTATGAGGTGATTCCTCTGCATAGTTTTGTATATTTCCCTGAAGATTGGTGATTCTGACCATCTCTTTTTTTTTGTTTTGCAGTGCTGGGGATTGAACTCAGGGCCTTGTGCTTGCGAGGCAGGCACTCTACCAACTGAGCTATATCCCCAGCCCTCTGACCATCTTTTCATGGATCCTCTGGCCATTGGCATATCTTCCTTAGAAAAATGCCCACACAGTTTTACTGTGTGTCATGGAAGAAAGCAAGATACCTTAAGATAGATGGTGAAATGGGCACTAAGATGAACAAATTAACTCAACCATCATCTCTCTCAGCATTGCCCATATTTTCCACTTTGACAAGAATAGTTATAATCTACTCACTTGGAAAAAAATTGCTAACAAGAAAATACTACCATTAATGATAGTCTTCATGCATGTTAGAACTTCTGAAGTGTTTACCCTGCATATTTGCTATTTTTATCCTTTTGCCCACATTGTCTTGAGACAGGTGAACTTTCATGAGTCACATCCTCTAAGGAGCCCAATTCTGCTGTCAATGGAAGTCCAGTCTTCCACACTTGGGAAGACCACCCTATCATCACCAAAACTGCAAAAAAAACAAGATTAAATAGGAAACATAAAGATTCCCATCATTCACAGCTGACAAACAGACTAGCAGAGACAAACTAAATTGAAGACTGCCCTGCTCAACAGAGTTTGTCTGAAAAACCCTGAGGTAGCACATGACCTGCTTTCCCTTTCTCCAGTGTTCACCATTTCCTGTGTCTCTCACATCTCAGTCTGAACACTGCTCTGTGCAGCTCCAGGAGCCCAGGGAGTCCGAGGCTCACAGAAGTGCAGGCAGGAAGAACCCACAGGGAGGGAAACCACTGGCTCTCAGAGGAGGCACTGTGGAGGTTGGCTATGGCACTCCTGTCCCTGTCCTTTCCCCAAGTGGATGGAGTCCAATGGTCAGAAGAGTCTCTCCATGGGCTCCTTTGGGTGTGAAGTCAACACATAGTGCCACATAAAACACATAAAGAGGAAAAATGGTTTAACTGATTTTTGTAGGATCCAATTGGAGAAGTCAAAGCATCTTGGAGTTTGGTTTTGTTTAAGACCCTTCTCAGAGACCTCATGAGACTATTGATAGTGGTCTGCAGGACTCTCAAGAGGCAGGTGGTGCCCATCAGCACACCCCTGCCCACTATCCAAACACACAACAGAAGCTTGCAGCCAAAATCATTGCAGCAAGGTTTCACCCAAGGCTACCATTGCCTGGGGAAGTCAGATAGTGTGAGTAGGATCTGGTAAACACAGGTGCCAGCAATCCCATGGGCAGACAACCTGCTGTGAGTGATAAGGAGAAGACAGGGGTAGAGAAGAGAGACCTTGCCCAGGATCCTGACAGCAGTCTGAGAGGAAGAGCACTCCTCTTGCCCAATGCCTATGGGCTCTGCTGTCAATTACCACAGTTCCCTTTCAATCAGGGCAACAAATATTCCTTCAAGCACAGGGGCTCATTGTAGAGTTTGACCCCAAGAATGATTTAGATGGTGCTTTGTGGGACTGCCAGAGATTTCAAAGCAAAAGCAGATGTAGAGGATGCTCAGCATTTCATGGGGAAGTCCTCACTGAGGATGGGGGTACTGATCTTGGAGAGAAATAATGTGACAGTTGGAAGAAAGTGAAATGAGACATTTTCAGTGTAACCTGAGGTTTATATTAGCCACACTGGAATAGTGGAAATGTCGATCATTATCCACATGATATCCAATTCAGAATGGATCTCCAAAGGATATAATTAAGAAAATGTGAAAATATTTTGTAATTTAATGATGTTTATTTAGCACTCACATCACATGTTGTAAGACATTCACTTATGATCGATCTAGGTTAAGCTACATATTTTCAGAAATACAATCATCTATTTAAACTTTAGTACTCGAGGCCTCTGGTTTTCCTCCTCTATTTTATATTAGAATTTTTTGTCATTATGTGTGTACATATTGATTGGAGTTGTTGATAATATTCACATATGCACTCAATATGGCAGCATAAATTGACCTCAGTACTCACACCTCTACCTCCCACATCTTGGTCCCTTTCCTCTACTGATCTCCCTTTGATTTTTTTGTTCTAATTATTTATATATAACCGTAGAATGTATTTTGACCTGTCATACATAAATGGAGAGTAGCTTCTCAGTGTTCAGGGTGTACATGATGTAGAATTACACTGGTCATGTGTTCATATATGCACATAGGATAATAATGTCTGATTCATTCCACTGTTCTCTCCTCTCTTCACTCCGCTTTATCTAATCCAAACCACCTCTATTCTTTTCTAATTCTCCCCTTATTGTAAATTAGCATCCACAAATCAGAGAAAATATTTGGCCTTTGGTTTTGGGGGACTGGCTTATTTCATTTAGCATGATATTCTCTAGCTCCATTCATTTAAATGAAAATGCATAATTTCATTCTTCTTTAAGGCTGAATACTATTCCATTGTGTACATATGCCACATTTTCTTTTTCCATTCATCTATTGAAGGGCATCTACATTGATTCCACAATCTATATATTGTAAATTGAGCTGCTATAAACATTGATGTGGCTGTTGTGTATAATAAATGCAGGAGTGGGATAGCTGGGTCAAACTGTGGTTCCATTTCAAGTTTTCTGAAGACTCTCCATACTGCTTTCCATAGTGATTGCACCAATTTGCAGCCCCACCAGCAATGTATGAGTGTATATTTTTCCCCACATCCTTACCTTTTATTACTTGTATTCTTGATAATTGTTATTCTGACTGGAGTGAAATGAAATCTCAGTGTAATTTTGACTTGCATTTGTCTAATTGCTAGAGATGATGCATAGGTTTTCACATATTTCTTGATCAATTGTATTTCTTCTTCTGTGAAGTGTCTGTTCAGATCCTTAGCCATTTATTGATTGGGTTATTTGTGGGTGTTTTGTTTTGGTGTTAAGTTTGTTGAGTACTTTATGTGTCCTGGAGATAAATACTCTACCTGAGGTACATGTGGTAAAATTTCCCTCCCAATCTGCAGGCTCTCTCTTCATATTATTGATTGTTTCTTTTGCTATGAAGAAGCTTATTAGTTTGATTCCACACCATTTATTGATTCTTGATTTTACTTCCTGTGCTAATCTCGCACTTACTTCTTCTCTTGTCTCGATAAGGAAGTAAGGTTCTAAGTCAACATGGTCAAGATTTGGGCCTACTTCTTCTTCTGTTGGGTGCAGGGTCTCTGTTCTAGTGCCTAAGTCCTTTATGCACTTTGAGTTTTATGCAGGGTCAGAGATAGGGGATTAATTTCATTTTGCAAGATATAGATTTCCAGTTTAACTAGCATAACTTGTTGGAGAGGCTCCCTTTTCTACAATATATGTTCTTGGCCCCTTTGTCTACTCTGACATAACTGTATTTATGTGGGTTTGTCTCTGTGTCTTCCATTCTGTACCATTGGTTGACATGTCTGTTTTGGTGCCTATACCATACCATTTTTGTTACTATTGCTCTGTAGTTTAATATAAAGTCTGGTATTGTGATGCCTCCTGGTTCACTCTTCTTGCTAAGGAATAATTTGACTATTCTGGGTCTCTTATTTTTCCAAATGAATTTTGTGATTTTTGTCTATTTGTATGAAAAATGTCATTAGGATTTTAATAGGAATTGCATTAAATATGTACAACACTTGGTAGAATTGCCTTTTTGACAGTATTAATTCTGCCTATCCAAGATCATGGGAGATCATTATATTTTCTAAGGCCTAGCTCACTTTCTTTCTTTATTTTTCTGTCATTTTCATTGTAGAGGTCTTTCACCATTTTTGCTAGATTGGTCCCCAAATATTTTATTTTTTTTGAGGCTATCATGAATGGGTAGATTTCCTAATTTTTCTATCTGTGCATTCATCACTCATGTATAGGAATGTGTTTGATTTATTGATGTTAATTTTATATCACATTACTTTGCTAAATTATAAAAAGTTTTTGAAAGGACAGTTTTGGCATTCTCAGAATAAGAAAATATTTCTTAAAAAATACACCACCTTATAGATGATATATATTACATTTTATTAAAATTTAAATTATTTTCTATAATAATCATGCACATGTACAAAGAGACATCAGAAAAATGGGACAAGAGACAAAGACACACCTAGTGCAAGACAGAGACACTGAAATGATGAGACTACACACATGAATATGATAGATCTGGAATTCAGACTTTCCTGTTTCCAAAATTCCTTTTTCTTATCGTTGTGGTCTGTGTTTTACCACATGGGGATGAAACCTATGTGTAAAATCAAGATCTTCTCAGATCTCTACTGAGATGATGTTTTATTGTGTGCCTGCATGGTGATGTTCTAAATTTCATGATACATGCAAGTCTTCTTAAATGTCATGGATCTTAAATAATTGAGGACACAGTGGAGAATGAAAGGAAAAAAGGGAAGAGGTAATAAATAAAAGAAATGAGACAAAATGGTCTTTGGGATTGCAGAAAAGGAAGAGTCTTGTAATGCCTGGGGAAGGTGTGACCTTGGCTGCCTGCCTGTGTCAGCAGCTCCCAGGCTAACAGGGCGAGCATCAATGAGAGCTCAGGTCCCTAGCTGACACACAGGGTTCCCAGAGCCCACCTAACTTCAGCAAGGTGTGGGCAGGCTGCTGCAGGAGCCCATACACAGGGCTGAGGCCCTGGCAGTGAGGTGGGGAGGGGTGGAAGCTGCTGTGCTAAGATCTGAAAAGGTCTGCAGTTAATTCCAGTTTCCACTCAGGCTGTGTCCTGGAGTTTCAAGCCTTCAGTGTGCTCCAGGCAGTTGCTAGAGAACCATCACATCACACAGCTGTGACACTGCAGTCATTGTCTATGGGGAGACAGTCCTGGGGCTTCCTACCCACAGTCTCCACAGGATCCTGTCCCACTGAAACTGGAGACACCATGACTAGCCTTGATTGTGTGGTGCACAGATATTGATAAGACTGAGTGAGTCAGGAGAGGAGAAAAGAGCAGGTGACTGGACATGAATCAGCTCAGAAGGGAAGTGGTGTTAGCCTGGGTGAGGCAGTGACAGGTGAGGGACAGAACATCACATCGACATTTTCAGGACGTACTGAAATCCATTGTTTGCTTCATAAGAACTCTTAAATCACTACCAAAGAGTTTAACAAATTCAATCTGAGTGGACCAATGATGCCTTAAAAGAAAAAGCACATCATGGGTTTTATGATGGAAAGGTGTGTTAACCAGAGGAAATGGTACAACCAAAGGGGACACATCAGAGTTTTGTTCAAAAGGAGCACTGGGCAGTGCTCTGGGACCAGTTCCTGCAGCTGCCCTCCCACTTGCAGGTTGGCAGGTGGCCCCTCACACACACTGCAGGCCCCATGCTATCCCTGGTGGGTCTGCTGAAGCTCCACCCATCCTACTGCAGGCCATTCACTGTAGCATGCAGACATTATATTTCCATGCATCAAGGAACTTCAAGAGTGACTGCAGACATGGAAGAGGAGGATAATCATCTTTTCAGGATGATACTGAAGAACATGCCACCTGGATGGGGCTGTTCTATTTCCCGAAGCTTCTGGGAATGTGGTAGATGGCCTACGACAGATGATCCAGAGCTTGGCAGATACTCTGTGCTGGCAGATGTCTCTGCACCTAAAGGTCACAGTGCTCAACCTCAGGACCATGAGTGGACAGCACCATTCACAGCTGGCATGGAAGCAGAGTCCCTTGGAGATGGAGTCCCAGCCGTCAGGAAGTGGAGAGAAGCTGGAGTGAAGGTGGAGGGCTGTTCTTCAGGGAATGCAGAGGGACACGAGCTGCAGAGGGAGATGCTGTTGAGCTTGTTGGTGGCCACTTACTACCAGACAAAGTGGACTGGGAGAGTTCTGGAAAAGTTACCAGTAGCCTTGGATGCTCAACCACGGACATCTCTTTCCTGACAGATGTTACCTTAGAGCCAGTGCTGCAGGGAAAGCTGATGTGCACATAGCCATGGTGGACCTGGTGACACAGGGTTCACAGATGAGGAGGACCCTCCTATGGACTGTTGGCATCTGAAGTACAATCTACCGGCCTTCCTCAATAGAGGAGGATGTCTAGAGAAGACCAAATCACACCTCACACTTGTCCACTTAGTGTCTAGTGTTACTGGAGTGGTAAACTACCTCACCTATATACATGTGTGTATGTAATATATATAAGTGCAGGCTCAAGTCAGTTTTTGTCAATACATAGGTGAAAAAATGTGTTGAGTGAAAACATAACTTAGTTACAGATTCTCTGTATATAGAAACTGATTGAGACAGAAACTCTAAGCCTTACTGAGGGCAGAGTAGTTGACAGAAGAAATGGCTGCAACACAGATCTCATGGCTTGTGTTTCTTCCGTCCTCTACAAATATGGAAAGCTGGTTTTGTAAATTATCAGAAGTCTGTTGCTGGAAATACTGAAAACCCTTCAGAGATATCCCTAATATTAATTCATTGTTCTTGTTTAACTTCAACTAGAAGATTCACCACAGCTGCATTTCATATTTGCCTTCCTGGGTCCAAGACACACAGGTATTGGTTTTGATCCAAAAGAGCAAATTTAGGAGAGGAAACTCACTTGACTTGTGATCAATCAAGTATCTGGTACTTCAGCAGGATGGAGCTGAGCATGTGGTGACCACAGCCAGCACTGACCATGAACCCATAAAGGACCCTGAGTAATGGCTTCAGTAGAAACCTGGTTCTGGATGTTCAGCAAATCAGTCCTGATCCTGCTGGTGGCCACCATCACAGAGGTGATGGTCACCTTTGTAACCATGTCTTGGCACCCAGGGAGAATAGATGTTGCTTGCTATTTACTATTTTTTTTAACCTTCAGCTGAAATCAGTCCATAACACCAAGAAATTCATACTATGTAATATTTTCCTGTAAAGTGCATATGAGAAAGGTGAATTTTATAACACCTTATGAGAAAGGTAAATTTTACAACACCTTCTTTATCCCTGGGGAATTCTATTAGTATTTCATGGTATTTTCATGTTGCGATTAATAAAAGCATTTTGTTCTTCTTCATAAATAATAAAAGAGGGAGGAACTCATGGAGTGAAATTCGTACAAGCTTTTGAAAAACTCTTAGGAAATATATCCTAGAGCCATGACCAATGAGGGCACCACTGCATCCATCCACAGCAGAGACACACACAAGCCTCATGACAGCCAGGAGCAGGACCTACCTGCTGTGCTGATCCTGATGGTCCCCCCACTAGGACACTCCCATGTGCTCACCTCTCTCCAGTGCCAGGACCAAGGACCTGTGGCTGGGTACTCTGTCAGGAAAAGGAATTAATTTAGCTTGCACTCCTTCAGATGCAAGAGCATGGTGCAAGCATCTGCTCAGCCTGGTGAGGGCCTCACAGCAGATGGAATTACAGTGGTGGGAGCAGGTGCAGAAGAGACCACAGGGCAGGACAGAGAGTGAGAGAAGGTGGGAACACCTGCACTCACTGAAGGACCACCCCCCCTTCCCATGGGAGCTAATATCCTCTGGGAGATCAGCATTTGTCCCATCCAGGGTGACTGCCCAGGACCCCACACCCTTCTCCCTGCCTCCACTTCTCAGAGGTTCCACCACCCAACACAACACTCCAGAGATGAAGCTTTCAACTCATAAACTTTTGTGGAAAACCAAAAATCTTACCCAAACCAGATCATGAGTACCTCAAGAGAGGAAAGCTAAAATTAACTCTTTGAAATTCCTGCAGCTGAATCCTGTCATCAGTAAAACATGGAAATACAAAATTTAAAATTTAGGAAATTTTATAAATCAAATATAAAAGGGTTCATACCTGTTATGGTTTGGATGTGAAGTGTCCCCCAAAAGCTCACATGTGAAACAATATAGGAAGGTTCAGAGGAAAAATGATTGAATTTTGAAAGTCTTAACCTAATCAGTGAATTAATCCCTGATGAGATTAATTGAAGTGGTAGAGTGTGGCTGGAGGAGGTGGGAATTAGAGTGTGGCTTTGGGGTATATTTTTTGTATCTGGAGAGTGGAGTCTCCTCTCTCTGACTCCAGATGATGCAAGCTGCTTCCTATGCCATACTTCTCCACCATGATGCTCTGCTTCACCTTAAGCCCCAAGGAATGGAGTTGGCCTTCTATGGAATAAGAACTCTGAAATGTGAGCCCTCGAATAAACTCTTCCTTTTTTATAATTGTGCTGGTCAGATCATTTAGTTACAGCAGCAAAAAAACTGACTAAAACAATACTGAACAGCTTCTATTATGTACAGTACAAAACAGGTGATTCTGTCATATGCTGGTCACTTTGGGAAATGCTTATGGGAGAGGCAAGAGGAGTCATCTTAGAAACCAAGAGCACTGCTTTTCCACACACCAGCCACATGCAACATGTATGGTCAGTTTGTGTCATTTTGTTGAGCAACACATGCCCGACTTGTCCCTAAGAGAAATGTCAGTAAATATCCATAAATTTATGGGTAACAAAATATGTTATTACTCAGGTGTCTTATGTTGTCAATGTGGACAGTAAATATCTTAAGTAAGATTATATGGTGATTGGCTTTTGAGAAGATGAAATGTGCACTATGAAAATAACACAGTAACACCTGGCAAAGGAAATTCAGCATAACCTGTGTCACAAACAGGATGCTAGTGTATCACTGCTTCCCCTTATGTCCAATATTATGTGAAATGTACAGGTCTAATTTCACTGGCTAAAGATGAATATTGTTTGACAAAGTTCACTTTGGTATTTCCCTCAAGAGACACAACTGAGACAAATATAAAGTAGATAAATAAAATATAGAGTGCACATGTTTTAATGACTTGGGAAAATAATTAAAAGGTAGATTTTATGTTAAAGTATCTTCCATTGCTTCAATTAGTAATATTTTAAATCAAAAACTTCCACTTGCTACCTATAATTTTCCAGAAATGCTGCTTGATGTCTATAAACATAATACAACTATATGCATGCACCATCCTCATGTACACAAACACACATATACACATGCACACAATATAAATACCACTGTCTATATAAAAACCACCACTCACAAGTGATATCACTGTTCATAACTATTCTTAGAATTTTGAGGGTAACAAAGAATAAAAAATAAGAATTGTGCAAAAGCTTATGACTTACACATTCACCATGATATCATGGGTTCTTCTATTCTGTATCCAGGTAAAGCAGAGCCTGGATACTCTGGAGTCTGGGCTCATGAAGAGAAAGGGGATAACAGCTGGGAAACGCCCATCAAGAAAAACAGCTGTGTTCCCAATGAACCAGCAGGGATTATACATAACACCCACACAAACTTGAAAGATGCTGGAAAGTGTGCAAAAGAGACAATTGTGTTCACTAGGAGGAGGATAGTTTTGGCAGCTCTAGACTCAGGGGAGGACCTGGGGGAGCTGGTCTTATGAACGTGCTGCATTCTCTGCTTGTGCCTGTACAAAATGAGCACCATGGAGCTGCTGGCCCAGAGCATGAGCCCCACCCCCACAGCATCTGGGAATGACAGCAATGCTGCATGCAATGTGGCTGTGGTTGTGTCATGATGAACACTAGAACAGTATCCATGGTCTTTTACATTGGTGACAGTTTTGTTCCCACTGTTTGCAGTCATGTACATAAAAATTAATAACATTTCAAAAGAGGGACAGGATCCAGCCCAGGTATATATGGGAGAAGATGTCCCTGGGAGCTTTCACTTTAAGCTCTGCCCAACTGGAGTTCCCAGAACTAATCATAATGGCCTGAAAGATGCTCAGGAGGTAGATGCTGCAAGTGGACACATTCCTGTCCACCTTGTGAAGAGTGAAAACAAGCTTGCATTCAATATCACTGGCAAAATATTTCATTCCAAAAGCTGCCACTGTCTGGAGAAATCCTTTACACAGGAGAGTTAACAAGTTGGCCAGAGTCAGGAACTGAAGAAATCTGTGTTTTTTATCCTGCAAAGAGTGAAGTCAAGGACCAAGTGAGGAAGAGAAGAGAGGAACTGCCCAGAGCTCCAACCACAGTCTGTGACAGGAAGATGATTCCTGCTGCCACCTCACTGGCTGCCATCCTGCCAGTTCCCTGCTGTCCCAGCCAGAGGGTCCTGCAGGGGAAGAGGAGGCCTGGGCTGCATGTGTCCTGTTAATCAAAACCCAGCATGGCCCACTCTCCAGAACTCCCACTGTGAAATATTACTTAAGTTTTGTTTTCACTAGCAGGTTTTAATGAGGCTTGTATGAATAGTTAAAGCAAGAAGTGTGTCTAAATCCCTGCTGTGTAGTACATGGTGATTCTCGAATCTTCATGACTTGAGGCAGGTGCTGAGATGACTTTGCAAGATGTCCAGGAGAACTTGAGCACACAGAGGTTAAGTCTCTGTCCAAATTCATACTCTGATAAGGTGCCTAGAAGGGTCTTGGTATTTGCCTGAGTGTTTTCGGAAAGGGTTTGGGATTCACCAGCCCTCCCTAAAGCTGGTGCATGGGGTTCTTGGACTGTGCAGCAGCTCATATTAATTTTCTGCATTCCCACAATCCTATTGTCTTCTAAACTAGTGGTATTATATGACTTCTTACTTGGAAAATGTTTCCATTTCTTTGTGGAGATTTATTCTATGTGAAGTATCAATTATGAAGGAACACTTAGATATTTTAACAACTGCAGGCACCTGCCCCTTGGTGAATTTCATGCAATGAGTCAGGACTGGCTCCACTTCATGACAGGTACCCTATAACTCACTTGGTTGTGTTTTAGGAACACAAACTCAATGATCCTTATTACAGGAATGGAATCACAATCACAGGCCACATCCTTAGCTTTGGAACATGAAGAAACAACTTGGAATAAATGAGTGTAATCGCACAAACAGAATATTTACTCATTGCAGAGGATATATGTATGAAGTCATTAACACTGATATTAAGTAAAACTATTTCAAAGGAGCAAGAGTGAGGAATAATATTATCGTAGGAGCCACCCATGAAAACTGGCACAGGTGGGCAGGAAAACTTGTGCAATTAAAATTCAAACAAAGAATGGATCCCCCATTTGACCCAGCTATCCCACTCCTTGGCCTATACCCAAAGGACTTAAAATCAGATTACTACAGTGATGCAGCCACATCAATGTTCATAGCTGCTCAATTTACAACAGCTAGATTGTGGAACCAACCTAGATGTCCTTCAATAGATGAATGGATAAAGAAACTGTGGTATATATACACAATGGAATATTACTCAGCCATAAAGAAGAATAAAATTATGGCACTTGTAGGTAAATGGATGATGTTGGAGACTGTTATGCTACGTGAGATCAGCCAATCCCAAAAATCCAAAGGCCGAATGGTCCCTCTGATAAGTGAATGATGATGCATAATGTGGGGTGGAATGATGGCAAGAATGGAGAAAGGATAGAGAGCATAGAGGGAAGGGAGAGGTGGGGTTGAGGTTGGGGGGTAAGAATAATAACAGTATGTGTGACAGACATCATTGCCCTGTGTACATGTATGAATGCACAGATGGGGTGACACTACTTTGTGTACAACCAGAAAAACAATAGCTGTACTCCATTTGTGTTCAATGAATCAAAAATTAAATAAAAAAATTCAAACAGGATGTCTGAGGTCATTTGAATGCACGTGTTTAAGAGATGTTATTGACTAGAGAAATTTTAGTTTCACCAAAAAGGACCAGTAGAAGAGATTTTCTATCTTCTCCCCGCACACTAAGCCTAGTCCACTGTCAAACTTCTAGAGCATCTGGTGCATTTGCTACAACCAGGAGAATATTTTTTAACAAGGAAGACAAGATGATACACATCTGACAGCTGGTGTGGAAAACTGTAATAATTATGTCCACTACATACATGCTCCTTACTAATTTAAGAGGGAAACAGCCTCACCATAATCAAAGACCACTGATCCTTTTAGAACTGTTACAAGGTGTGTCTCCATGAGCTGCACCAGGCACAAAGTTAGAGAAAACTTTCTAGTCAGGCAATCACCATCAGATCACTTTCTACACAGGACGAGAGGATTCCTGAATATCCCTACTCTATACACCAAGCATGGAGAATGTTACACGTCAAACTCTGGAAATAATGTACATTCAGTACGCAGGGAATTCCCATAAAGGAAAGTGAACAGCTGATTAGCTTTAAAACAACCTCCTATGCACCATAAAAATCACAATTCTTTTTCACTTGGACTTTGGCACATCAATCACTGTCAGCAGGGATCACATTCAATTAATCAGGAGACATCAGAAATTGAGGTTGGGGCTATCACCCCATTTATCTCTGCTGTCTTCAGCCCATTCTTCAGCAATTGATCTACTTCCTGTATGGCTCTGGCATACTAAATGGTTCACTCCAGAATCTCCTTTTCTGATGTGATCCAGACCCTTGGACATGGGTCTTCACTTAGATGCTGCTCTCAGACTGGCATTGCATTAGTCACCAAGTTCTTTCTCCTTGACAGAATTGTGACTCAGTGCAGAGGCCTCTGACCAGGACTGTGCAGCAGGGAGGAAGCAAGCTCCTGAGATAAGGGTCTGTGACTCTGCGACCTCACCTTCCCTGGGACCTGCAACCATCTCTGTGCCTGTAGCAGCAATGGGCAGGCAGTCTTGGATGCTGTGGACACTTCTGAAAACTTTCTCCCTGGGTGAAAGCTTAGCAAAAACACTTAAAAGTTTCTTGCTAGACTCTCTTAAGGGGATCCTGGAGTGCTTGGAGAGACTCTTACTCATCCATGGTCCCTGGAGGCAAGCAGGGTCTCACTTGGAGGGGGCAGGAAATACTCAGGTCAGTCCTGTGAAGGACTGACAGTGAGCTGTGCATGTCCCATTGTATTCCTTGCTTCCCTGAGAAGTTTTCTACCCCAAATCTGGTTGCTTGATGTTCATGCCCCTGAGCGCCACCATCATTTAAGATACTAGGATGGAATTGGAATGTGACAAAATATGTGGGAAGATTTGAAAACAAACACAAATAAAAGGAAGAAAATTATACTAATAATTCAACTCAAAAGCCATTGGATTCATTTGCACAAATACAGGTAACTTAATTTGGACTCATTTGCACAATTCAATGCAATTTATTATAAAAATTTGCAAATAGATATATTGTACCAATATCACTCCCTTTAATGAAAGGAAGAGAGACTTAACAATAAACAAAAATATTCTAAAACCTCTCTCAAGTGACAGAAGCTGGGTCAGACAGTTCGACAGGCCAGTCCTAATGTTTCCATAACTGTAAGATAGGCCCGTGCTGCTACATTGGATCAACAGCCTCAAGGAGTGACCACAGCACAGGAGTCTGTTCTGCTATTCCCAATCCCTCCAACCCTGCAGGGACGGTATTTACCATGAACCTTCTTATTAAACGCTGTGAAGTTTAACATTCATGGTGAGACTTGTAGGAAAGCAGGTGTGTTCTGGGCAGTGTGATGACATGGGTGTAAGATGAGGAAAAAGATGACATGGAGAAAGGGGGACACATGCACAGCTTGATGGTGCAGATCCCATGATGCTGAGGAAAGAGAATATGGAGGGAAGGTCACAGGAGAAGGCAAGAGGCCATGAAATATCCAGGTAAGGCTAATGTGCACAACTGGGATTGAGGGACGAGGGGGAAGAGTGCAGAGGGACTTCAAGAATCTGTGGTCTAACAGGTAGTGGGGACACGGGCACATGGTCACATGGGAATGAAGGTGCTCCTGGGAGTGGGCAGTGGGAACAGAGGTGAAGGTCACAGAAGATTGACTGTATAGGAGGCATGAATCCCACATGTGGACACCGTGAATGTGCCTGTGGTAGGAGGTCCTGCCTTGAGGGGTGTGCAAAACAGGCCTGAAAAAAGAGGGTGAGTCTGCAGAGAGGTAATGGGCCATGGGGGGGACAACCTAGACATCTGGCCAGAGGGAGCTGGGAAGGAAGTGAGTGGAGAGAGCTAAGGGGGCCATGAGAACAAAGACTAGCAAGGGGAACATCAGAAAATGCAAGGTCAAGATGAACACTTCCAGATTTCAAGAATAGTTACAAGGGTGCTGTTCTACAGCCATGTGGTGTAACTGGAGGACATGCAAAGTCACCAGTGAGACCAAGGAGTGTCTAGATTCAGAACCAGGAAACGTGAGTGGAATAAGAAGACCATGAAGTGTGTGCCCAGGACAAAGACAGAGGATGATGGAATTGGCTGGGATTAGTCTGGGTAGTGAACTGAGAGGTCAGGAAGCCTGAGAGTTAAAGCTTGGGCATTTGGTTTTGTGAGGGACAGAGGTCATTGGAGATGGCCTGAGACACTGGAATGGGAAGGTGACATCAGAAAGAGAAAAAAGGGCCCTGATGGCAGATCTTGTGGGTATTGAAAGGTGGAGCAGCTGTCCTAAGGCCCTCAGGACAGGCATCACAGAGCAGCCACAGTAAGGCCACAGGACACAGGTGTGGGGGGTAATATGGGTTTGGATTGGATGCAGGGACATGAGGCATTGGTGGGGGGTTCAGTGTATGTCTACAGCCCACAGGGTGAAGATCCAGGATGGCCCGTATGATACAGGGAGAAGGCTTACAGATTTCCCCTCCTTGGTTTGTTGAGGTATGAGAGACAAACAAATTCATATACATTTAAGGTGTCCAAGGACACTTGATAAATACACATTGTGGAAGAATGATCACAGTCCAGTTGGGTACCATGCCTATCCCTTCACATAGTTACCTTCGTATGTGTGTGTGGTGAGGATCTCATGGCAGATTTCAAATGCTCCACACTGTGTCACTAACTATGGTCTCCATGCTGTGAGAATAGCTCCAGAATCTATTCATGAGGTAACAGAAATTCAGACATGTGACCAACTTCTCCCACATTCCTCACCACACACTTCTTTACGAACATGGTCTCTATGAGATTGACTTTTCAGATTCCTCATGTGTGTGAGATCAAACAGTATCTGTGTTTGGGTTATGCCCTCCAAGTTCATGTACATCTTCACAGTGGCAGGATCTCCCTGTTTAGGAGGCTCCATAACGTCCATCACATAAGAGACACATCACACCTTCTAGGTGGGCTCACCCACCAGGTTCTCTGGTTGTTTCTATGCATCACCTCCTGTGAACAGTGATGCAATGAGCAGGTCTCTTTGAGATGTGAATCTGCTCCCTCAGACTAGACCCAGAAGTGGGGTTGCTATATGGTATTTTAGTTTGACTTACAGCTTTCAGAGAAATCTTTGCACTTTTTCCATGGGGGTGTGCCCATTTATATCCATGGGTTCTTTTGAACACATTCTTGATATCACTTGTTATATCTTCTCTTTTTGATATTAGTGATGCTAACAGCTGGGAAGTAATCTTTGTGTTTTGTGCATTTCCTCAGTGATTTCTCATCTTGAGCACTCTTTCATGTATCTGCTGGTCTCGTTATGTCTCTTTAGAACAATGGCACCTCAACTACTTTGCTCAATTTTGAAAAAAATACATTGTACTGTGTATATTGTGGCAGACAACATGATACCTCAAGATATAGAGTATAGTGACCAGTAGAATGGAACAAAGTAACTAATCCATCAAATCACAGAGACTCCCATATATTACCCCATGTGAAGAACAGTTACAGTCTGCTCATTTGGCAAATCTTCCAACTAGAACACAGGACCCTAACAGAGTATCCTAGATATCTATTCTTAGTATCTTTCACCAACATCTCCAGATAGGTACATTTTTCTATGAATTGCAGGTTCTATTGATCCCCTTCTACCTCTCAGAGCTTGAGGCCTTCCCCATTTGTTTTTGAACACCACTGGCTTTATATGTATATTTTTCCCCTAAGGTTGAAGTTGATTTAAATTGTTTTGCCAAGTAATTTCCAGTTATTTCTTTCTTTCCTGTCATGAGTCATTGATGCCTGAGCCTCAATCTCTATTTCAGGGATCTTTTAGAAGGGCTGACCTTTTCTATCACAGGAATGGATTTCCTTCCCACTGATGTGGTATGTCTACCAGGGGTTTTCTCTTGGAAGCTTGTTGTCCAGAGTGCAATGTTAGGTGTTGTGGGCCCCTCATGAGGGGAGGCCTGGTGGAGGTTGACAGATCACTGGGGCCTTGGTCCATTGAAAGGGCTAAGGGACTTCCTGGAACCCTGGCTAGTTCTCATTAGGGGTTGTTATGTAAGAGAGGACTGGCCCTGTCTGCTCTCTGGCTTCCCATCTCACCATGTCATCTGCCCTTTCACACATATTCCTTCCATCAAGTCACCCAGGGGCCTCAAAGGAAGTAAGCTGATGTTGGCGTCATGTTGGTGAGCCCCCAAAGAGGGAGATAAAAACTTCTTCTTCCTATGAAATACCTAGCCAGATGTACTGAGTCCAGTGACCACAGGATACTCAGGTTTGAAGAACTCAGAGCTTTCCTTGTCTGTTTAAGCACCTGCAAAACATAGTCACTGTCACCACTTCTGTTTGCCATAGTACTAGAAGTACTGCAAAGAGCAATTATGCAAGAAGAGACAGGAAAGGATTCCAAATTCAAAGTAAAGAAATATATTGTCTCTATTTGAAGATGACCTGATTATACACTTTAAATATTTGAATAAAAGGAATAGCATGACAAATTTTTTATATCAAAATCACTTGTGTTTATCATCCAAAAAATTTTTGAAAAGAAAATTAAGAAATCAATCATATTTACAATTGTCTCAAGCAGAATAAAATACTTAGGGAATAATTTCATTAAGATAGTGAACAATCTGCAGACCCCAACTTTAAGAAATTGATCAAAGAAATTGGAGGAAACACATGTAAATGAAAGGTATCCCACATTAATGGATCAGGAGACACACTGTTATTAAATGTCCATACTACCCAAAGTGTTCTACAGGTTCAGTGGGATCTCTCTCAAATCTCCTTGGCATTTTTCACAGGAAAAGACAGAACTGTGGAAGGCGGTGACAGAGGATGGGAGAGCAGTGACTGAGATTGGGGTTCTCTGATGACCTCATGACTGAGGCATGCCCAGTGCCTGGGAATGTTTCTGTGCAAAGACACAGGATGCTCCCCTGCTGTCGCAATGCCCTGCATGAGGAGGCTCTGTGCAGGAGCCCTATCAGCTCTGACCTTGATCTCAGGCACACAGCTCCTGGGAAGGAAGAAACTCTTATGCTGGAAACCACAGTGTTTCACCAGCTCTGCTTCTCCTGTTCCTGCCTTCTTTACAGTAACTTTTAACAATGGACTTTCTGGAGAGCTACACAAAACTCGTAACATTGCACTTTGCAAGTGTGAACTGCAACTGTGAAAATGCTTCATAGATGTCCTAGTTTCTGTAACTTTCCAAATACAAAAAATAATAGTTGCACGGTCTTTAACCTGATAATGAGATGAAAGGGTAAGTCTGTTTTCCCCTGCTTCTTTTAAATAATTATCAGGAGGAAATATCAGTGGTAAAATTTTTGTAGGTGTACTTAGAATTTATATAATTTTTTCATTGCAAAACTGTGCAGTGGTATCATCATATCATAGGAAATTACTAACCCCAGATGTTATTGTAACGTGAGTCCACTATGACTGGACACTGACTGCTCCTAGTCTGGTGAAACAGAACACCCACATACCCTAGGTACATGAAGCAGGTGTATTAGTTACAGATAAGTAGCAAGGGGCAGCAGAAACTTAGGATTCATCCAAGCCTGACCACAGCACTCATGAAGGCTCCTCACAGAGGAGTCAGTTTCATCTGAGTGTGCTCCACTTACATCAAAGCTGAAGGACCCCAGAAAGATGTCCACTCTCCGTTATATGCCCTAGAATCACATGAATCTGTAAACCATTAAAGGCTGACCTCATTCCAGGGAAAATTAAAACAAAGGTTGCATTGTTCCACCTTCTCCCTTCCTATCTTATGGTGTTACCTTCTCAGCACACTCTGTGGTTATTCTGGAGAACTACAAGTGAAAACTGGGCTGTGAACAGGGTTGTTCCAAGGTGACTTGGAGAATGGTCTCAAAGTCTCTGCTGAGGGTTTTAAGATGGTACAAAAATGACTGATCACCTGATCTTAAGATAGGGATTGCTTGGATAATCTGGTTGACCTAGTGTGTTTACCTGGACCCTTGATGCAGAAGGCAGAGAGATGCAGCTGAAGAGATGGTCAGAGGTATGAAGTATGGGAGGAATTTTTCACATATTACTGGCAACGAGATGGTAAGTATATGAGCCCTCAATGAAACTGTGAGAAAGGAATGATGTTTAAATTATTAATTCATTATTTTTTTTGTTAATAGTAGTATAATAGCAGCATCAGCAGACAAAGCAGCAGGGATTGAACCTAGGAGGTGTTTACCACTGAGCTGCTCCTCATCCTTTCTTATTTTGAGACATGGTATCCCCAAGGTGCTTAGGGCCTAAATTGCTGAGGTTGGTCTTGAAATTGGGATCATTTTGCCTCAACCTCCCAAACCACTGAGATTACCAGAGTGTACCATCATGCCCAGCTAAATTTATTTATTTTTAACTGATTCTTAAAAAATTATATGTATCCATATGGTACCACAAAATATTGGTATACAATGTACATATTTGGCAATCTTCAAATCGGGGTAAGCATATCTACCTCCTCAAGCAGCTATAATTCCTCATGGCAAAAACTCTCAAAATATTTTCCCAGAGGTTTTAAAAATATGGAATACATTATGACAAATCACAGAAAAAAATTATCTAATGTAATATTTTCAGAACACATTAAAATGCATTGTTTGCTTCTTTAACAAGACTTAAATCACTGTCAACACACAAAATGCTGAATGTGAATGGTTTGTTTATGTAAATTTTCAAGGATTGTTTGTGTTCTTGATAATAGCTATTCTAATTGGAGTAAGATGCAATCTTAGAGTTGTTTTAATTTGCATTTCTCTAATTACTAGAGATGTTGAACACTTTTTCATATATTTATTGATCACCTGTACATCTCCTGTAAAGTGTCTATCCAGATCCTTGACCCATTTATTGATTGGGTTCTTTGTACTTTTGGTGTAAAGTTTTGTAAGTTCTTTATAAATTTTGGAGATTAGTGCTCTATCTGATTACACAAATGGTATGAATGTACATCATGCACAACCATAGAAATGAAAATTTGTACCCCATTTGTGTACAGTGAATCAAAATGAAGTCTGTAAAAACCAAAAAAAACCAAAAACAAAAACAAAAAAAACCTAGTGAAATCAAGCTGGGTATGGTGGCACATACTTGTAATCCCAGCAACTCTGGAGTCTGAGGCAGGAGGATCATGAGTTCAAAGCCAGCCTCAGCGACATAGCAAGGCACTAAGCAACTCAGTGAGGCCCTGTCTTTAAATAAAATATAAAACTAATGGCTGGGGATGGGGATGTGGCCTAGTCAAGGGCATCTGGGTTCAATCCCCAATACAAAAAAAAAAAAAAACCTAGTCAAATTTAAATAAAGTATGTGGATGATACAAAAAAAATTTTTTTTCGAGGATTAATTGATGTCTCTGAAGAAAATGAAGAACAACATCTCACAAATTCTTATAATAGGTCATTATGTTTAACTGGATATAAATTATAAACTCTAAAGAGGGTTTATAATTTATCAAATAATATTTATTAAAATATTTTTAAATCAAAAATATCAAAATATATTGGATAATCTGGTTATCAAAAAATATTTATCAAATATTATCAAAATATTTATTAAAATATCAAATATATTTATTAAAGTAGGAGCTGTATTGCTTGAAATTCATACATTTGGTAAATTCTTTGGCAATATATCCTAAAAGAAGTAGGTATAAACCTATGACCAATGAAGGCATCAGTCCACACATACCAGCAGAAATTCTTACAATTATGATCAAAACACGTTGTGAACCTACATGCAAGTCCACATCATGACACTGCAAACTGAAAAATGATCACATTATATTTATCTCTCGCTCTTATAATAACCAAACACCTAAAACTGTGTACTTGAAAAAGAAATTTATTGAGCTGCAGTTCTGGAGATTCAAGAGCATGGTACCAGCAGCTGCTCAGCTCTGGTGAGGGCCTCACAGCAGATGGAATCACAATGGTGGGAGCAGGTGCAGGAGAGACCACAGAGCAGGACAGAGAGCAAGAGACAGCAGAGACACCTGCACTCACTGAAAAAAAAAAAATTCTCGGGCTGGGAATATAGCTCAGTTGGTAGAGTGCTTTCCTCATAAGCACAAGGCCCTGGGTTCAATACCCAGCACAGCAAAAAGAAAAACAAAGCAAAAAAAGAAAAAGAAATCAACATAGTCTTCAAAACATATATTCCAGGAGATCATCATTAATCCCTTCAAGGGTTACCCACCCCAGGACCCAACCATCTTGAACCTGCGTCTTCTTCTCAAAAGTTCCACCACCTCCAGCACCATTATACTGGGGGGAAACCTTCCCACATGTAACTTGGGGGTAAAAACTCCAATCTTACCCACATCATAGCACTTGCATGTCGAGAAAGGAAAGCACAACTTAATTATTTAATATCATGAGTAGAATTCTATCACCAATCACATGTGAATATACAAATTTTAATGTGTATGAAATTTTTAAAGCAAAAGAAAAAAGTTCATGCTGAACAATTTCATTTATAGAAGGTACCAAAATGGTCTTAAATGTCAATTGCTGGTCCCTCTTGAAGATAATTATGGTAGAGGCACAAAGAGGAATCTTTGAAAGTGACAGGATTGTACTTTGGTGTAGAAGCTGAATGCAAGTGTGTTCCTTATAAAATTTCATTGAGCAATTCATGTCTGACTTGTACAGAAACCTGCTTTGAAGGTACATATCAGTAATTTAAAACTTACTTCTAATAATCAAAATAGCACCTAATATCATATATTATCAATGCAGACAGTAAATATATTTCATAATTTCAGAATTTATTTCAGAATTTTAAAAATTCTGATTCATTTTTTAAAAGATGAAATGTATGTTGTAGAAATAGCACAGTGGAAATCAACATAGAAAATTCTACAGAAGAGGTGTCATTAGTGGATCCCTGCTTCCCATTCTGTACATCACTATATTACACATACAGGGTAACTTCACCTGCTAAAGGCAAATATCGTTGGACTACATTCACAAGGACACTTCTTTGAAGACACATAGCTAAAACATAAACATGAGAGAGACAAATGAAATATTCGTTTGACATCTTCTAACATGACAATCCAGCAGAAAATAGGAAAGTTGATTTTATGTGAAATCAGTTTCAAATAGTTCTAACTGGTATTAAATATGAAATCTACATTTGACACACAAAATTTCCCGAACTTATTAGTTTATGGATTAACAATTCAAGTGACATGTATGCATGCCTGCTCATGTTCACAAACACACCTGCATACCCACATGCACACATTTATGACCTAGAAGTGCACATGTAAAAACAACCACTCATGAGTGATGTGACTGACCCTGTGCTTACACTTCTGTGGCTAAGAATAAACAACTATGAATTGTTCAAAACCTTATGGTTTACATGTTCCTCATGAATTAGGAATATAAAATTTTTTATACAGGCAAAACAGAGCCTGGATGCACTGAGTCCCTGCTCATGAGCCAAAAGGGTCTGACAGCTGGGGAACAACCAGTCACTATGGCAGCCATGTTCACCACAAACCAGCGGGGACTAAAAATAACAGCCTCACAACCCTCAAAGATGCAGGAGAGTATGTGCTCACCAGGAAGAGGATGGTTTTGGTGATTCTGGACACAGGGGAGGACCTGGGAGGAGTGGTCTTATGAACATGCTACTTTCTCTGCTTTTCCTGTGCAGGATGAGCACCATGGAGCTGCTGGCCCAGAGCATAAGCCCCACACACACAGCATCGGGGAATGATACCAATGCTGTATGGGATGTGTTGTTATGTCAGGATGAATTGGCAGAACAGTATCCAAAATCTTTCAGAGTTGTCATGGTTGAGATGCTTTGTTTTCCAGTCCTGTACATAAGAATAATAGTATTTACAAACATGTACATAATGTAGCTCAGCTGTGTGGAGGAACCAATGTACCTGGGAGCTTTCACTTGAAGCTCTCTACCTGGAGTCCTTAGGGTTGATAGTGGTGACCTAGAAGACACTCAGAAGGCACTTGGTTCAATGGACACATCCCTGGCACCCTGTGAAGATAGAAAAGCAGCCTCCATCCAATATTACCAAGGAAAGATTCTAAACTAAACACTGCCACTGACTGCAGAACTCCTTTACACAGGAGAGCTAATGAGTTGGCCACAATCAGGAGTTGAAGAAGCAAGTCTGTGGGCCTTATCCTAAACTCAGTGAAGTCAGAGACCACGTAATGGAGAAGAGAGGAAGAGTCCAGAGCTCCAACCACAGTCTGTGACAGGAAGGTGATTCCTAGAGCCACATCACTGCCTGCCATCCTGCCAGTTCTGCTCCCCCAAGCAGGAGTCCTGCAGGAGAATAGGAGGCCTGGGCTGCATGTGTCCTGTGAAGATCTACTTAGTTCTTCTTTTATTAAGCTATCTAAGTGATGTCTCTAGTTAAAAAAAAACCAAAAACATGAATTATGCTCTCTTTGCTGCTGTGTAGGGAACACATGTGGATCTTTACGCTATGGGGGAGGTGCCATGATGACTTTCCATAATGACAAGGAACTTGAACTTCAGTGGTTAAGTGTCTATCCAAATCATGTCCTGATTAGGGACAGAGAGAGGTCTTGAAACTGGCTGAGTGGAAACGGAAAGTTCAGTGAACCAACAGGGTATCCTACAGGCTTTTCATCTGTTCTTTTCACATAATCCAGTTCCATATTTACTTTTGATTTTCAAAATTCCTGTTATGTGCTAAATTCATGGTATTTTATAATTTATCGTAAAATGTTTTTATTTGCTTATAAAGATTTTTTCCATAGAACAATATCTATTATTAGGAAATGTTTAGACATTTTAATAACTGCAGGTGCACTGAGGGAACTTCAGCACTGCAGACACCTGTCCCATGGAGAGTCACATGCAATGAGGCAGGACTGGCTCCACCTCAGATCAACTACCCCACGGATCACTTGGCTGTGTCAGGAACAGAGTGCAATGACAGCAATCACAAGAAGTGGTGACAATCTCATGCCATATCCTAAGCTTTAGGACATAAGACACTGACACCTGATAAAAGAGTGCAGAGTAGAAATATAACTATTACTGATTTCAGATGACACACCTTTGAGATAATTAGTACCTGAGTCCAGTGAAACTGTTAGCACAGAGCAAGACTGATGAGTGATGTGACAGTACGCAACCTGGCATGAATACAGAAAAGTCTTGTGCTCTTAAAAAGTTGAAATATTAGATTTCAAGTTGTACTTCAAAAATATAAATTTAATAGAATTTATTATTTAGGACACGTTTAGGTTCATGAAAAATTTAGCAGAAAGTGAAAAGATTTTGCATTTGCTCCCTCTATAAGTCTGCTCCATGATCCTTTCTTAAGCAGATGATGCATTTATTACCATGAGGTGAATGTTTTAAACAGAAGCAAGGTGACAGATGTCTAGCAGATGATGCTGGAAAACCCATGATAACTTAGCTCACTTTTCCATACATACATGTGCTTTTATCATGCTGAGAGGGAAACAGCCTCACCATTACACAGAACTCTGATGTTTTCAGGACAGGTACAATGACTGTCTACATTAACTGCACCATGCCCACAGCCACAGAAAACTTCCTGCTCAAGAAATCACCCTCAGATCACCATGGTGTGCTGCACCAGCCAGCTGAGGCTTCTGTACCAGACATCCCACATAGAGCCTGCACCCACAGCTCCACAGCAAAACCAAGTGCTGAGACAGCACCACTCTGAAGAAGTCCCACTAGAGGGGAGAGGGCACCAGTGACTAACAATCCTGGGCAGCTGCAGCTCAGACAGTCAAGTCTCCATCCCAGTCACAGGGAAGGTCCCCAAGGAGCAGCATCAGCCAGGGAAGAGACTTCTGTCGGCAGAAATCCCACAGAGAGCCTGCACCCACAGGTCCCAAAGTTACAGAAAGCAACAAAGTTTCATGCGGCTGAAAAGAAGGCCTTATGAGAACAGGCACAAAGCACCCCACAGCAGTCAGTGCAAAAGCCCTGAGCCCTGCATCCTGTGCAGTACCCAACAGAGACAGCCACCAGTCACAGCACAGCACTCTCTAAGCATACAGGCTTGGGCCCCTGGACTGTCACCACACCAATTAGTGAGAAAAATCCATAGGAACAAAGAAGAAGCACCTTTGACCCAGCACCTCTAAGGTGCTCCACAATTGTAAATCCCACAGTTGCCATTTATCTCAATTCTCATTCAGACACACAGACATGGAAGGAAATTCCTGAGGATAAATGTAAGCAGCCAATAGAGAACATCACATATACACAGTGACACTCACCCCACAAAGGGGCTTACAGAGGAGCACCTCATAGGCAGCAGCCCTCACCCCATGAGCACAGATACAAGTCCACCAGTCTATGACCTGTACATTCCAGGCAGGGCTGCAGGTCCACACCCAAACAGGTCACCCAGGGCCACATCAAACTCACTACTACCTCTGGTTTAGACTGACATAGGAGCCACAATGGATTCAACAGTGCTGGATACATGGAGCTTTTCTTCAGGAGAGTGCATGAGACTACACCCCTAGTAGGAACTGACCAGGACTCTAAGTCACAGACTACTAGGGAATACCTTCTCTGACCCAAAAGAAAGACCTACCAAAGTCTGGAAGTGAGCTGGTGAGATCACTTCCTACACACCAAGGAAACAGAGAGGTAAGGTTGAAGAGTGCTGGGCATCTTCTAAAGGTCCCAATTCCTGATTATATCCAAAACAAAAGACTCAGGAAGAGCTTCCTCTATCACAGCATAAATGGTTATGAAGAGTTCTTATGTCAGTTTTGATCTCACATATTCTCACTTTTCATTTTGAATCAATAAATTTTCTCCAGTTATTCAATGCTGCACACTCAGCCAATCAGATGGTATTTCCTCTAATGCTCTAAATCATTAACTGGAATCATCCTAACTTTGCTTTCCTAGCTCAGGGTTACACTTGTTTCTCTTGATCCTCTTGTCCCTTCTGTAGTACCTGCTCCTGCCTCAAATCCCCCACCCATATTTTCTTATTTTATCCTTGGTTAGTCTTCTCTATTTTACAATGTTGTTTTTCCTTTGCCGAATTTTTCTATCCTTTACTTTTCAGTGCCTATATTTGAACAAACAAATTACTCAAAAAGAAAACAGAGCATTACTACAATTTTATACCTATATTAGAGAGACTGTGGAGAACATTTATACTGATTGTTTTTTCTAAAGTATATTAGCATGTGTTTCCCTGAAGAGATTGTAATAAATAGTGGTTAGTGTATTCTCTCAAAGTGTTACTAATACTAGGAAAAGCAGAGGATACATGTTGAGTGGAAGTATCAATACCTGGATATTCCCCCAGCCTGGGGCATTTAAGAGAAAGAAGCTTCCTAATTATCCTCAGAATTAAAGTACAGGCAATAATCATCCCAGCACAGGGGCAGATATATGGATAATATGAAAAGACAAAAGAAAAAAATACCCTAAACAGAACACAACACTTCAACAATTTTTCCTATTGACACCACAGCAGAAAAAATCTTGGAAGAACAAATTAGAAACTTCATAGATAAAAGGTTCAAAGAACTTAAAGAAGATTTAAAGAATGAAATTAGAAATGGCAGAAAGTGAAAGATCATTTCAATAAAGAGAAAGAGAACATGAGAAAGACTCAAAGATCCTGGAAATGAAAGACTCAAAAATATAATGAAAAATTCATTTTCAAAGATCAAAAACAGATTAGACCACTTTAAAGACAGATCCACAGAACATGAAGAAAAGGAATATAAACTGGAAATTAAGTTAGAAATAATTAAAAAATAAAAAAAACATGACCAGAATGTTCAAGAAATCTGGAATAACACTGAGACAAAATATAAGAATCATTGTCATATACAAAAGCACTGAAATGCAAGCTAATGAATGCACAAGATTTCAATGAAATATCAGAAAGTTTCCTAAACTTAGGAATAAGAGGGAAATCCAAAAACAGCATGCATTCTGAACCCCAAGTATGCAAGCGCAAAAAAAAATTCTATTCAAGACATGTTGTAATGAAAATGCCTAATACACAGAATAAAAATAGGATTTTACAAACCAGAAAAGAAAAGTGGCAGGTCCTATGTAGAAGTAAGACAAATTGAAATTCAACTAATTTAACATTCAGGACCCTAAAATCCAGGAGGATTTCAAATATTATAGATCAAGTTCTAAAGGAAAACTGGTGATAACAAACATAAATATATCCAGCAAAACTATCTTTAAGCATTGAAGATAAAATAAAATCCTTACATGATAAACAGAGACTAAAAGAATTCATAACCACTAAGTCTGCACTACAAAATATACTCTATGAAATATTTTATGCAGACTTGAAATATTTCAACAAAAATGCAAACAAGCCTAAGGATGAGGACACTGTCTGAGAGCCAATTAAAAAAGAATCAAGTCTTAATCAAGCATCAGAAATAAATCAAAAAGGCGGAAAATAAAAATCACCTCTCTGTAGTTACACTTCACATACAAGGTCTAAACTGTTCGATCAAAAGACATAGTTTGGGCCATTTTGCAGCTTCCCTGGCAGAGAGCAACCATCTGGGGCTGCCTGAGTCCTCAGAACTGAGCTCCAGTCTTCCGAGATGCTGTGCTGTGTCTCCTGGGGAGGTCTGGCCTGGAGCGACTGGAGTCCCTGGCTCTGGCGGCTGCCTCTGCCCAGAAGCATTGATCATTCCCAACCTGGAGGTAGTGGAACAGCAGCATTCTTGGGTCACCGCTTGATCAAGCATCTTTCAAACATCAGGTAAGTTACTGGAAATCTGCAGGGACATTTTAAGTCTTTACAGGGAAATTGCAATTACTCTGATTTGCACTACTAGAGGGGAAGATACATGAGCAGCATGAGAAAACACGGGAACAAAGTGTCCCAAACAAACCTAGATGATACATCAAGAAAACCCAAAGACAGCATGGTAGAAGGAATGACAGAAAGAGAGTTCAGAATGTTCATAATTAAAATGATCTGAGAAAAGAATGATGTGACGAGAGAGCAGATTCAGGCTATGAATAATCAGCTAATAGAGCAATTGCAGGAAGCAAAAAATCATTTCAATAAAGAGATAGAAGTTCTGAGAAAAAAACAAACAGAAATCCTTGAAGGAAACAAGGAAATGAAGGAAACAATAAACCAAGTTAAAAACTCAATAGAAAGCATAATTAACAGAATAGATCACTTGGAAGACAGAACCTCAGACAATGAAGACAAAATATTTAATCTTGGAAACAAAGTCCAACAAACAGAGAAGATGGTTAGGAATCATGAACGAACCCTCCAAGAAATAGGGGACATCATGAAAAGACCAAATTTAAGTGTTATTGGGATTGAGGAAGGCACAGAGATACAAACCAAGGGTATGAATAATCTGTTCAATGAAATAATATCAGAAAATTTCCCAAATATGATGAATGAGATGGAAAATCAATTACAAGAGGCTTACAGGACACCAAACATACAGAATTACAACAGATTCACACCAAGGCACATTATAATGAAAATACCTAACATACAAAACAAAGATAGAATTTTAAAGGCTGCGAGAGAAAAACATCAGAGTACCTACAGGGGGAAACCAATACGGATATCAGCAGATTTCTCAGCCCAGACCCTAAAAGCAAGAAGGGCCTGGAACAACATATTTCAAGCTCTGAAAGCAAATGGATGCCAACCAAGAATCTTATATCCAGCAAAACTTACCTTCAGATTTGATGACGAAATAAAATCCTTCCATGATAAACAAAAACTTAAAGAATTCACAA